>JAMPIV010019665.1:0-553246 GCA_024509875.1 Oreohelix idahoensis
CATCAAGAAAAAATATTCCTCCTTTATGTGAACTCGGTCAATGATAATGGAAAAGGTATGACTTTGGTCTGGCAACAATTTTGGTTCATTTTCATGTATGTACCTGGTTGGAGCATCAATGTCATAGGAGGCTGTGATAAGAGCTTTTGATGGTAGTAAATGTAAAGGTTAACAAGATGAGGTCAAGCTATGTAAGTACTCTGAATCAGAAAGATGATGATGTATTTCTCAGGGGTCCCTATCCGCTACCTCTTATGATAGGAAACTCTTTACAGAGCGATACAACAGGAGGCAATCTGATCATCAGAAGAAGTCCCCCCATCAGACAAGTGTTTCGGCCCAGTATACTCCTTTACACTCTAAGGGGGGCGGGCCCACTTGGGTCATGACTCCCAAGCGTCTCAGCCTCCTGTTGTCTTGTATCGAAAATGAACCCATTTCACTTATGATCTCACCCAGTGTATATTTATCTCTGTAGTGTTATGTATATGGCAAGTGTCTAGGGTATGTATGTAATTAAAGTGAGGAATGAATAAATTCAAACAGAACTGTAATTCAACAAAATGTAAGTAAGTAAGACTGGTGGGAACGTTTCGGTATATGTGTATGGGAATAAATATACAATTTATTGTCCCGAATCTCAATCTTTTGGAACAGGACTTGTCAAAATCATAAAATGTTTATTTACAGATTTTAAATAAATAAGATGGAACTCTGTCCATGACATATAACACAATAAAATTGTCACTAGAATGAGTACCCCACTGTCTGATGTTCAATGCTTGATCTAAACAATAGTCAGTATTGGAGGGTTTGTTTTCTACATCATTCCCCAGGAAATTCTGATTGTTGTGGTGGTTTAAATTGAAAAGAGCTGTCATGTGTCCGTGCTGAGGCACTTATCTGGAAGCCTGTCTGATGCTATGGGCTCCAGACGATGTATATGGTCACTCAAATGGTGTTGCTTTCTGGATGACGATATGGCCTGTAGCTCAAAGTAGAGTATAAGCCTTCACTGCTCACCATTTCTGTCTTCACCAGGGTGTCTGCAACACTTTCTTACTGCTAATACAACCCTGAAATGAGAAGGAAAGTTTCCTCCACTATATAGCCTGTCTATAAAAATTCCATAACTAATCAATGGTAATCTTACCTGGAGTCAGCCATGTGTGCTGACCATGTGCCCCAAACCCTATATGTTTTTGACTACACCCAGTCCTGTGTTTTCATTCTTTTTTTCATATGGCATTGCTTGTCTTCCACATAATCAGCAGGGGTGTACAAATATATCTTGTGACCTGTTAATGACTTCTTTCAAACATTCTATGTATAGTGTCACATGTTATTTGAAAATTGTGTCACTCCTGAAACCACTACCAATTTATTTTCTCCTGGACTTACAGTCGCAAAAATTTATGGCAAATTTTCAAACACATTGATTTTCACTTCCCAATGGCAATATCCAATTTATTAACACGGCACTATGGCACAAATTTTGTAAGGCCAATAGCAAAATCCTTTTTACACATTTCACTCCGAAAAAGACTGCATTCCTACCTAGGTCGTCGTAACCTGAACCATCTCCCAATTAGCAGTATCGAAATAAAATGTATCGGCATACACATAGAGCCTGATACTAGCTAAGGAAATATACAAATAAAAGCATCTATCTTACCTCAAGTAAAGAATATTAACACATGCACAAAGTTGAGTAGCAGTAAATGGGTTTCTCTAACTGCTTTTTTGGTCCAGACGGCAAAAAGCTTGGTCACAAGGCTTTTCCCGCTGATCTCAACTTGCGATGGCTTTCAAATTCAAATGGCCTGATCTTACAAGGAGGTGTTAATTTTTATTACCCTACCCTCTAACCAATCAGAAAGCGAGTCCAAATTTTAACTATTTTTGGACTATAAACTTTGAGCAATCGTAAGTGTGTTCGTTCGTCTGATTATCTTTGTGTCTTTTATATCTCAGTTATTTATGAACCGATTTCCAATATTAAAAGTGATAATTACACGGGCAACTGACCTCTATCGTTCTATTTACTTTTCCTTTGTCTATTCCTCAACAGTTTCATCTGGGTAATTTTTTTGTAATTAATGGTAGTTCTAACCTGATCCAAAATATCAGTAAATTAAATTTTTATAAGTCAAGATAATTTTATTAAGTGGGAATCTTTAGATTAATATATTAATCAATATCGGCGCTATAATTCAAGATATCCCTTTCTTTTTAATTCCCTTTAGTTATTGAGAAATAAATTATTTAATTTTTGTTAAAAACACAGAATCGGCATTTTTGTCACTACAACCAAGATTTCTTCTATCTACCAAAAACGAGGTAACAATTTGATTGGTTGTTAAGTTTGACTACGTCCGTTAATAAATATTGGGAGGGGTAGTGTGTTTTGTAGGGGTTGTATTTTTTAACTGGTTTTCTTAGAAATTTTCAAATACTCAAGTTAAATTGTGGCGGTAGATTTGACTTTGCCCCAAACAAATTTCAAATATAGTTATTTATAGACTGTAAAAATGCGTTAACTAGGTTATGAAGCGGGGAAATTATTTGAGCGTGGGGTACACAGATCCATTTCACTACAGAGGCCTCCCTTAGTAGCTCAGTGGTTAGGTTATTCACTTCAGTTCGGTTAGTTTGAGGGAGACCAAGAGTATGCAGTTCCTCCCCTTTCATATAAATAACCTTATCTTCTAAGGCAACTAAAACTGTATTGTAAATCTCATCACTGCAACCAATTTCCATTTCAGGGTATATTAATTAGCCTAATGTTTAAAATCGTCTGTGAGATCATCTCTGTATTTCATCTATTGTGCTAGTGGGTCACTCACTTCACAAGTTCGAAGTAGAATGGCAGAAAGATATCTGAGGCTTCTTGGTGTGTGCGATAATGAAGCTTCTGGCAAAGTTGCATTCCACTGGGTCTAATCTTCTAGCAATCCTAGTTTAAAGCAAGCCTCTCTGTAAGTGGAACAAATATAAGTATCTATAGTTCGGAGAGCTTCATATGAAGTGGCACCTCTAACTTCATGAAACAGCATTCTTAAAAAAGAAGCACTCATAATGACTGGGATGGACAGTGTTCGAAAACGGAGTAAGGCGTGTCTCTTACGTTCTTAATAATAATATTTTAAAATATTACCCAAAAAGGGAAATGCATCTTATTGGGGTGGGGGTTTTAAGGCCTGAAAACCTCACTATTCTAAAAGCATTCCGCATCGAGACGAATCCCATTGATATATAGACGCAAATAAATGTTAAGGGAAGTAATTCAATTAATGCCTAACTTTCATTACCAGCAAAATTGCAGCCCATTAATAACTTTCTGTTGCATCCTTTATTGTCTGTATTGAAGCCTGAAAAAAGATACAGGCTTCGGAGCATCACTCCAAAATCTTCCCGCGGTTGAGACGAATCCAATAATATAAGATAAACTTAGTTTAAAATAAAAATTCTAAGTTTCAAACAAACAGACACACATTTAAAATACAGATATAGATGAAATTTGGGTTATTAAGTGGTCCCAAGACCAGTTTCCTCTATAATGCGTTTCCTTCCTATCCCCAACACTTTTTTTTAAATAAAAAGGCCCCCTCCAAGAGTTCAAGCTTCAAGGCACCCAAAATGTAGATCCGCCTCTGCACTTCGGTTAATGGATTTTACTTATTTTTGAATGGCAAATTACGTTCTGATAAACCAACAGAATTAAGTCTAGGTTGAAAGCAACGTGTATAGCCAGAAGAAGGCAAAACCCTCAACAAAAACAGAACTTGAAAATTGCGCTGGCAATGCAGGGGATATAACTGATAAAATTACGAAGTTCACACATGTAAACATTAGTGCCAAGGGAAGAGAACTCGTAGAATCAACTTTCGAAAAGAATTACTTACACGGCGACTGCTAGCGGGCTCAAATGTTGCCATGACAACATATCTGGATATTGGTGGTTTGACTGACAACAGCATCATGTTTATTACTGTTCAGCTCCCAGCTGATCATATTGTCTTCAAGAAATACCCTTCAAATCCTTCCTGTCCTGTACATCAATTCAATTAACGATCGCCTGTTAGAGAATGACACTGCAATCGATGAATCAACAAGAAAAAATGTTGGAATTTTGCATAAAACGTAAGACTTGCAAGGATGGGCGAATGAGAGGATGCATCCGTCGTACGTACAACCAGCGCGCTATATGAAAAATTAGCATTCATACCCTTCGACATTTGCTGAGGAAGACTGAACACCCAAGGGTTTGCCCGGAGTGCATTGACGTCGATTTTGATCAACAAAAACAATAGCAATAATTTGTTTAAGGCCTTCTCATATCTTCTTTATCCTTTCATGTCTGACTCCAGTTCTCTTCTCCTTTGGGGAGGGGGCGGGGCTAGGTCCCTCTCTGTTTATCTAACCCAGTGGTTCTCAGCGTGGGCCATATGGCCGCCCCACAGGGGTCATAGCATATTTCTAGGTGGCCACAGTAAGAGCCACATTTCTAGGTGGCCACAGTAAGAGCCACATTTCTAGGTGGCCACAGTAAGAGCCACATTTCTGGTCAAGTATATTTTTTCCAGCTAACAGCGAATATGAAAGGTGCCAAAGAGGTAAATAAGGCTCAGAAGGGAGCCATGATCGAAAAAATGTTGAGAACTCCTGATCTAACCCTTTGGATTCCAGAACGCAAACTGCCATTACAAAGATACCCGTTGCTATCAACAGTAACAAATAAAGGTAAAACAAAAGAAGTTTTATAAACCGTTTCATTTTCTTGTTGCCAAATGCAGAGGCGTCCCTAAAGTATTTGGCACCCGGGACAGATCCTACCTTTGACACCCCCCTCCTCATAGAAAAAATACACTTGCAAGTACATTGTAACGTTAAGTACTATGATAATAGAGTCCGACGCACCCCCTTGCTGTCTGTCACCCGGGGCGGACTGTCCCCCTTACTTTTTTCGCCATTGGCCAAAAATGCACTAAAAAGAAGAGCAAAACATATGTAGGCATGGTAAGAAAAGAGAAATGTCAACCCTGTCTCTCCACAACTTCCCGCCTTCAGTGTTGTTTATCAGTTCTATTGTTGACTTCTTTCATGCCACGATGTCAGACTGTCCTATATATTTTGTTAAAATCCATTTCGTCATCTATCTCTGTTTCCTTGAATATTTCATGTTTATCAATATATTCCAGCTTTCCTTTTCTTAATGCGTGCCAAAAAGATAGTGGATTTTTGACTGTTAATCAAAGTAATAAGGTTCCTTTGCGCACAGTTGGCTTCTTTCAAGACATCATCAGAAACTCTGGGCATCAAAACCACGGTACTCGGTGTTGTTCTGTGAAACCCAAATCTACGTGGCCTGCAGTGATTTTCTTTTGTGTCTATAAATCGCTCTTAACTTACTACTATGTGAAGGATTGGATCTGTATTACACTGATTGTATTTACCCTGAAAAACAGTTCAGTTTATTTATTATGTTTTTCATCTTATTGGGCGCTGGCTTTGGTGATCTTCACCTCAGAGATGCATCTTCCGTCTGATGTTATTAAACTTAGAAATTTGTGTCTTTTCTTCGCCTCAAAGGTGCCTCTTCTGTCTGATATTACGTATGTGCCTATGTGATAAAGAAGCCAAGAAAGTGTCGTGAATTCTGATTCACAACCCGTCATTCTGACCAAATGAAACGCTATACTTTCTAAAGAAAGAATGCAAGACGAATCAATGAAATCGCACCTTCATACAGTGTGTACTAAAAGCCTTAAGCATTCAAGATGGCCAGTCCATATCTGTGTAAACCAGTTGGGTATGAAATTTAAATACAACCTTATGAGCGAAGTACCACCTGGAAGAGGTCACTAATGCAATAATAGGAATGTTGCTGTACACGTCTGTACAAATATTTCCACGGGAAGTGATATAGTAAGGGAGAAATATCGAGTGGAATGTATCGAGACATCAGGTTAGTCCATAATTTTGCTGTTTAGGCTACGCATAGAATAAAATGGACTTAGGAAAGTAAAAAAACAATTAGTTAGAAAGTTGAAGAATAATACGGAGCGTATTTTAAACCTAAGATGAAGGAAATCGCTCCAGGAATAAGGAAGATAATTGGAATCTTAGTTTTCCAGACTTGCACACCTAGACAGATTATGCATGCATACATTTTCGGAAAGCAAACACACTTTAGCAATAAGCTCCCTCTGTCGTTCGGCCTTGGCCTATATATAGGACGTGACCTAAATCGAGAGCAGGCCATACAATTTCAAATACAGCTAGAAGCGCCAGTCCTGTCAGTGAAGATTTACTTTGCCTTCTGCATCTGAGAGCAGACTGTGTGACCATTAATAGCTCGACTGTATGTACCTGAGGGTAAGAAAGAATGTATATATACCAAGCAAAATGTCAACAGCGGTGACCTGGATACAGTTACACTTGTCATAACAGGTCAAGCTGACATCGACTGGATAGTTGTCCTATAGGTGTTGATGTGTGTCACATTTGGCCAAAATAAATGTTCTTGAAACACAAGGTGACTTCCACTTTGTAGACTACGAAGGCTGGACCCAGGAAACTGGCCCACCACGTTGATAACTCTCCTTTTCTTTCTTGAGGGTAACTGTGTATACCAGGCATGCTGTAAAAGACTGCTTTCATTCTCCTCACGCAAACCAGTGGTGAATATGATGGAGGCTCCAGGGGGAGCAAAGGTCAACTCAACCGACGCAGGGTTATGCCAATATGGAGTGTGAGTGTGAAGTGTGAGTTAGGCGAATGGTGGACTGTTCGTGTGTTGACCCGTATAAGGCACTCATTCACTCATTACGTTATGTCACCAATGCAGACCACTGTAGTCGTTTCAATAGTTTAATTGGACGCACACACTTGACAGATTGGGTACAGATACAGGAACATGAGTCGACATAGACAGCATAATATTGATCAATGGACTACCGTCCTAAATTAGCATTCATGAAGAATAATCTTGCAATGGAACATCTGTAAACACCAAGATTTCCATAGTTTATAAATACAGTCAGTAGACCTTACTGACCGAGCATGTCAATTAAGCAATACTGTTCAAACTTGACTCCTAAACAGGATCTCTTTCTAGCGAAGATTCCTTTAGGTTAATTACAGCAAATCTCTGTGAAGATAATGTTAATTTCTTTATAATAGTGATCTCTCAATCATTACCTGATAATAAGGAAGTTTTCCCGTTCTCTGCTAATGATTTACAATAAGTAGAATTCCAAAAATCAATCGAATTCCACAATGGCTGCTGGTTCCCGGTTGAGCATCACTCACTATACGGGTGTATAGCCAAATCTTCAATCGAAGCTTTGTTCATCAACAATAAACGATTCTACAAGGATCAGCATATTCTGTCCTCATAGTTGCTGCATATAAACATATTTAGTGCTGCTAGAGAATATGTCGTCCCGACATATTCATAGGTAAGTTCATGTAAACGTCTGCCCATCTTAAGCCTAGAAATGAACGAAGTCAGCAAAAGTACGTTTTTTTACCTGGACATAAGAAATACACTAGCAAGCACAAAAACGCTCTACCGGCGTTATAGAATCACAACTGGGGAACTCATGGACTAAACGATCCTGGAAGAAACTATCTTCGTCCCCAGAATAACTTAAAGAGATCACAAACTCTTGGGCATCTCTCCGACATGACTTTCCGCCCTAGGCCTACACAACCGAAGAACCTCCTCACCTCTCTTCATCCGCCGAAAACACCTGACCCCCTTCAGTACAGTACAAGAACAAATAGTTCCACTTAAACATACTAAGATATCAAGATATAAGACATACTCGTCCTACATAGACAAGCACTACACATAGATTCGGACCATAGACATTCTGAAGCAAGAACAATCTATTCCTAACCAAACACAGAATAGATTCAAGTAAGTCTAAATTCCTCCGCCGAGTTCTATTTTTAAGAACGCTACAAAGAGCGATAACTCACAGAATGACTACTTATTGCCCAATCTGAGTTTCGTCCCTCAAGACCAAACATGCATTCAAAGATGAATATATCTTCATCGGACAATTAAAACATTTTACATGGTATGCGTAATCCGTGCGCCAAAAAATATGTGCGCAACACACACACATATATATATATATATATATATATATATATATATATATATATATATATATATATATATATATATATATATATATATATATTTCTATTAATTAATTCAATTGTGCGTTAGAAAGTGTGTAGATGTGTTTTGAACTACTGTGTAATTCCTGGAGGCAAAACGATGCCATTATATATTCAAATAAATTCGAGAATGGTAGCGAAAGTGTGTCTATAGTTTTAGAAAAGTATTTAAAGAATTATTTCTTGAAGGAATGGACCACACACCAGGAACATGGGAAAGGATGAAAGGAATTACTTTACTGTATTCATTGATATATTACTTAGTATGTTACACAAGACCTAATAAATTTATGGAGGCGAATCATGGACAGATAGCTATAACCAAGGAATTGGAGAAAGATATATTCACAGTGAACTAGACTGTGTTATTACTGAGTTGTTATGCCCCGTGCGTCTACCTGCACATTGTCTGAAATCTGTCTCTCATCCCCTATATCTGTAATAGGGGGATAGTGATAGACAATATAGTGGTTAATCAAATATGTTTCAGGTTATATCCTATCATCCAAGTACACCTTAGAGAGTCAGCCACTACTGAAAGGAACTAGTGGTGCGAGCGCCATTGATGTTCATAGGGACAGCCACCCAGTATCCACTGCCTGGAGGAATTTTATTTGACCTTTCCTTCCGTGTCAGAAGAGTGACCGGCTTCAATACAACAGATAAGTGGCCAAACAAGGCTACTGTTCAGAGTATCCCAGTAACACCACATTTAATGATGACATTTGTTTGGGCATAGTTGTAGCCAGTATAGACAATCCTGCCATAACTGTGTATTAATATGGGTCTTAAGATATAAATATTCTACAACCAGAGTGAGTTCAACCAAAAGAGAAGAACTTTCTACAAATTTAGAGACTTTTGATTCTTTTCAAGTGTTATTTATTTATTTAATGTTATAATTAAATTTTAATTTCAGTGAAAGATTTTCACACACAAAAGAAACTCTGTATAAATAAATTGTAAATATTTACCAACAGACTTACTTGAATTATTTAAGTTACGTTATAGTTCTTGTTGGTATATAGTTTAGTTAATACCCCTAGCAGAGCTAATAATATATACAGATGAGGATCTTGAGAGGAGCACATAGGAATCTAGGATAATACACTATCATCATACCTAGAAACTTATACAGCTTGATCGTACCTTTGATGTCTATACACCCTTACTCTTTTCAGAGAAGGGGGTATTTCTTATAAGACCAGTCTCTTATCTGGCACTATCCTGGTATCACCTGATACAACTTTGTGTCCAGGATATTTATAATTTCAATAATAATCAACCCTCTCGTGTCAGAAAGGTTCGGTTTGGTTTTTAAAGACTATCTTCATTGCACAAGGACAACTCCATCAGTGCTCCGATCTCCTCCCTTAGATCACACAAGGAGGATCTCAGCACAGTGTACGAACTCCGTAGCACCGGCGAGAATCCCAATAGTGTATATAGGAATCACACATTCTAGAAATATTTTTGTGGTGGGTAGGTTTCTAATTTTTGCAAGGGCAGCGGCATGATAGGCCAACTCTTTACGATTTCCAACTGTCGTGGGATTTTTAACGTGCTTAACTTGCACATGGGACGTCCTAATTTTTTCGCCCTTATCCGAGAAGGCTAGGCATCTGATCTCACTACCCAGGAGACCCGGGGGGGGGGGGGTTGTGGCATCATTAGGACCACTGGTTCTGACAAAAATAAAATTCCGTAAATTATATTCCATCAACTGGGACTCAAACCTGGTACCCTTAGAACTCGAGGCGGACGCCATACCTCTTAACCACTCCCCACCCTAGAAATGTTAATCTGATAAAAATCTAATAAATGTAGGGATGAGAAAATCAGAAATTAAAAGCTTAATTAAAGAAATAATAACAGATGAATGGAAAGCAGAGGGGGATAAAAATCTGAAAGGAAGACATTCATGTAAGATATTCAAGGCTCCAATAAGAAAATGTCAGATATCTGGGGAATTGAAAATTCCCAGTAATAAGAAACTTCTCAGACTACAGGTGGGAAAACGCTTTTTCAGAATAAAAGAACCTTACTGTGCAGAATGTCTACAAGACAATAATATAGAACATTTCTTGTTAAAATGTAATGGCTGCCGGCCGAACACAATGGAATACCAATATTATGCTGCCCTATTTGAAGGCATGCGTGATTTACCTACAAATATCTTTAGAGTTGGTTAAGAATACGGATCAACCTAGAAGAAGAAGAATATACTCAAACAGTATTTAACAAGAACAAAAGTTAATATATAGTTATTGGGACGGTGAAGGTCTGATGATGTTCTTACAATACATATGACTTATGGCAAGTGGAAGTCAATTAAGTATCTAACTGGAAACACCAGGACTTTATACCCTTCTCCCTGAATATTATTTTTGTTTGGTGTTTTTGTTGGTTTTGTTTTGTTTTATCTCGTTTTTGTTTCTCTGAGTTTTTTTTTTTTTTTTTAACATACAAGCAAAATTGGTAATTTTGATTTGCCCTATTTACAATGATTTGACAGTTGTAATGCTCCTTCCCCGTATCGGCAGTATTTAATATTATTTGGAATTGAAAACACGATATGTCCTAATTATAACCCATCAGAGGTTGAACGGAATATTTTTCATCATATATATATATATATATATATATATATATATATATATATATATATATATATATATATATATATATATATATATATATATATATATATATATATACATATTATGTGCCTGTGTATTCTAATATATTGAATTGTTTCAGAACTGCCCCGTTGACTTTGATGGTGCTTTCTAGAGACGTTATTTTCTTGAAGATCACTCATTAACTGTATTTTTCCTTTGTTTGTTAAAGTAGGCTAAATTCTTATTTACTTTTTCTCAGTAATTTTCTGTAAGTCATTTCTGTTTGTTGCTATTTACACCGTACAATCGGTGCGTCACACGTTATTTAATTATGTCCCCTAACAGATATTACTGGCTTGTACTCTATGGATCTCATTATATTTTCATCTATAAATACTTCTGGAAATCCGATTACCTCCTGTTGTCTGCTCTGTCCGGAGTTTCAAATCAAATGACGTACGGTAGAATAAAATGTTATAGCAAGCCAGTTTTATATATATATATATATATATATATATATATATATATATATATATATATATATATATATATATATATATATATATATATATATAGATATATATATATGTATACCAACGGGCTGATCACCCGTTTGCCAGTCACTTCGATTACGGAAACAACAGCAAATGGATTGATTTGCCGTTGCCCTAAAGACGCCAATAGGCGTGATGGGAAACAATGGCAAAGAAAACATATCTGCTGTTGCCCTAAGATGCCACTAGGCGTAATGGCCACTGACTGCTTTGACGGTCGGTGGCTAAGGACGGAAGAAGAAGAAGAATATATATATATATATATATATATATATATATATATATATATATATATATATATATATATATATATATATATATATATATATATATATATATATATATATATATATATATTTTAATTATTAACATTTGGCACGTCTACATAATAGGGAGACAATAATTTCAGTATTACGAGGAGAATCAGAAGAAAAAATAAATGTTGCTTTATTTGTAATATTGCACTCATCCATAAAGAATGCATTTTTTTTCCATTGTAGCAGTATTTGTGAAGTGTAGTTTTCTTTCTATTTTTGTCTTAACTTTTTATATTGTTTGGAAGTTTTGCAAACGATAGAAGTATAGACAAAAGCAAAACCCTTTGCATTGCGTTAATTGCTTTTCTATGTTATGCAAAATTATTCAACGTCTATCTCAACAGTAGAATGTAATATTTAAAACTTTTTATTTTTTTTATTTAATACAACTGCTCACTGTATTTTCATTTTTATACTTACGTATATTCATGCTATTATTGTAAATGTCCATGAAATGTGAATAAAGATGAAATAAAAAAAAAACAAATATAAAAATAACAACAACAAATCTAGAGGGGTAATCAGTGATTAAAAACAATCTAAAAATCTTATTCAGACAAACTTTCTCAAGTGTCTTTCGTTTGTTGTTTAGCTAGCGTATTGATGGGTTTTGTTGTTAACCATTCTAAATCATTATAATCTGGTAATGTCTATAAACTCTCTCTGCTGTTATTGAAATAATGCAAATTATTACTTTGAATGATTTTGTATGTGTGTAACAGAATGGGGCAGCCCCTCTCGATCTTTGTTTCACTCCGGAAATATCGGTACATTTGTTGTACTGATTTTATTGTGTGCCTTCATTTGTATCACTTTCTTTCTTTCTTTCTTTCTTTCTTTCTTTCTTTTTCTGCTATGTGTAGCAGATATTATGTATTTTCCTTCTTGCACCCTTCTCAGGGATAAGTAGACATGTCTGGTTGTTATCCATTTCTCCCTACGTTGCAAGGAGTGGCAGCGACCTAACTATGTTAGCTATCGTGGGCGCAGCGGATATCAGTATACAGATTAACACGTAAATACCCTCAGCGCAGTGCTTAATCACTGATAAGACAAGACACGGGTGCACTCATCACCAAAGCTTGGAATACAGGGAGACAACTGATGGACAGACACAAATAAGAGATTACTTTCTGATAAAAATAATGATTGTTACATTGGTAACACGTTGTTATATGAGTTTACCGACACGTTCGTAAGTTTTTACCCAAGGGCAAGCAGATGTGTACAGCCCATTTTCAGAAAAGTAATGTTTAAATTTTGCATTAGCTGAGTCATGCAACATATTCAAATCAGATTGGCTGACCCTTTGAGGCGCGCATAACAAAGGCGTGGGAAGGCAGTGAATATAATCTGACCATTTTCTCAAACTATTTCACTTGAGAAATTGCTCGCCAAGATACCAGACCATGCTAGACTGAATAATTAGAATTCAGAATTCCTTCTTAACATACCAGACATCTTTTATTGGAGAATTTTGGACGGACTTTCATAGCCCAGGAAATCTCTTTCATATTAAATAAGGAAACCGGGACTGAGGAAACTGAAGGACCCACACGAAGTCAGAGAGGGAACATTAAATTAACGACACCCCAGACGCGAGTAAGAGGCCGATTCATGTCTCTTTTATTCATCTGAGCAAAAAGTCTGTCAGCCAGGATTGGCGTAAGTTGTGATTTACATTTCATATTTAATTACTAACAAGTGAACTAACATATATATATATATATATATATATATATATATATATATATATATATATATATATATATATATATATATATATAATCATCATCATCATCTCAGCCCGTAACCCGTCATGGGTCGTAGGGGTGCCATGGTGGAAGCATCAGCAGACAGGGTCCTCCACTGCTCTCTATCCTCAGCAATGCGTACAAGTGTGGAAAAACCGTGTCCTGCCCATTCTTTGATGTTATCAGCCCAGGATTTTCTCTGCCTTCCTCTTCTCCGTTTACCTTCGACTGTTCCCTGAAGGATCGTTTTCGAAAGGGAGTCATGACGAGTTACATGCCCAAACCAGGCAAGCTTTCGACGTTTCACTATTGACAAAAGTGGTTCTTGGTGGCCTGCATAGGTGTTTATCTTCTCTCTAACATAGACATTTGTTTTGTGCTCTTTATAGCAAATGCGCAAAATTCTTCTATAACATTTATGCTCGAAAGCCTGAATCCTTCGCTCCGTATCTGCAGTGAGTGTCCAGCCCTCACACCCATACAAGAGAATAGATAATACAAGTGATTTGTATAATTTGATCTTCACAGGAAAACTGATGTTACTTTTTCAGATCACATTCAGCCTTGTCATGGCAGCTGAGGCCATCTCAAGTCTTGTCTTGATTTCTTTACTTGATCTTCCATCACTACATATAGTGGACCCGAGATATTTAAAGGTGTTAACTTCTTCTAACGTTTGCCCATTTAACGTAATGGTGGTCGGAACATGTTTCTTATGGCTATTCACCAATATCTTGCTTTTTTCTATATTAATTTCCATCCCATACGTTCTTGTTACTTTCTCCAGTCTAGAGGTAAGGTCTTGAAGTTCTGATTCTGATCCAGCTATCAGATCAATATCATCAGCAAAACGTAGGTTGCACAGAGGTCGGCCTCCAATCGATATGGTTGATTTATAATCGTAGAGAGCCTCCTGCATAATATGTTCTAGATATATATTAAAAAGCACTGGTGACAGGATACATCCCCGGCGAACTCCTACAGTTGTTTTGAAAAATTCTCCAATGTCGTTGCTTGCAAAAACAGCACTGCTTGCGTCCTTGTATAGTGCTTCAATGATATCTATGATGTTGGTATCAAAATTGAATTTTCTCATTACTTGCCATAAGCCTTCATGCCAGACTCGATCGAAGGCTTTTGTGAAATCGATGAAGTTATGGTATAAATCGTGTTGATGTTGGAGATGTTTTTCGATAAGTAATCTAATATTGAAGATTTGTTCTGAGGTACTTCTTTTTGGTCTAAAGCCAGCCTGTTCCTCTGACAAGATTTCTTCTGATTTCTGTTTTATTCTGTTCAAAAGTATCCTTAACATCACCTTACTTGGATGACTAATAAGGCTAATGGTTCTGTAGTTCTTGCATATTTTTAGATTTCCTTTCTTTGGAAGCGGTATTACTAATGACTGCGTCCATTCTTTTGGCCATTTTTTTGTACTCCATATCTTCTGGCAAATTGTTGTCATGATTTTTACTATATCTGGTCCTCCATATTTCAAGAGCTCTGCTGGGATATTATCCACTCCCGGTGCCTTCCCTCCTTTCATCGAACATATAGCTTCTTCCACTTCTTCCCGTAATATTGCTGCATTTCCGAGTTCCCTGTTTTCGCACTTAATGTTGTTTAATATGCCTAAGTCAGTGTCAAGTTTACAGTTATATAATTCTTTACAATATTCTGTCCACCTTCTCATTACAGCTGTTTTTTCATTGAGCAGAGCCCCATTGCTATCTTCTATGACAGTTACCCTGGGCTGTTGGGGTTTTGATAGTTTTCTTAATGTGTCAAAAGCTGCCTTGCTGTTACCTTTTATTAATGGACTCACATTGATCAGCTACCCATTTTTTTTTTGGTCTGTTTCATTTTCTTCCTAATATTTTTATTCACCATACTGTATTGCCATGCTGCTTCAGGAACCTCTTTCTTAACCTTTTTCATTTCCCGCCGTGTATCACATAACTTCAGAATGTCATCTGTAACCCATGGTTTGTTTATTTTCTTTCTTTTACCAAGTGTTTCTGTTGCTGATTCAATGAGCACGTCTTTCATGTTCTCTGTGATTGAGTTGATATCATCCTCCAAAAAGTTGAGAGCTGCAAATTTTCCTCCAACAGTTGCCTCAAAGATTCCTGCGATTTCTGGATCTTTCAGTTTGTCTAAATTGAATCTTAACTGATAACATCTGTTTTGATTATAGTTCTTTTTAAGTTTAAGCTTGAGCGTCATCAATACCATGTCGTGATCACTACCAATGTCGGCGCCAGGAAAAGTCCTAGTCTTGGCTTTATTAATACTGGACTTGAATCTTTTGGATACAAGAATAAAATCAATTTGGCCATGTATCTCAGTTTTTGGGGCATGCCACGTTGTTCTTCTTGATAACTTATGAGGAAATAGTGTATATATATATATATATATATATATATATATATGTAAACAGAGCTAATAAAGTATTCGAAAAGTCTAGAAGAAGAAGACTGCAGCAGAGGGATTAAATTTAAACGTCTGAGTAATTGGGGATGGTGGTATGGAGAGATACGGAATCCCATAACTATGGGGTGGAAAAGGAAAAACGCCATACTCAGAAGACGAGTTACACGTACTATCGCCTGAAACAAAATGAAGGGAACCAGTGGCCTAAGCCCTTTAAGACGAAGGACCCACTTTGTTTGGGATTCAAATAGGCATCAAACTGGGGGACATACTGCACATTTTCATTTGAGAACATTTCAAGTGGACGTCCTGGAGTGTTCGAAGAAAAACCGAACTAACGAACCTTTATTCAATTTAGTCAGAGTTCCACTGACAAGCGAACTGGTGTATCACTGAACATGACTTTTACCACTTTGTCATTATCGGAAAGGAGACCTCGTGGTTAGAGTCATTTCATTAAGATTTGTTAAAGAAACGAAAACCGCTCAGATTGCCACTCCCTCCTCCTACTCCTCACAAATGGAGGAGAGGTACGATCCTCAATGATCCTTTTGACCACCACAGGACCAGCTTCACGCTCAGAGGGAGTGACGCAATCTCGTCATCGTGGAGTTTGTGCCGTCCAGATTTGCTCGACGTCTCTGCATTTTTTTTTTAAAACAAATTTTAATACCCAATCAATCAGCAATCATCTTTGTGTGTCAGTGAGACACAATGACTGTAACATGAACCAGCCAATGTACATGATTTACACCCCAAACAAAACATAACAGAACTGCTGAGACAAATCTTTCCACTTATATTATGAGAACTGGGAAAGTAAGACCATTACACAGTTTACAAAGTAGTTTTTTAAACCATGTATCAATTTTATATAAGATTGCTGTTGTCTTTAACAACACACAGCTGAATACCATCCACAATAATACGAGTATCAACTTGAAATGCATTCATATGCACAGAATATGAAGTGTTCACAAAAAACAATTTAAGAAGGTAAAACTCATGACGTACGTAACAGATCTACTGAATGGTATTCACTTAAGAAAATTAATGAGGTAATTAAAGTTGCAATTACTGTGGATGTCAAAATAAGTAAAAATTCTATCCTGCGTACGGCATTAAAAAAAATATATAATCAAATATAGATGATGTGACGACTTGCCCAATCTTCTCTTCATTTTTATTATTATGTACGAGACATCATTTTTTATCATCTTCAATGCATGATCGTAAAGTCCCGGGAAATGTCACTTGCGGATATTCTCCTAGCGTTCGGTGATTTTCTCCTCGAGTTTAATGCTATTTTTAGATACGACGTCATTGTTGACCCCTGCCCTCGGTAGCTAGAAACCTGTTTTAATTTAGGACCTACATAAACTTAGATAGAACCAGTTTATGCCACTTTCAGAACTCCCCACGTGACTTTTAACGTTATTGATTGGAGGTCGATATGATGCTAAGGTCACATGATGCACGCTACGGATCACGTGTCCAAGCGGAAATGACCCGCTAAAAGTGCGGCAAATCCAGCCATTTTTCACTTGCCCAGGAAACCTCGAGACCGCTAGACTTATCCCGATATCGGCGAATTCACACATTAAAAGCACTGAAGCCACGTGTCTAAATTGCGGGTTAGCGTCCATCTGAGTAGGTAAGTGAAAATCTCGCTAGAAAACAATATTGTGATGAAATGTGTAGTACCTTATAAAATCGACGCAAAATTGGTATAACTGCGTTTACTTTATTCATATTTTTGTTTACGATCACATCCAGCCACATGTGATCGGGTGTATTTTATGATCCCACGGGATATGTACAACATGTTCATAATAATGTATAGCGGGAATATATATAACTATTAATTTCCATATTATTTGATTATTTTCGACCGATGCTTAGACTAACGGAAATTAATATTAACGATAATGTGACAGACCGTGACATATATTCATTATAAATTATATGACGATGCGACCAGACATGAAGTGTTGTGATAATGTTGTCAGACAATTCTCAAACACTGGTGTCCAATTATTTGTTAAATTCATCATAGACGATTAGGCTAGAGGCACAGGACTAGAATACTGTTGCCGACATTTCTATGATAAATTTGGTGGGTTTAACTGACATTTATAATAATTCATCGGGTTAAGTTGACGATAATCAGTCTAAAGAATTATAATACTGCCACTGGGGCAGAGAAATACAATAAAGGACAGAAAGGAGAAACTTGAATTCAAGATTAGGCTCTAGACATATGATGTTAGAGACTAAAATCTGAGATGACTGGCAGACGGACGGCTTAGGGAAAGACTGCTTTCTAAAGCCAGACATCCATGATGAAAAACACTTGGATTGTGAGACACATAATACATACAGCAGACACTAATTCCATCGACAATACTATCATCCACCATCTATTCAGTTTATTGTAATAAACCAATTGGGTGTATATACTGTACCCCATGTTTTGTTCCTTCTATTAGATGTTACATATTGTCTGATGTTTATCTTCCTTTATAAGGGATGGGGGGGCTCGTAAAATATAATATAATTTAAAGAATAACAATAATAGATAACTGAGAAGGGGACGACGGTAGCGAGAGACCAAATATCTCCTTTCAACCTTTTCCAGACCTGTCTAGTTAGGAGAATTTACCCTCTTTGTCTCCCTTCAGTGGTGGAAAACCCAGCAGGAATTCCTTGAGCCAAATCTTCCACATTCAGATCTATTATTTCCTCTAAATAAATTCTTATCCTTTCCACGCTACGTGACACTGGGGTCTCAGTCCGGGATTTGAACTTATGTATTTTATCATACCTCTGGGATAGTATCATTCATTCAGTCATTACAGTATACCATTTTAACACATGTATTTTCACACAGTGAGCTCTAGAAAGACAGAACACATTTTTTCTAGAATTTCAGGCATTGATTGGTGAATCCCTTTATATATGTTGTATTTAATTAAGTTAGTTCATGATTTTGTATTTCATTGAATTACAGACCTTAAGTCTCCATAACTGTAGTAATTTCATTCTACAGCAGTCTGATAATTAGTAAGTTTTTGCTTGTTGTTAGAAATACTATTGGAAGGTAGCATTAGCTTACTCAGTGTGGACTATAACAGCAAAAGATGGCTGAACTAGTTAAGCTTAAGGCAGCAGTAGGAGAGGCCGGTCGAGATCTAGGTTATAGTGGGGTGGACCTTGCGAATTATGTCAGTGTCGAGACTGATAAGTATTACGCTCGAGAAACAGCGAAAGCTGAAAGAGAAGAGCGAATAAAGTTAGCAGAAATAGATGAGAGGATAAAAGCTGTAGACGCTAGGGAAAGAAGCGAGAGAGATGAACGCGAGCATGCACTGAAGATGAAGCAGTTAGAGATGCAGGGACAGGCTCAAAGAGTTGAACCAGTAGCCGGTGCAACAGCACCTACATCATCAGGCAACCATATGCCCTCCTTGCAAATGGGGAGCATAGGACCTTTGCCATCCTCACACCTGTCAAACTTGGGACCCTTGACGTTTCCATTTGAAGCTTTCTCGGAACAAGTCGACTCGATCGATATGTATTTGGACAAATTTGAGAAGTTTGCCACCGCATTTGGGTTGGAGAGGAGCAAGTGGAACCTGAAACTGTCACAAGGGCTTAGGGGAACTGCTTATGAAGTGTATAGCAAGCTTCCACCAGGTTTACAGGATGACTATGACTCTCTGAAAAAGGCACTCCTGATACGTTATGAGCTACATGCTGACGCATATAGGAAGAGGTTCCGTAACTCTAGTTGGGAAGTCGGAGAGAACTTTGCTCAATTTGCTGCTAGACTGGATTCCTATGTGGAAAAATGGGGTGCCCTAGGGAATTTTTCTCATAATTGGGAAGGTCTGAAGGAGATGGTCATTATCGAACAACTGAAGGACACCATGACTTCCGACATGAGAAGATTTCTGACAGAGAATGGGGCCAGCACTTTAGACTCCATAGTCCAGTTAGCAGAACGTTATCAGGCAGCGCTAACAGAGAATGACCCATCCCGGTGGAACCAACCGGAAGAATTATCGAGGCCGACACCTCAGGCACACGTGGATCCCCAAATGAATCTACCTTACCATCACTTCAGAAAACATGACACGCCAGACTATGCCCATAAGACTACTCAGAGATCAGCTTTCCAGCCTCAGAGGCGGGGAGAAAAGTGGTGTAAGACGTGCAAAATGAGCAACCACAATACTGCCGAGTGCAGAAGGAAAAACCCTCCACATCAGGTTGCATGTTTGCAGGTGAGGGCTGTTGACAGGAAGGAACTGACAGTGAGTCAGAATAGCCTCCATCACCCACCTATACAGGAGACAGTGACCGTGAATGGCAAACAAGTCATCGGGATGTATGACACAGGTTTGTCCTATGACGCGGTCGTTTCTGCATCTCTGGTGCACCCCGAACAACTCACCACAGAAACAGTGGATATCCAGGGGCCACTCAAGAGAGCATTACCCTTAACTTTGCCCATAGCGAAGATTCAGGTCAGTTGTTGCTATGTGGAAGGGGAAATCAATGCTGCAGTTTTAGAGGATCCTTTCTACCCCCTGATGTTAGGGCGTAGATATGTCTTTTTAGGAGAACCAGTAAAGCCTGTGGTTATGGATGCCATCCAGACCAGGTCTGACTCCAAATGCATAGAGAGGGACTCTAAATTAGAAATTCATCCGAATAAGATGAAAAGGGCTCAAGCAGCTGATAGCACATTGGGGCCTTGCTTTGGCAAATTGAAAAACTCACATAACCCTCGAAGAAAGTGTGACTTTTATATGGAACATGGACTCTTGCACAGGAAAGCTGGCAGAGGGCTAAAAAGTCATGGACAGATTGTGGTGCCATCCATATATAGAAATAAAGTTATGGAATGGGGGCACAGTGCTACTTTGAGTGAACACCTGGGTAATGGTGCCACAAATCAAAGGATAGCCACCCGGTATTATTGGCGCGGCATCATGGAAGACATAGCTCGATATGTGAAGTCCTGTTCAGATTGTAACCAGGTAACCTCAACACATAGGGTAGACCAGTTACAGGACCTAGGGAAGCATTGCTGCAGACGTAGGCATCCAAAGAAAACCAGGAAGAAAACCAGAATACTTACCTGGGAAGAACAACGTAGGGGCAGATTTTTTGAGCAGACATCCGGACGCAACCGAGGAGATATGAGAAACTGAAAAAGAAGAGGAAGACAGGACCAGTGGAGTTGGACGGAACGTCAAACTTGAGGAGGGGCTTGTGTCACGACTTGCCCAATCTTCTCTTCATTTTTATTATTATTTACGAGACATCATTTTTTATCATCTTCAATGCATGATCGTAAAGTCCCGGGAAATGTCACTTGCGGATATTCTCCTAGCGTTCGGTGATTTTCTCCTCGAGTTTAATGCTATTTTTAGATACGACGTCATTGTTGACCCCTGCCCTCGGTAGCTAGAAACCTGTTTTAATTTAGGACCTACATAAACTTAGATAGAACCAGTTTATGCCACTTTCAGAACCCCCCACGTGACTTTTAACGTTATTGATTGGAGGTCGATATGATGCTAAGGTCACATGATGCACGCTACGGATCACGTGTCCAAGCGGAAATGACCCGCTAAAAGTGCGGCAAATCCAGCCATTTTTCACTTGCCCAGGAAACCTCGAGACCGCTAGACTAATCCCGATATCGGCGAATTCACGCATTAAAAGCACTGAAGCCACGTGTCTAAATTGCGGGTTAGCGTCCATCTGAGTAGGTAAGTGAAAATCTCGCTAGAAAACAATATTGTGATGAAATGTGTAGTACCTTATAAAATCGAAGCAAAATTGGTATAACTGCGTTTACTTTATTCATATTTTTGTTTACGATCACATCCAGCCACATGTGATCGGGTGTATTTTATGATCCCACGGGATATGTACAACATGTTCATAATAATGTATAACGGGAATATATATATCTATTAATTTCCATATTATTTGATTATTTTCGACCGATGCTTAGACTAACGGAAATTAATATTAACGATAATGTGACAGACCGTGACATATATTCATTATAAATTATATGACGATGCGACCAGACATGAAGTTTTGTGATAATGTTGTCAGACAATTCTCAAACACTGGTGTCCAATTATTTGTTAAATTCATCATAGACGATTAGGCTAGAGGCACAGGACTAGAATACTGTTGCCGACATTTCTATGATAAATTTGGTGGGTTTAACTGACATTTATAATAATTCATCGGGTTAAGTTGACGATAATCAGTCTAAAGAATTATAATACTGCCACTGGGGCAGAGAAATACAATAAAGGACAGAAAGGAGAAACTTGAATTCAAGATTAGGCTCTAGACATATGATGTTAGAGACTAAAATCTGAGATGACTGGCAGACGGACGGCTTAGGGAAAGACTGCTTTCTAAAGCCAGAAAATTAATGAAGCCGTCGTATTTGTCTTCAGTCTATGGTGGAGCCTTGCACGACAGTCCAATCTCAGAGCAGAATACGGAGTCGAGCACAGAGAAGGCAAATCCGAACCATTCAAGACCTACCTGGGGCAACGTCAGGAGACCGGAGAACTAACCACGCTTCACTATCAGCCGGGGGCTGAAAAGCTAAGTTCCTATAGAAAGGGAACTCACCTATATCAATGCCATATTTTTGTCATCCATGATGAAAAACACTTGGATTGTGAGACACAATACATACAGCAGACACTAATTCCATCGACAATACTATCATCCACCATCTATTCAGTTTATTGTAATAAACCAATTGGGTGTATATACTGTACCCCATGCTTTGTTCCTTCTATTAGATGTTACATATTGTCTGATGTTTATCTTCCTTTATAAGGGAGGGGGGGGGGCTCGTAAAATATAATATAATTTAAAGAATAACAATAATAGATAACTGAGAAGGGGACGACAGTAGCGAGAGACTAAATATCTCCTTTCAACCTTTTCCAGACCTGTCTAGTTAGGAGAATTTACCCTCTTTGTCTCCCTTCAGTGGTGGAAAACCCAGCAGGAATTCCTTGAGCCAAATCTTCCACATTCAGATCTATTATTTCCTCTAAATAAATTCTTATCCTTTCCACGCTACGTGACAGATGAGTAATTTGGTGATTGAAAGGGAGCATTCTGAGAAAGACCACCTAAAAACTAGTAGGAGAAGCCTAAAAATAGGAACATGGAATGTTAGAACTCTAAACCGAGAAGGAAAGCTTGACAATCTTATATTAGAGGCAACAGACATGAAACTCGATATACTGGGAGTTGCAGAGGCAAGACTTTTGGATACAGGCTACATAACAAGAGACCAGTACACGCTTATACACTCAGGAGGAGAAAAACATGAAAGAGGGGTAGGAATGTTGATAAAGAAGGAGTTAGAAAAATACGTATGTGGATACTGGACACACAATGACAGAATGATGTTACTAAAGATGAGAGCAAAGCCATTCGACATATCAATCTTACAAACTTATGCACCAACTAAAGATCACAGCGAGGAAGAAATAGAAGAATACTATGAAGAGCTACAACAAACACTTAAACCAGTCAAATCTACAGATGTGTTGATAGTAATGGGTGATATGAATGCAAAAGTAGGAAAAGGAAAATACAAGAAAATAGTAGGACAGTATGGATTAGGGACAAGAAATGGTAGAGGAGACAGACTTATCCAGTTCTGTGAAGAAAACCAGCTGGTCATATGTAACACCTTTTTTGAACACCACCCAAGGAAATTATACACATGGAAAAGCTCAGGAGATGTAACACGAAATCAAATCGACTATATCATGATAAAACATAGATTTAAGAACAGTGTCACAAGTGCAAAGACACATCCTGGCGCTGACATAAATTCAGATCACAATCCAGTCGTCATCAAAGTAAATATAAAGCTGAAAAGAGCAGGAAACAGAAGACAGGAGGAACCCCAGATAGAAATATCAGCGCTGAAACAACCAGATATAAAACAGAAATATTTAATCGATGTCAAAAATAAATATCAACAGTTATTGACAGAAAGCATGGAGCAGTATAGAAGAGAAAACCCAGAAGAAAAAGCAACCGTAAAATGGGAATGCTTAAAAACAAGCATACAATCAGCAAATGCAAATTTACCTGAAAAGGAGTCTAAGAAAAATCAAATTTGGATAACAGATGACATCTTGAATAAAATGGCAGAAAGAAAGAAAGCAAAAAACACTCCAGAATATAAAACAATAGACAATGACATACGTACTATGTGTAGAGAAGCAAAAGAACGGTGGATAGAAACAAAATGCAAGGAAATAGAAGACTTGGAAGCAAAGCACATGACAAGAGATATGCATGAAGAAATAAAGAAATTATCAAATCGGTCGCGGTTTGCACAAGGAGGAAGCTGTATCAAGAATATAAATGGTGTAATATTACTTGATGAGAAAGACATATCAAACAGATGGGCAGAATACGTAAAAGAACTATTCGAGGACAACAGAGGTAAAAAAAACCATCACCAGATTCTAATGAAGGCCCACACATTCTCAGATCAGAAGTAGAGAATGCCATTCATATGATACAAAAAGGAAAATCAGCAGGCATGGATAACATAAAAATTGAAATGATAGAAGCTCTGGAGAGCTTTGGTATAGATACAATCACAAAAATATGCAACGATATATACAATAGGAAGAAAATGAAACAGGCCAAAGAAAAATGGGTAGCTGATCAATGTGAGTCCATTAATACGGGGCTAATAAAAGGTAACAGCAAGGCAGCTTTTGACACATTAAGAAAACTAACAAAACCCCAACAGCCCAGGGTAACTGTCATAGAAGATAGCAATGGGGCTCTGCTCAATGAAAAAACAGCTGTAATGAGAAGGTGGACAGAATATTGTAAAGAATTATATAACTGTAAACTTGACACTGACTTAGGCATATTAAACAACATTAAGTGCGAAAACAGGGAACTCGGAAATGCAGCAATATTACGGGAAGAAGTGGAAGAGGCTATATGTTCGATGAAAGGAGGGAAGTCACCGGGTGTGGATAATATCCCAGCAGAGCTCTTGAAATATGGAGGACCAGATATAATAAAAATCATGACAACAATTTGCCAGAAGATATGGAGTACAAAAAAATGGCCAAAAGAATGGACGCAGTCATTAGTAATACCGCTTCCAAAGAAAGGAAATCTAAAAATGTGCAAGAACTACAGAACCATTAGCCTTATTAGTCATCCAAGTAAGGTGATGTTAAGGATACTTTTGAACAGAATAAAACAGAAATCAGAAGAAATCTTGTCAGAGGAACAGGCTGGCTTTAGACCAAAAAGAAGTACCTCAGAACAAATCTTCAATATTAGATTACTTATCGAAAAACATCTCCAACATCAACACGATTTATACCATAACTTCATCGATTTCACAAAAGCCTTCGATCGAGTCTGGCATGAAGGCTTATGGCAAGTAATGAGAAAATTCAATTTTGATACTAACATCATAGATATCATTGAAGCACTATACAAGGACGCAAGCAGTGCTGTTTTTGCAAGCAACGACATTGGATAATTTTTCAAAACAACTGTAGGAGTTCGCCAAGGATGTATCCTGTCACCAGTGCTCTTTAATATATATCTGGAACATATTATGCAGGAGGCTCTCTATGATTATAAATCAACCATATCGATTGGAGGCCGACCTCTGTGCAACCTACGTTTTGCTGATGATATTGATCTGATAGCTGGATCAGAATCAGAACTTCAAGACCTTACCTCTAGACTGGAGAAAGTAACAAGAACGTATGGGATGGAAATTAATATAGAAAAAAGCAAGATATTGGTGAATAGCCATAAGAAACATGTTCCGACCAACATTACGTTAAATGGGCAAACGTTAGAAGAAGTTAACACCTTTAAATATCTTGGGTCCACTATATGTAGTGATGGAAGATCAAGTAAAGAAATCAAGACAAGACTTGAGATGGCCTCAGCTGCCATGACAAGGTTGAATGTGATCTGGAAAAGTAACATCAGTTTTCCTGTGAAGATCAAATTATACAAATCACTTGTATTATCTATTCTCTTGTATGGGTGTGAGGGCTGGACACTCACTGCAGATACGGAGCGAAGGATTCAGGCTTTCGAGCATAAATGTTATAGAAGAATTCTGCGCATTTGCTATAAAGAGCACAAAACAAATGTCTATGTTAGAGAGAAGATAAACACCTATGCAGGCCACCAAGAACCACTTTTGTCAATAGTGAAACGTCGAAAGCTTGCCTGGTTTGGGCATGTAACTCGTCATGACTCCCTTTCGAAAACGATCCTTCAGGGAACAGTCGAAGGTAAACGGAGAAGAGGAAGGCAGAGAAAATCCTGGGCTGATAACATCAAAGAATGGGCAGGACACGGTTTTTCCACACTTGTACGCATTGCTGAGGATAGAGAGCAGTGGAGGACCCTGTCTGCTGATGCTTCCACCATGGCACCCCTACGACCCATGACGGGTTACGGGCTGAGATGATGATGATATACAATACAGGATATATACCACACGACATGAAGACATCAGTTTTCATAACATTGCCCAAAAAACCAAATGCAACAGAATGTTCAGACTTCAGAACAATCAGCCTGATGAGTCATGCAATTAAGATACTGCTCAAAATCTTACAGGAAAGAATAAAATGTAAAGTAGACAGCGAAATCCAAGAAGAACAGTTTGGTTTTAGACGGAACAGTGGAACAAGAGAGGCAATATTTTGCCTAAGAATATTAGCAGAAAAATATACAGAGGTCCAAAAAAGTATGTATATGTGCTTCATTGAATATAAGAAGGCTTTTGACAGAGTCCATCATGAGAAAATAATTGAATGCCTCGAAGACATAGGTATTGATGGAAAGGATATAAGAATACTCAGTAACCTTTATTGGGAGCAAACTGTTACAGTAAGATCGGGAAGGAATTATTCACCATACATAGACATAAAAAGAGGTCTCAGACAAGGTTGTGTGCTGTCCCCCTGTGGTAAAGTGGGATGTTATAAATATTTATAGGGGACTTAGTGTACTTACTGAGATCAGCTGTGAAGGTATCTGTATCTAATAGGTGTAGTGTATTACAGATAACCTTACTTGCTACCACATTTATACCTCAGCCAGAATTATTCTGGAATATTGTGATGACTACGTTAAATGTCTAGGGTTATGTAAATGATGAAGTGTAAGTCACAACAACAACAGACAGATAAACCATTTATTTTATTCCACGACAATTGACAACACTGTGACACTCACACACATTAAACACTCTATAAGACTATCTTAATTGAGTCAATGGTAAAAGTTCAAATATATATGTATTAATTACTTTCACTAATATATATCCTGATTCAACTACACAGTGAACCAGGAATCACAATCAAATGTAATCACAATTTATATGTACATAATTTATAAATATGAACTTAGTAGTGACATATTGTATTAGTATTATCCTATGTGTGTCAGTTGTGTAGTAGTACTATGAGGTAATACTGGTTTTGTTTTTCAAGCTATGTTGTTATTTGTCATCATGACTTCAAGTGTTTGTTTATCTTGGAAATAGTATGGGGAAACTTCACCGTTCCTATCAATTTAAACAATGTATTGACCCTCTATTTTACTATAATGTCAAGTTTTGAGGGGGACACATAATGTTGAGCTCCTCTGGCCACAGAGGCTTAACTTTCGTGATGGCGGCAGGAAAAGACTCCTCTGCTCGATTGCTCCCCTGTGTTCTGGAGACACCTCACTAGTCGCTATCTGGACCCAGGAGTATGTTGTCAGCCTCTATATTCAGCAAAGCTCAGACCAGGTGCTGCTCAATAACTTTAGGACCACAGTCCCTGAAACAAGAAGGTTGTACCTCCTACTTCATAACTAATTTATAATCTATTTCCAGACTGAACACAATACATAACAAACACTGAGTTCAGAGCGGTAGGCCAACTGCCAGCTTCATCTGAAACAATTTCCACCAGTATACTCCTCCCTAATGGTCACTACGCCTCTGCAATTCCAGCATTAGTTCGTTCTAGTCAATAAGATAGGTGTCAGTGTACTGTTTGGCAATTCCATGCAGTTTTACTTTTCTCCGACACCTTCTGTTCAGGTTGGAGCAATATTTAGGCCTTGCCTCATGTTCGCTACTGAACCACACACATATACAGACATAAATTATCAATTTACATTCAATTTTCATTAAAAAGATATTGAATATTTCAAGCTTACCACAATTCATGGAAATAATACACAGTTACGTTGATTGGCAATGAATATAGCACAATTTCGATCTACCGATGTCCCAGGCTTTTAGTTAGAAAAAACTGCACTGGCGCTCAACGCACTGGTTCTTTAGAAAGTTTATTTGAAAATGTGGTGCTGAACTAACGCTTCTAATTGCCTATATTGGCGGGTCTAACCAATCGAGCCATGTTTACACAAGCGTTTGAAAAAAAAGTACCCTTCCTTCCGTCTCCCCTAACAACAAAAGATAGTATTTGTAGCCCGACTAATCGTGTTTAGCCTTACATTTACTTCTATCCAATCAAATAGGATTTTACATGGGGACCTATTTCCCGTACAATGGTGGTGTCAAAATCTGCCACTGAGCGATTCTGATTTTGGGGTTGTCTGACACCCTCACTATTTCTTTTGGCTATAATTTGTTAATTCCTAGACTATTTGCGTAACGTTTAACATATTCTTTGTCAGCAAGTCCTAAGGAACCCAACTATATAAATTTTATGGGGCTAAGGGGCTGCGTTCAAAATATGCATTTTCTTCTACCTCCCGTTCACTTCGATCGATGTGGTGTCTGGGTACTGTAATGTTTTCAAACGTAAACCAGTATAATGTCATATTTCCTAATAAGCATTTCTCAGGTTTTTAAAACCTAACTCTCGTATGGGTAGTGTTTTTTTTTTCACTGTCGATTTGAAAAAAAAGTTAGTGCATGTGGCCTTACACGCGTGATGGCAGTAATTGTATAGCGAGACGCGTGTTAGTGTTGCATGCGTCCCGGCTTTCAGCCCTCCCTTTCTTTCTATCCTAAGTTCATCTGTCGTTTCGTTTATGGTAACGTAGTGTATAAAATGACATGAATGGAATATTAAATATAGGTCAGCTTGCGTATCTCAAGGTTTTTCTTAGAAAGGCAGTACACGTTTTATTGTGTTGTGGAAACGCGTGTATGCTGCAGAAGGCTTTTACTATCAACGTGAAACGTTACAATTTGCAGACGAAGTAGAAAACAAGGGGGATTTCGAGTACAGTCATTGTGACAGCACTGTTCTTTACCATTCTTCTTTCCTTTCATTGAATTTATGTGTTAGGCTTTACATTTACTTTTTAATTTATATATGTGGATTAGAATTTCACACGACACCCCCTGCCTATTTAATTTATACACCGAAAAAATTTTCAAACAGATACAGGAAATACCAGGACTGAACATCAGTGGAAGGTCAATAAACAACCTTAGATATGCAGATGATACCGTGTTGTTAGCTGAAAGCGAACAGGAGTTACAAGAACTAGTGAAGCAAGTGAACAGTATAAGTCATGAATATGGACTCGACATTAATATTGAGAAAACAAAAACTATGATAATTAGCAAAACAGACGACAAACCCACATTAAAGATAAGCGTAAATGGGAAAATCCTGGAACAAGTCAAGAGCTACATATATCTTGGTCATATAATAACAGAAGATGGCAGATGTGAAACAGAAATCAAGAAGAGAATAGGAATGGCCAAAGCTACATTCAACAACATGAAACATATACTGACATCCAAACAGTTATCTCACAAATTAAAACTGAGAATCATAAAGTGTTATATATATTCTGCATTTCTGTATGGTGCAGAAACATGGACGATGAATAAGCATTTGGAAGAAAGAATTGAGGCTCTTGAAATGTGGATATATAGAAGAATGGGGCGTATCTCATGGAAAGAGATGAAAACAAATAAGGAGGTCCTAGAAAATCTAGGTATGAAAAGAGAACTAATGAGGGAGGTCAAAGTTCGGCAGCTAAAATACTTTGGCCACATAAAAAGGCATAACACCTTTCAGAAGACCATAACAGAAGGGAGAGTTGAAGGCAAACGTGCAAGGGGAAGACAGCGCTATAAGTGGGAAGATAACATCAAAAGATGGACAGGAAAGAGTCTATCAGAGTGCACCACCAAGACAAGAGACAGAAGACGTTGGAGATCCATTACAGCCAACCTTCGTTGTGGAGATGGCAACTGATGATGATGAATTTGATGATGTAAATGCATCTGTGATACTATTAAATCAACTAATCCATTATGCTTTCCTATTCTTGGTTATTTTTCAGTAAATGATATTTACAATGGTGTAAGTAATGTTAAATCCTTACATAAAACCTCCAACACAAATAAAACCATTGAAGCATACACAAAAACAGACCACTGATAACTGACATGAACGTGCACACTTTAACTAGTGCAATTCCCAACCCTGGCAGTCTAAAATCAATCTGAAAACTTATGAGGCATTCTGGAGTCTACCATAGGCTCACTAACCTAATAAAGACAACTTACAAAGATATTAAATACAGATTTCTTCAATAAGGATGAAGGATAATTTACAGAACCCTTTGAGATGAGAACTGGAGTGCGACAGGGATGCCTCTTGTCACAATTTCTATTCTTACTGGCTATAAATTCTGTCAAGAAAACAATGACATCAACCTACAGAAATGGATTTAAGTGGACTGTGACAGCACATTTTAGTGACCTAGATTGTGTTGATGGCCTGGCTCTTGTCCCATAGCCGTAATAAGATGCAAGGTAAAATGATATTTTTTTATGACAGGTCACAGCAACTGAGTCTGAAAATCCACAAAGAATAGTCAAAGATGGTGAGAATAAATGCAGCAAATGATAGCCAGAGTATACTTAAGATAACTATTCCTACATTATGTGGGCTAATATATTGGCAGCAATAATGACAAAGTTGGAGGAACAAATAGTGATATTAAAATATAAATAGGAAGAGGAACTTTCTGTGCAACGAGAAACAGTTATAAAACTAAAGAAATCAAGTCCAACACAGAAATAAGAATCTTCAACTTAAATGTTAAAGCAGCCTTACTGTATGGCTCTGAAGTATGGGGAACAACATCAACCAAGAAATTAAAGAATTTTGTAAATTGATCCAGCGGCGTTTGGGCTCTTGCCCTTCGGCCCAATGCCATGTAGTGATATCTGCATGTTTTCACAAGTTGTTTTGTTTCTCCGTACAAGGTGTTCCACTTATCTGGCCTTGGAGGAAGGAACATTTTCCTAACATCATCGAGTGCTGGGCACTCAAAGAAAATGGATGTTTGCACAGAATAGAAGGATTGAAATGCGTGACAAGATCATCAATGTACAGCTGATATAAAGAACCAAACAAATACCTGCGGAACAAGAACTGAGGAAAGAAAATGCTAGCGTTGGGTAGGGACACATATTGTGGAAATGATAGAATTACATGGCAGTGTTCCTTCTGGATTCTCAAAGGTGAAAGAAAGATAGGGGGACTAAAGCACACATAAGAAGCGAACTAAACACATATATAGGTACGGAATAAAAAACATGGAAAAACCTGGAGTGGATGGGGCAGGCTTGGCATGTATTTGTTTTAGACTTGTGTTCTACACGAAGCTAGAGTGTACTGAATGAATGAATTCTCAACTCAGTACACTTTTTTGTTTTTTGTGGGCTGGAATAATGTTTGCTAGAAACACATTAGTAGACAATGTCTGTTCTACATTCTAGTGTAGCTTCACTGTAAGACACTCACCCCATTTAAAAACTGACAGGGCTTAGAGATCTGATTTTATATTTAACATAAAAAAGTTAGAGGAAACAGGCAAGAAATATTTTGCTTATATGAATGGTGAAGGAAGCCATACAGAATCCACATACTTCTTAGTCTCTCAACTCCTTGTGGCTTCAGGATTTTCAATTAGCCACGCGAAGCCCTCCTGTCCTTGTTGCCTTATGTTCCAAGTTATCTCCATGCTTTTCATGATCTGCTTGAAGATTTTGTAGCTATTCATGATTCTACAGGATGGCATTGCAGATCCCCCAGTAGTCTTTAAATCAGCAGACGTTCTATGTTTCTTTGAATTGCCTGAATCTGGTTCTTCAGCTGTGACCCTTCCTTTTGTATGACTAAACATGCAATCACTTGTCGAGACACTCCACAGGCTCTGCCTAAAGCTTGCTTTGACCTCACAAAAATGTATGGCACATTCTTGTCTTCACACAGCAAGGGCAAATACAGCAAAATCTCAATCCGTTCTGCATCTACAGTTAAAACAATGATCTCAGCAAGTCCGCGGTTCAGTGTTTTAGTAGCTTCATTAGCTCCTTTTTTAATCGGTTTGTAATTGGAAGATAGCTGAACTACCTCCAATATCTGTTCTGTCAATGCCTGGTCGGTTAATGGATAGGCTTTGCTCAAGTATTTCAGTTCTTCTTCAGGTCCAGCCATAATACAATAAGCCTATATGTTTCAAAAGGTGATACAGGTCGATAATATGATTAAAAAGATATTAATGAGAATGCGAAGAACCTTCGCTTCACGGAGGGCAAAATAATTTTTTTTTTCTTTTTTGGTAAAACATTTTTTTTTTTTGTTTCCAATCTTTTTTCGTATTCAGTTTGAATTTACAAACATGTTCATTTTACATATTTCAATAAAGAAGTTTCAATGAAAATACAATGAGCAGCTGCTTAGAAAACCCTTTCACTCCCTCGCACACACTTAAATAAACTCTCTTTCTTGCACCATGAAGTTGTACATTGCACGTTTATTTGTGATGATACTATTGATTGAAAAGAACGGGGAAAAAACGGATAAAGAATTCATACACCCTCGTTCTTGAAAACTTTAAAGCGCACTCTTTTTTATAGTGATAATAGTAAAAAAAAAAGGGGGGGGGGGGATGTGGAAAAAAATAACACCTGAATGGACTAAACAGTTTCAGTGAAAGGACATTGAAAACACATTAAAAAAAACCAGGCAAAAAAAAAAAAATGAATAGACACAACTTTCCGCTAAGAAGTTTCAGTGAAGGGATCAAGAAGACATTTTTTTCTTCGCATTTTTCCGTGTTTGTTTTATACAGTAACCCTGCCTTTCTTACGCCCTATTCCATGTTATTTTCCCAGTCGTGCTCTGCTTGCTTTGCACTGGATGAACCCCAATTTTTTTTTATTTTTTTTTTTTATTTTAACATTTTTATTCACATCCCGTGTAAATTTACAAAGCCCTTTGCATTGAAACATTGACAATAGTATGAAAATAAGTATAAAAATGAAAATGCAATGAGCAGCTGTTTAGAAAAAAACAAAGAAAAAAAAAACTTTCATTCCTTGCACAGTCATTTACCCACTCTTGTACTCTAAAAGTTACACATTGCAAATTTTGTAATTGTAGTGTTGAAAAAAAAACCCTATTTTCAACCGCTATTTTCCGACTTTCCATGCTGGCGGTCGTTGTCATAGTCCCAGTCCCCATAATTACAGGTTCAGGACACATTTGGTTGGTCGTAAAACTTCAACGTGTCACAGCGTTCCATAGATACACCGTCAACAAAAAAGTCCCATGTTCCGATTTTCCCTGCCACGATTTAATGACCACTGTTTGAATGCTTGGAGGTCGCTCTGTCCCAAGCCCTTAATTACCTTTTTTTTTTTTTTAAATTCACATTCCGTGGAAATTTACAATGACATATGCATTGAAACATTAACAATAATAGCATGCATATAAGTATAAAAATGAAAATACAGTGAGCAGCTGTATCCAACAACACAAAAAAAAAAAAAAAACTTCCACTCCTTGCACACACTCATTTACACACTCTTTCTTGTACTCTAAATATACATTGCACATTTTTGTTGTATTAATCATAGTATTCATTTACTATGTAGATATATTTGTGACGGAATATCTGTCTCTGTCCTTTTGTGTGATCTCTCACACCTCCAGCCCTACGGCAGTATCATTTTTTCCTTCATTTTTCTATCGGTTCGCTTTTATTTGGCATTTCATTTTTCCCCTTTATAGATTTTACTCTTTATGCTGGACATAGCATGGGGAAAGTCTCAGACGGTCAGCGACATATTTTACGTATAATCTGTCTGACCATCTTTTCAAGCGACGGTTTTTTTATTTTTTTTATTTTTTATTTTAACATTTTTATTCACATCCCGTGTAAATTTACAAAGCCCTTTGCATTGAAACATTGACAATAGTATGAAAATAAGTATAAAAATGAAAATGCAATGAGCAGCTGTTTAGAAAAAACAAGGAAAAAAAAAAACCTTTCATTCCTTGCACACAGTCATTTACCCACTCTTCCGATTTTCCCTGCCACGATTTAACGACCACTGTTTGAATGCTTGGCGGTCGTTCTGTCCCAAGCCCTTAATTACGGGTGCCGGACATCGCTATCGTAAATCTTCAAAGTGTCACAGTACCCTATGTAGAAACTGGGGCGAACAGATAACATTAAAGTTTCCTAAAAACATTTTTTTTTGTTCCTCGCTGTGGACACCCACGCATTCTGACCTGTGCAAAAATTATCCTTTAAAAAGCTAACTTCTGCATCATCCGTTTAAAAATAATAACAAAATAAATAAACTACTCATGTATATATGCATTCGAATTGTCCTATAAAAACTCTTACTTTTGCATCATCCGTCTTAATCAAAATAACAATAATGAATAAATACAAAATAAATAGACTACACGTGTACATATGCATTTAAAATGTAAACATAATAATGACAATAACAATAATAATAATGATAATAGATACATAGAAAATAAATAATAATAATTTAAAGGCAGGCTTCTCTCTGCGGACATGACAAAGGGGAGGATGAAAATTTTTTAACTTGCACACACACTCTCTCACATGTACTTAAGATAAAAAATATTGGGTGATGGAGTCCCTCACCTCTAACGCTGTGTGTGTAGGGAAGGAGGAAGGAGGATGAGGATATGTGTTAAAGGGAGTGGGGAAGGTAGGAAAAAAAACACAGGTGGTGAAATAACACGTAATTGGCAGTGAGGTTGGGGGTGGGGGAAGGGAGAGGTTATAGGAAAATGACCTTCGTATAAACTTAAAGCTTGGATTTAAGGTACAGGTACAGGTAGCTGGGGATAGTGGACAGGTTTTAAAATAAGCGTCACTCGCTGGAGAAACAAATTTAGGAGAAAAGCTGGACGGATAATTTTGTACTCAAATACTGATTGAATCCGACATTTCCAAATTATATATCGAAATTCAGAGAGTAAAAGAATTAATTGAAAATGGATGTCTGGTAGTGTTTTGGGAATTGAATTAAGCATAATCGCTTTGAAAATGTCTGTTTTTGTTTTCGTATGTGTGTCCAGTATGCCTTGTAAGATTCTCTGTGCTGGTATAATTGTACTACATTTATAGAAAATGTGTTCCTCACTTTCTTGTACATTTGCCTGGCACATCTTGCATCGTGATTTTCGTTTTAATCTGTGTGCTGCTCTTTCTGTGGTTGGTGTCATGTTATATAAAAGTCGATATGTGACTTCTCTGGCTTTTGGTGCGATGCTTTTGTTGTGAAGATCGGTGAAAATCTCAGTGTAATCTGTTATAAAGTAATTGTAACCTCTTTTAATTCTTAGGTGTAAAGGTGGTGCTTGTAACCTGACTAAGTGTTTGTAAATTTTGTTTGTTTTCTGGTTAATTAAAATTTCGTGTCCTCTGATGGCTTGTATGCATGTCCTGTAAAAGTGTGGTAGTGTGCCGTAATGGTGTGGGACATTGTTCTTTATTGGCCTCAGTCTAGCAAGTCTAAGCCCTACGTAGTAATGGGCTAATGTGTGTCGTTCTGGGTCTCTTATTATATTTCCTACATGTCTGATTCGAAGTGCCTTTATTTTTGTCCTTATATCCTGGAGGCTAACTCCTCCGAATCTTTTCTCTTGCATGAGTGCTTGATGTTTAATGCTAAATAAAGTGTGTCCAAAAACAAAACGCCTAATCTCCTTGTTTATCTCTGTCACCGTATGTTGTGGAGGGTCAAAGACTGTAGCAATGTAAATTATTTTTGGAATAATAAAGCAGTTCACTATAGCATTTCTGGAAAAAATGGTTGTATTTTTGTATTTGTAGCGGTGAAGTGTGTCTGTGGTATATGCGACTAAGTTCTGCCATGTGACTTTGTGTGGATGAACCCAAAACTTCGTTCTCTGTCCCAGGAGGCACCACTCAGAATAGATTTTGCGCCTGCGTGAAGCCATTTTATCTGATCCAAGCTCCGAATTCTGACATCGTAAATCAAGGAAATTGGACTCCTGAGATGTAGTAGAACTAAATTTAATGTCGATGTGTTGCCACGTGCTGGCTTTCTAAGCACGTATACACTGGTTAGACAGCGCAGACTACGCTGGCTTGGCTGCGTTCGCCTTTTTTTAAACCCCTCGTGCGTGTCGCAAACGTTGTTTACAATACCTTGCAATGCGGCTTCACGTAGTTTTACTGACCAATCATCGATCGCGAACCACGGGACAAGCAGCCGCCAACGGAAAGCCTTAAGCAAAATGGTGATGTAGACCTATAGTTTTGTCGAAGACAAGTCATCGATCGGAAGGGATATAAGGGATCAGAATGGAATTATTGTGAAAAGGATTTCACCTTAGATTCCAGGAGAGGATTGTGTATAAATTGATATAAGGAACAAACGGAAGGAGTTTATCACGTACATAGATAAATGCTGAGTACAGGTGTCTACAGTTGAGTTGCAAGCACGAAACCCCACACCTGCTGTAGATTAACGAAGTGATAGATTGTGGATATACATGGATAGGAAGATAGATCTAAATCGGCTGTATAAAACAAGATAGGGTGGAACAGGATTGATAGTGTACAAGCTGAGAATGATGAAGGAAAAGTGTCAGGAAACGCACACATCGTATGAAATCCCTGGTTCGAGAAGAAAATTTCAGGCTTAATCTTAGACTGTGACGTCAGTACCTCTCAGCCGTAGGATGGGAGCCAATAAAAAGCGGAGAGCTAAATTGAAAGGACACACTTGATAAATCTTGTTTCTTGCACCAGATTGACATGGACTGTATTTTGTGATATTGCTCGTCCAGTCACAATGTTCTGTAAATGGGTCAGGTTACCGACTGTTGGGGCCCTGACAAGGTGTACTGTTAAGTGCGTATATTCTGATGCAATGGGTGAGTGTGAACATCAATAATGACAAAACGCGAATGGATGACAGTTCGACAGGTTTACAGGACACTCACTCCAATCACAGGTGGAAGTCAAGGATGGCTGGACTACTGTGGTCGTTTCATACTGTTTAATAGGACGCACACACTAAGACAGTACGTGTATAGTTACAGGAACGACGGTCGACATAAATAGCAGATTGTTGATCAATAGTCTACCATCTTAAGTTAGCATTCATGTTGAATAACATCATAATGGAACATCTGTAGACAAGCACTTAGATTTCCACTGTTAATCAATATAATCATCAGGCCTTACTGACCGAGTGTGTCAGTTAATAAATACTGTTCAAGCCTGACTCCTAGACAGAACCTCTTTTCTAGCGAAGATTCCTTTAGGTAAAGTACAGCAAATCTATCTGAAGATAATGTTAACCCACCAGTATTAGGTTTTCTTTATAACTGTGATCTCTTAATCATCACCTGATAATAAGGGGCATCCCCGTTCTCTGATTGATGATCGACAAAAAGTTAGAATCCAAAATGGCTTCTGGTTCCTTTTTGAGCATCGCTCACTATACAGATGTATAGCAAATCTTCAATAGAAGCTTTGTTCGTAAACACAAATGTCTCTACAAGAATCAGCATATTCTTTCATCTTAAATGCTGCATACAATCATCTACAGTGCTGCTAGGTAACATATCATCCCGACATCTGGATATGGCTAATCCTAATGTAGACATCTGCCCAATTAAGCCTAGGACGAAAAAGTTCAGTAAAATGTTCTTTTACCTGGGCATAGGAAATACACTAGCAAACACAAACGCTCTCCTGGCGTTACTGAATCAACACTGGGGAACATATGGACTTAAACAATCCTAGAAGAAACTATCTTCGTTCCCATAATAAATCATAGAGATCACAGACTTTGGACAGGTCTAAAGCCATGACATCCCGCCAGGCTCCTTCATCACCGAAGCACTGCCTAACGTATCTTCATGCGCCGAAATTGCCTGACCCCAAAGTACATTACAAGGAAAATAGTCCGACATAGACATACAAAGATAACACGATATAAGACCGAATCGTCTCAAACAGACAAGGAGTAAACATAGATTCGGATCGTAAACATCCCTGCATAAACCTAAACAAGAATAATCTGTTTCTGGCTATACCAGACACAAAATATGACATAAGTCTAGATTCATACGCCAAGTTCGATATTCAGGAAAGATACAAGAACAGATAACTCATAGAATGAATACACATCGACTAATCTGAGTTCTGTCCCTGAGACTTAAGAATCGTGAATTCAAAGATAAATATATTTTTATCAGACAAATAAATACATTTTACATTTGTATGCGTGTCAACAGTAATCTGTGCGTCACACAAAAGAATATGTGCGCAACAGACTACCACACCACCCGGGAAAAAAAATGAAAATCATTTTTTTTTTCATCTGAGAGCAACATACAATAGGCTCACAACGCACAAATACTGCGCAGATGAGAAATTTCTGGAATTTATAAAGCCAAATTAAGGCAAAGTCGAAATATAGATTGACTGGTGAGAATACATCTCAACCTCTCAGAGAAAGTATTTCTCTAAGTGTAAATATTTCCAGGGAGGTGTCACCAACGCATACTACTATACTTGCAATGACACAATGCATATAACAATTTCATATTTAAGCACTATAAGTACATGATTGACAAAAAAGAAAAATCATCAACGAGTATCGGTGAATATATATATCAATGAACGTAGTGATAGTAGTGATACAATCACTATATTACAAATTACAATGTGTATCTATCTTGATATAGAAAAGAAAAACTGTTGTAGAGTTGGAAGTGTTAAGAAGTCCAAGACCCAACAGTCAGGTGGAATCATGTGGGCATCTAGACAAAATGACTGCCATCACATTATCTGATCCACGAATAGCTCGTACCGAAAAATGAAAAGGTTGAAGAGCAATTGCATATCGAGTAGACCTCGAGCTCTTCACATTTTTACTCTGTATAGCCGTAAGAGCTTTCTGACCGGTTTCTACTATGAAATGTGCGCCTAGAAGGAATCTTTGTAGTTTGAGAATTGACCATACCATAGCCAATAGCTCACGGTCTAAAACCGAATAATTCCTTTCTGCAGCATTAAGTTTTCTGGAGATATACATTACAGGATGCAGAGTTCCAGAGTACTCTTGCATTAGTGCCGCTCCAATCCCAGTGGATGAAGCGTCACTACGAAGAACAAATGTCTTATCTGTAGTAGGTAATACTAAAATAGGTGGTGTTGAAAACAACGTTTTAATCTTATCCAAAGAGGATTGGCATTCCTGTGACCAGTGGTCCATATTAGGCGACCCTTTCTTTAGTAATGTAGAAAGAGGTGCCATGATAGAGGATAGATTCGGAATGAATCTTCCATAAAATTGAATAAGACCTAAGAGATTTTGCACTTGCTTTTTAGTCTTAGGAATAGAGATATTAAGTATCTTAGTGATATTATGGTCCTCTGTCTTTAGGAAACCATGACCAACTCGATGGCCTAGGAAAGAAATTTCGCTAAAACCAATGCAGGCTTTAGGGGGTTTCGCTGTCAGGTTATAATCGGGTAGAGTAGACAGTAGTTCAACTAACCCCGAATAGTGATCTTCTCAAGTATCGCTGAAAAGACAGATGTCGTCTAGGTACGCAATGACATCTGACCGATAAGATAGGATTCGACGCATCATGCGTACGAATGTAGCTGGAGTGTTCATAAGGCCGAAAGGCATGAAATTCCATTGAAAAAGGCCTCTAGGTGTAGAAAAAGCCGTAATTGGTTTGGCGCGTTCAGATAAAGGAACTTGCCAATATCCTTTAGACAAATCTAGTTTAGTGAAAAAATGAGATTTAGAAAGCCTAGTAAGTAGCTCTTCTAGTAAAGGCATAGGTTCAGCATCGAACTTCGTAACTGGATTCAATTTGCGATAGTCAACGCAAAGACGTATGTTATTGTCTTTTTTCCGAACAATAACCATCGGCGAAGAATATGCAGAAGTGGATGGTTCAATTATTTTTAAATCTATCATCTCATCCAACTCCTTCTCAACCTGTGCTTGAAAATGTATAGGGATAGGATAAGGTCTGACCCTAATAGGATTATGGTCAGTTAGAATAATGTCATGTTCAATGACATGAGTTTGTCCAGGGATGTCAGTAAGGACATCCTGAAATGTTTGTAACATAGCCGAAACTTGTCGCTGTTCTCCTAGAGATAAATCAGGAGAGACAGTAACATTTTTCCATGATTCACTAGAATGAAGTGGAATCATCGGAAGCGGAAGATTAACATCCGAAAAACTTGTTTCCTCATCCTGTATTACGGACAGTGATGAGTAATGACCATGTTGGACTGGTGAATCGTCCGTTGCCTGGAAAATAGGCTGTAAATAATCCGGACGTTCATGGAATTCCGTAAGCATATTGATGTGGAAGGTTTTATGCTTTCCATCAATATCGACAATGTAGTCAACATCGGAAATTTTCGAGATTATATCGTATGGACCTTTCCAAGAAATAAGAAGTCTGTTTTCCCTACAAGGTAGCAAAACAAATGCTTTGTCACCAGGACAAAGTTGTCGTAAGGTTCTTTTCTTATTGGCAAATTGTCTTGCCTTCTGTTTAGCAAATTCAGAAGAAGAAGTTGCCAATTTGCATGCTTCGATAATCTTTTGTCTCAGCGCGATGACATATTCGTAAGAAGATTTTGTGTCATCGGTAATATTATCAGCGGTTATGAGATCATGAAGTAAAGACATAGGGCCGCGCGGTCGCGCGCCAAAGACAAGTTCAAAGGGAGAAAATCCTGTATGTTCATTGGGGGCCTCTCTGTAAGCAAAGAGGGCCGCGGGTAAAACCCTGTCCCAATCTTGAGGATGATCCTCAGTTATCTTCCCTAGTAAGTTTTTGAGTGTTCTATTTAGCCGTTCGACCATCCCATTGGACATAGGATGATAGATACTACTGAAAGATCTCTCTATCTGCAGAGTCGACATCACTTGAGACATGGTACCCGATATTAGTTGGGTGCCATGGTCTGATAATATTTCTCCGGGGAATCCCAGACGAGAAAATATAAGCCAAAGAGCATCTGCAATGTCAGCAGTAGTAATGCTCTTCAGAGGAATAGCCTCTGGCCAACGTGTGCACATGTCCACACACGTTAAGATAAACTGATGTCCTCTAGCAGATTTGATCTTAAATGGACCAATGATGTCTATCGCCATTTTCTGAAATGGTCGAATAGGGATGTCTGCCGCCTGAATAGGTACAGCATGGCGTGGACCTTTGGATTTGACTTCTTGACATACTTTACAAGATCGACAATAAATCCGTATGTCCTTGTTCACAAAAGGCCAAAAGAAAGCCGCAAGAACTCTTGACTTTGTACGGGAAAAACCCATATGTCCAGCACACTGAGAGTCGTGAGCGTGCTGCAAAATTTTAACTCTCAAATTCTTGGGAACAAGAATCTGAGAATGACTTGACTTAGTGGAGTCTTGCACCATACGTACAAGTACGCCATTCTTCATTGTAATCCAAGATTTACGCTTTGTATCTTTATTCGGATCACCTTTTGTTGCAAGAGTGAAGAATTTCTTTAGAGTCGGATCATCTTCTTGCTGTTTTATAAACGAGTCACGAGAAATTACCAAGGGGTCATCTTGGTTATGCACTTCAGTATCTTCAGTAGATGAAGTTTGAGGCATATTAAGAGCTTGAGCTCTAGTGACTACAGCATTAGCAGTTTCCATATTTTGTTTTTCCCAAACGGAAATTAGTTGTGGAGTGCATTCTTTGACTCCGTGAATACGACCGATGATAAGATCAGCGATCGGATTCGGCAGAAGACATGCGTGTACATCTCCTGTAAAGAAAGGAGTAGCAATCCTAATGATAGCAGTAGAGTATTTCTCTAAGGTGCCGCCAAACGTTACACATTTGACTACTTTTCCAGTGGCACGAGAAGGATCTACAAGCGACTGCCTAACACCAATTGTGATGCATCCAGAATCAAAAAGAACTGAGACTGGATTGTCATTTACTAAACCTTTATGTAAGACAAGAGAACCTCTTCCATCATGCGCGACTGACGCAGGAAGAGCGGGAAGAGGATGGCCACAACTTAAAGTGGACACCGTAGTTGGTTCAAATAATGTTTTGCATTGGGGGCACTGAGATGCTCTCCCAAAATCAAAAGCGGAACATGCCATATTATTAGCATCATTATTATCTTTAGTCTGTTTATAGGCTTCATGTGACTCTTGCTGTGCAGAGTTTGCCTGATAATGTGATTTATGTTTTTTGTATTGTGATCTACCTCGATTATTATTGCCTCTGTAATCATTATTGTTTCCTCTATTGTAACCCCTATTTGGGTTTGAGTCATAGTTCTCATGGTTACCATTATCATATTCATTATAATGAGTATCTCTATAACTATGGTCTTGTTGTCTCCATGATGGATGACTTGGATAGTTTCTATAATGACTTCCTCTGCGGAATATTCTATAATTATGACCACCCCTGAATCGAGGGCTGTCGGCTCGTCTCCAGTACTTCGCAGAAGAACCCTAAAATGATTGGTTACCTTGGTTTTGATAACTATTATGGTTACCTTTTTTATCAAACCTGTTTTGTGGTCCCTGAAATGTGTGTGAGTAATTAGGGTTGTATGGTGTTGCTGATGCAACTGGCATACTTTCTTTAACCTTAGCATTGCTAAAAGCTACGTCCGGATGTGCCGTGACGTATTGGGTACAATATTCTTCCATTTCTTTTAGTGTCTTGGGTTTACGCTCATGTAGGAATTCAAGGAATGGTTTATTTATACTTGACATAATCTTGTCCCTGAGCAACAAGTCCATAAGGGCTTCATATGTCTTTTCTGTTTTGCACAACTCAATCCAACGATTAAATGTAAGACGTGTCCTTGCTATGAATTCTGAGAATTCTACCCCTGATTCAGGTACCATTTTCTTAAACAAAATACGGTAACCTTCCTCTGTTAATTGATATTTTTTCAATAAAGCTGCTCTAATAACATCATAATTATCCTTGTCAGCCTCTTCAACCAAACTTAAACTAGTTAGAGAATCACCTTTCAAATTTTCTGACAACTGGTTAGCATATTGTGATTTATCCACATTATGAGCTCGACAAGAACGTTCAAAACGATCCAGCCAGAATGTAATATCGTCACTGGAAGGATTGAACGCTGGTACCTTGACCTTATAAGTAAAGGGTTTACCACTATTACCATTTGACTGATTAACATTACTCATATTTGTCAATTTCATTTTTTCTAACTCAAATTCTAAAAGTTCTTTTTGATGTTCATGTTCTCTTATTGCTTTTCTCTCCTCAGCTTCTAATCTTTTATTTTCAGCCTCAGCTTCTAATCTTTTATTTTCAGCCTCAGCTTCTAATCTTTTATTTGCAGCCTCAGCTTTTAATCTTTTATTCGCAGCCTCAGCTTCTCTTTGTAATCTTTTTTCTTCAGCTTCTAACTTTTTTTCTTCTATTTGAAGCTTTCTCTCCTCAGCAGCAGCTTTTTTCTCCTCAGCAGCAGCTTTTCTCTCCTCAGCTTGCATCTGCAATCTTAAATTCTCAGCATCTATCTTCTTTTGTTCAACTTCTGCTTTCCATTTATTTTCCTCTTTTTGCTTCTTTTCTTCTGACTTTAATACCATGGCAAATTGAGCAGTTGCAAACTCCTCTAATTCCTTACCAGACTTATCAAGGGATTTCCCTTGTGCAATAAAGTATTCCAATGTCGACATGATGTCTAATAATGATAGCAATCACTTGAAACAATAATTTAATCTATTTCCAAGTAAACAGGAACAAGTTCTAAATGAACTTGATTAATTAGCTCACAATCCCAATCTCTGTTGGAAACAAGCCTTTAAATAAGGTCTTGTATAATCAACTGTGTACCTAAAATAACAGCAATTAATTCTCAGTTGATTCTTTCTAATAAGTTCACTACACAGCTAGTAGTGTATGATCAAGTATATTTTATAGTATATGTCAACCAACAACATACATAAAGTACAAATAAGAAAGACAATACGAAAACATTTGCAGAAATCAAATAAATCAAATAGGGAAATCAATGAAAATAATCACAGAATCTGTGATGACAACTGCAAGGGAATAAACAAAACAAATGACGTCACAGTGTATAAATATAAATGTGTATAGAACTAAATTACAGGAAAGGGTAGATCTACAAATACGAACAAATCAAAACAAAACTAAAGAACAGAAAAAATATCACAAAAACAACGATAAGCACAGTCTTCACAGCTAACACTAATAGCAACAGATGTCGCAGCAAATTTTCAATTAAGAAAATTGCTCCCTACAGAACACTAATATAGGACTGACACAGGGTATTTTGTATTAAATACACATGTGCCTTAGTCCTCAAAAATACTACACACGAGAGAGAGAGAGGTGGAGTGGCACGCATTCAAATAATAACGAACACTAGCAATGTTCCCAACTCTGTCTAATGTATTCAAATAATGATCACCACAAAATCACAACAATATATGTAGTTAGCAAAGTGTAACATATCGATGAAAATCTCAGATAACCGAATGCCTTATCTTCTCACAACTAAATATCCTCTTGCATTCGACAATGCGAGTCGGCCATCATCACCAAAACCTCGTCGCTCTCCCTTCTTCACTGCCCAATCAGAACGCCCCTTGCATTCACCCCTGACCTGCTGACCTCGCAGTTTCGTGTTGTTAAGTTAAGTGTATGAGAACACCTCTCCCACCCGACTGACATTATGTACCCGCCCCCAGCGGAGCACCGTCAGTCCACAGCTGTGTTAATCACACTGTGACATCTACCCCCCCCCCCGGGGGAAAAAACAAAGTTTTCTTTTTTCTTTTGGAAGGCGGCTGGGCGCACTCCAAACACCCAACATCCAGCTTTTGAGCCAAGTATACATTCATATCCTTCTTGTCTTCACATATCTTGCATACTCACTTAAACATCGTCTGGGGGGAAAAAAAACCCAAGAAAAAAACAAGCATTCTACAAACGAGACAGAGTGTCAGCTACAACGTTGAGCTTACCATCTAGGGGTAAGACAGTAAATTTGTACTGCTGCAGTAAGAGAGCCCAACGAGTTAATTTCGAGCTTGTCGATTTCGACGACTGTAAAAATGAGAGTGGTCGATGGTCTGTCTGTAATACAAAATGTGCACCTATAAAATATAGGGACAACGTTGAAACTGCCCACACAATTGCCAAGCACTCCCTTTCAATCGTGGAGTACCTAGTCTCAGCCGGCAACAGCTTCCGACTCACATACATCACTGGATGTAAGGTACTCTGGTGGTCTTGCATTAAACAAGCTCCAATTCCTACAGAAGATGCGTCTGTCCGCAAAACAAAGGGTTTGAGTAAATCTGGCATCAGTAAGAAGGGTTTCCTAGAGAACACCCTCTTGATTCTAGATAAGGCTATCTCGCAATCTTGTGTCCACACGACCCTATTTGGCATCCCCTTACTCGTTAGCGAGGTAAGTGTAGCTGCAATGGAAGAGAACTGAGGGATGAACTTGTGATAAAAATTCACAAGTCCAATTAGACTTTTCACTTGCTTTTTTGTTTTAGGTGTCTGCAACTGTAAAATCTTTGTAACTGTTACATCTTCCGGTTTCAGGTGCTTATGACCTACAGTATGTCCTAAGAAACTTAACTCTTTAAACCTATGCAAACTTTACTCGGCCGTGCCGTTAAATTATGCTGCCTAAGACACCGCAATAGGGAAGATAACCCCATCATGTGATCCTCCCATGACTCATGAAACAAACATATATCGTCGATATATGTAATAATATCTGAACGATGTCCTAACAATCTTCTCATCATCCTCACAAATGTGGCAGGCGCGTTCATTAAGCCAAAGCACATGACATTGAACTGAAACAATCCTTTGGGGGTGCTAAAGGCTGTAAGAGGTTTCGCAGCCTCCGCGAGGGGTACCTGCCAATAGCCTCTAGACAGATCGAGTTTGCTGAAATATGTAGCGTGGGTGAGTTGTGTTAACAGATCTTCCTGATTAGGTATTGGTTCAGCGTCAACGACGGTAATGCTGTTCAATCTCCGTAAGTCAATGCATATACGAAGAGATCCGTTCTTCTTGCGAACCACAACCATTGGAAAAGAATATGGTGAATCAGACGGAGAAATGATCCCCAGTCGTTGCATGTCACCAATTTCTCTCTCTACAGCTGATTTGAAATGCATGGGTAATGGATACGGTTTTACCCTAATAGGCTGATCACATGTCAGAGATATATCATGACAAATCAGGTCTGTCCGTCCTGGCAGATCTGTGAGGACATCCTTAAACTCCGTTAATATAATCTGTACTTCCGACTTTTGTTCTACTGTTAGGTCATCCCCGATTCGCACCATATTCCATGACTCCGAAGGAATCAGGGGTACGAGGGATAACTGGATATTCCCTTCACCTTTTTCATCTCCCGTGTCATCAATGACTGCTGTACATGCCACTGTTGCTTCAGTCTGTACTGCCCTTGTGACTGCTTTCAACGACTCAGGTCGTTCTACATATGGCCTCAGCATATTCACATGAAATACCTTCTCCTTATTTCGGACCGAAATTAGGTAATCGACATCTGTCATTTTTTTAACCACCTTGAATAGTCCTTGCCACGTAATGCTCAAGCGATCCTCTTTAGCTGGTAAAAGTAGCCAAACTTCCTCACCTGGAATCAGGGATACTAGTTTGGAGTTTCGATTTGCGTACTTCCGATACCGTGATAACGACCCCGCCAAACAATCACGTGCCACCAAACAAGATCTTACAATACGTTCTCTGAGGCTCACTACATACTCATAACTCGTAACTGAGGTGCTATTTGCACATTTTCCAGTTAATAAATCCTTCAATATGTGCATCGGCCCCCTTGGGTTTGCCCCATACAGTAATTCGAAAGGGGAAAATCCTGTACTCTCTTGGGGAGCCTCCCTATAGGCAAACAGGACTGCTGGGAGTAACCTATCCCATTCTTGCGGAGATTCTGCGGTCACTTTTGCCAGCATGTGTTTTAATGCACCGTTAAAACGCTCGCAAACTCCGTTTGACTGAGGGTGATATGGACTCGTGAATGTTTGGGCAATACCCAACAGCCCAGTGATTTCTGACATCTCCTTCGAAATGAACTGACGGCCCCTATCCGATAATATCTCTTCCGGAAAACCAAACCTGCAAAACAACATCTGCAAAGCCTCTGCGACTGCTTGTGAAGTAATACTCTTCATCGGCACCGCCTCCGGCCACCTGGTGCACAAATCTACCATCGTTAAAATGAAACGATATCCTCTGTCTGAAATGACCGCGAGGGGGCCTATAATATCAATCGCTACTTTCTGGAAAGGTCGTACTTACAAGTCCGTAACCTGCACTGGAGCTTTGGGAGTTCTGCCTTTATGCCTCATCTGTTGGCATATCTTACAGGACCTACAATATAGTTTAATGTCCTTGCTAAACAATGGCCAATAGAATTGTGACAGCACCCTCTGGCGCGTTCTAGCCACACCCATGTGTCCCGCGAAAGGGGAGTCATGTGCAACCTCTAACACTTTTACTCTAAAACTACACGGTACCACCACTTGGCGCTGAGTTTGTACTCCCTTAGCGAAACACCTAGTGAGAACATTATTCTTGAGCTCGAACCAATGTCTGGCCAGCTTCGTGCACTTTACATCACCTCTCTCGGCAAAGTTGTAAAATTTACGCAATGATCCGTCTGACCGTTGGTGCTGGATAAAGTCCGACACCTGTGTATCCTGACTTCCAGTGACCAATTCCGATGTCTTAGCTTCATGATGCGTCGCTTCTAATGCGTCATCTGCCTTTGACTGTGCCCTAGTAATCACCGCATTGGCCATAAGCACACGATTGTCCATCCATTTCCTAATGTCCATCTGCGTACATTCCTGCACACCTTGCACGTTACCCACAATCAAATCCGCTATCGGTGCTTCGAGTACACAGGCCTGTACTCTACCAGATATGAAGGGTGTGTCCACCTCAATAATGGCCAGAGGGTAATACTCAATGTTACCCCCGAAAGTGACGCATCTTGCTGTCTTACCTATCAAACATGAGTCGTCAATGCAGGATCTACGAACTCCTATAGTTGTGCACCCCGTGTCTCTCAACACAGACACTTCCTGCTTTTGCACACATCCTGGATGCAATTCCAAATGACCATTTTCTTCAAGCGAAGAGAGACAAGGCAAAGTGTGACCACAGATAAGCATAGGCTTACCGTCTGGCTCAAATAATGGTCTACACCCTTCGCAATTCTCATTGTTAAAGGTTTCTAATATGCAAGCCGAATTCGCTCGTTCTGAATTATTATCACAGACCTTTGCTAAATGTCCCGTTCCATTACAAAGACTACAGTGTAGCTGAGTATTGCTATCCTTTTTCGGACTATTGTTTGGAGAGTGTCTGACTACTCGGTCTGACTCCTTTTTCTCAAAGGATTTGTTTCTTTGGTAAGGTGAGCTTTTGCGAAATCGTCTTTGTTCCTGCTCGTTTGGCGCATCTATCTGGATCTGATTCCGCGGGTACCTATCCTGTCTGTCTCCAGTATATCTGTATTGATTTCTATCAGATTGATAGTTAAATTTCTTCCTCGGTGATCTATGGTCCCGATAATTGTCATACCGTGCAGGAGATCTGTGTCCTCGAAAATAGGGTCTATCATAATTAAATCTTCTGGGGCCAAATCTATCGGCACTCTTCGATCTATGTTGATTGTAAGGTTTTCAATAATCTTTCCTATACTCGCTGAGAAAGTCTCAGAGATACTCTCCCTGTGTATGACCTTTCCTGGATGCGCGGTCACGTATTGGTGTCCTAATTCTGACATCATACCGATGTTTTTGGACTTGCGTTCCTGGAAAAACGCAATAAGCTCAGATGAACACGATGACAATACCTTGTCCCGTAACATAAGGTCGAAAAGCCCATCAAAGTCTTTAGTAATACCTTCCATCTCAATCCATCGATTTAATAGCTGAGTAATTTTCGCAATGAAATCCTCAAAATCCTGATTGACGCTTGGTCTCACGTCTCGGAAACGAGCCCGATACTCTTCCGCCGTTAGACGAAATTTCCTTAACAACCGCTCCTTGACTATGTCATAATTTTCTCTGTCGGTTAAAGGGATACTATATACAGTTTCTAACGCAGATCCTGAAAGCAAATTTCCCAGCAGAACAGGCCATTCCTCCTTCTTTATCTTCCAAGCCAAAACTTCTGCTTCAAAACGTTCCAAATACACGTCCACACTGTCCAAATCTTGATTAAAATTGGGTAACCGTAGTCTATAGGGACGTGAGAATTCTTTCCCACCTGAATCCTGCTTCCTGGATTCATTATCTAGCTTCTTTAGATTTATTTCTCTGTCAGCTTCAATTTTTTTCATCTCTTTCTCTGCTTCTATTTTCTTCATCTCTTTCTCTGCTTCTATCTTCAACTTCTGGAATTCTCTCTCCTCACACCGTTCCATTCTATCATTTTCCTGTTTTTCTTTCCATTTTTTTTTCTGCCCATTCCTGTAGAGCAGGGCCTGTTAATGCTAGCGCTTTACCAACCTCAACAAATTCTAAGAGGCTAGCCATCGTAATGTACTGTAATTAAATTAAAATTTCTTACAGCAGTACTCAGTGTACAAAAAATAATGCCTTCAGTATTCCAAACTGGAAAATTATCAGATATTGTACTTAAAAAAAAGGATCAAAATTATATGTAATGCCTAGTCAGAAATACTGACTGTACCAATCAAATAGGTGTATTCAGTATAATGGTGTGAAGTTATTCAACAGCATACTTTGCTGTACCCATGACACCCATAATATTTAAGCAGGGAAACTAAACCCCACTGCAATATACTTAATGGCATAAACATACATGTGATTCTCAACCAAACCAGAAAATTACGTCTACACAAGCAAAAATACACAACCTACTCTTATGCAATCAGTACTGGAATTGAAATTGAGATACACTTCTAAAACAAAACAAACATAAATACAAACAATGATGACAATAATGAAGATGATCAAGACGACCTTACTACACGAACGAACACAACAGTACGGTGGAATAAGAAAAAAAAATCCTCAGACAGCAGCAGATGTCTAATTATAAACCGTAGCTGTTAACAAATGAAAACAAGAGTTTGGGAAATTAACGTATGTACATGATAGTAAGAAGAATACAAGAGAATACTCCAATTAAACATGACAAAGAGACATTATTACACATATGACACCGTGCAAACAAACCAGACCTGCACCACTAATACACTAAAATAAGCAACGTGAATTATGCAGGGCAGCCAATAGGGTCAGCTCTATGTGCCCGTGCTCCGGCACACAATTCACCTAGCAACAGTCCTAAAGAACAGTTTAGCATAATCTCTTTCCGCAATGCAAAAGAGAAAATCCTAAACCCACACAACAACCAAATGACACCAAAATTATACTTCTACGAAGACACAACAAAAACCTACAATAGACAATGAAGTGACCAAAGGTAGTATGCTGCAACACCACACTAGTTGGATGATGTACTCCCCAACCAAATGGAAAAGAGGTCACAGGAGAATGATTACTAATTATATAATATTATAAAGTAGAAAGGTACTAAAAGAAAACTAATTGTCCAATAATATATAATAATAGTAATACTACAACATTTAAAAAATTAACTATAAATCACTTAAATTGATGATCTCCGAAAGTCTGGGTTCCTGATGATGACGTTGATATCCACAGCACCTTAGTCACTAATGATCCAATGGTCCACACAACGAACGACACGTTACAAAGTTACGTAAAGTTACAAATATCGTCCATTAGGATGACCCCTGAGTAAGGCACAAAGTCCACACTTGTCACCAGATAGTGCCTTGTCTTCCCTGAAATCTCACAGGGATGTCAAGCAAAAAGTCAGACCACACGCATCAAAGTTATACCACAACTGTATACTAGCTCGTCGTCAGCACAAGGCGAGGATTTGCCAGCTCCACTCCAATAACATCTCACGAGTTCGTGAAAGATACCACCGTTTGCAAAGGTGTAGTGCAGCCTTCTACGTGAGAAAAAGTTCAGTACAGTTTATGATGATGGACTGCAGTGTTTTGTATAAGGCAAAGATCGTAACGTAAATCTAGTACTGTTCAGCTTCTGGCAACCTCCGTAACGACCGTGTGTAAAATATTGATACTGTAATGCACCAGTTCCCGTGTTCGGCATGCACCCCGTTCCACAAGAAGACTCAATCACTTGACTTCTACAGGTACGTCGTCTCCTGAGCCAGTAAACACTGTGTAGTGGCAACACTGTCCCACTGTTGGCTTTCAAACGGCGCTGCAGCTGCCTCTAGTCTTGACTAGTCAGACGCTGAAATGAATGCTACCCAGGCTGCCATCAACTTGTTCGCCCAACCTGTACTAGCAGCAATATCTTCGTCCTCTCAGCCCTGCAGACAACAACATTAATGTCAACGAACCTGCCACCACCTGGTTCACACCGCAGACGTTGGCCGACAATGGCGTCGTTTTCTTAACCAGAAGAGTGCTCAATGTCGCCCTGACATTTTGTTAGCACTGACACAGCGTACTGTTCATAATAAATCCCCCACTTCACTGTGTATCGCTAATCCGTGACCCGTGACTCACTATTCAAAAAAAGTACCTGAGAACTACGTGACTGAAAAAACAGGCCTACAGTGTATGTGAACTAAAATAGATTTCTGACCTGGCGCTGCATTGACGTGCCAAGATAATCAAACATGAGGACCCAAATACGAGCTCCCCACCTGACACAGGGTATTTTGTATTAAATACACATATGCCTTAGTCCTCAAAAATACTACACACGAGAGAGAGAGAGAGAGAGAGAGAGAGAGAGAGAGAGAGAGGTGGAGTGGCACGCATTCAAATAATAACGAACACTAGCAATGTTCCCAACTCTGTCTAATGTATTCAAATAATTATCATCACAAAATCACAACAATATATGTAGTTAGCAAAGTGTAACACATCGATGAAAATCTCAGATAACCGAATGCCTTATCTTCTCACAACTAAATATCCTCTTGCATTCGACAATGCGAGTCGGCCATCATCACCAAAACCTCGTCGCTCTCCCTTCTTCACTGCCCAATCAGAACGCCCCTTGCATTCCCCCCTGACCTGCTGACCTCGCAGTTTTGTGTTGTTTAGTTAAGTGTATGAGAACACCTCTCACACCCGACTGACATTATGTACCCGCCCCCAGCGGAGCACCGCCAGTCCACAGCTGTGTTAATCACACTGTGACAGGATCAATATGACTCGGTATATCCTATACTAGTCACCTCACCAACCGCCCACAGAAATATACACCAATCTCACATATAAACATGTAAACATCAATATACATATAGCATAAATACATATAATATAATGAAATGTGTTGCAGATAGAATGTGTTACAAATAGGAGGCTCAGTTATAATGGTACTGTATTATGGTACTTTATTAAACAATTAATTCTGGCCTAAATTATTAAAGTTCAACACAAACTATGGCAGTGCAGGAAAATCCACCGTTTACAGTTCCTAAGAATCACAAGTAGGACTTCTCGCTTCAGTTGCACTGTACATTTCGTAAACACAGTCAAATATATGCTCCAACTTTGATGTGTAATGCTGTTTGTTTTATGTAAACACTGTCTGTTCAACGAGCGCTGACCTATTTACTGCATACGATCGATAGGGCAGGTCATGCTGACATCGACTGTAGAGTAGTACTGCTGGTGTGTCGTATCAGGCCACAGGAAACGGTCTGGTCTCAGTAGCTGACTTCTCAACATGTCCACTGTGCAGATTGACCCAGAAAGCTGGCCTACCACATTGATAAATCTTGTTTCTTGCACCAGATTGACATGGACTGTATTTTGTGATATTGCTCGTCCAGTCACAATGTTCTGTAAATGGGTCAGGTTACCGACTGTTGGGGCCCTGACAAGGTGTACTGTTAAGTGCGTATATTCTGATGCAATGGGTGAGTGTGAACATCAATAATGACAAAACGCGAATGGATGACAGTTCGACAGGTTTACAGGACACTCACTCCAATCACAGGTGGAAGTCAAGGATGGCTGGACTACTGTGGTCGTTTCATACTGTTTAATAGGACGCACACACTAAGACAGTACGTGTATAGTTACAGGAACAACGGTCGACATAAATAGCAGATTGTTGATCAATGGTCTACCATCTTAAGTTAGCATTCATGTTGAATAACATCATAATGGAACATCTGTAGACAAGCACTTAGATTTCCACTGTTAATCAATATAATCATCAGGCCTTACTGACCGAGTGTGTCAGTTAATAAGTACTGTTCAAGCCTGACTCCTAGACAGAACCTCTTTTCTAGCGAAGATTCCTTTAGGTAAAGTACAGCAAATCTATCTGAAGATAATGTTAACCCACCAGTATTGGGCTTTCTTTATAACTGTGATCTCTTAATCATCACCTGATAATAAGGGGCATCCCCGTTCTCTGATTGATGATCGACAAAAAGTTAGAATCCAAAATGGCTTCTGGTTCCTTTTTGAGCATCGCTCACTATACAGATGTATAGCAAATCTTCAATAGAAGCTTTGTTCGTAAACACAAATGTCTCTACAAGAATCAGCATATTCTTTCATCTTAAATGCTGCATACAATCATCTACAGTGCTGCTAGGTAACATATCATCCCGACATCTGGATATGGCTAATCCTAATGTAGACATCTGCCCAATTAAGCCTAGGACGAAAAGGTTCAGTAAAATGTTCTTTTACCTGGGCATAGGAAATACACTAGCAAACACAAACGCTCTCCTGGCGATACTGAATCAACACTGGGGAACATATGGACTTAAACAATCCTAGAAGAAACTATCTTCGTTCCCATAATAAATCATAGAGATCACAGACTTTGGACAGGTCTAAAGCCATGATATCCCGCCAGGCTCCTTCATCACCGAAGCACTGCCTAACGTATCTTCATGCGCCGAAATTGCCTGACCCCAAAGTACAGTACAAGGAAAATAGTCCGACATAGACATACAAAGATAACACGATATAAGACCGAATCGTCTCAAACAGACAAGGAGTAAACATAGATTCGGATCGTAAACATCCCTGCATAAACCTAAACAAGAATAATCTGTTTCTGGCTATACCAGACACAAAATATGACATAAGTCTAGATTCATACGCCAAGTTCGATATTCAGGAAAGATACAAGAACAGATAACTCATAGAATGAATACACATCGACTAATCTGAGTTCTGTCCCTGAGACTTAAGAATCGTGAATTCAAAGATAAATATATTTTTATCAGACAAATAAATACATTTTACATTTGTATGCTTGTCAACAGTAATCTGTGCGTCACACAAAAGAATATGTGCGCAACAACACTGAAAGGAAGTTTGAGACAGACTGGATGCAGAGTTTGCCACTACGCCTTTGCCATCTAAATTGTGAGCAATCTACCAAAATTTCAAGTCCAGTGTCTGGTTTCTGAAGACTGATATGGTGTTTCAGGTTCCATGTAACAACTCAAACTAGACTGTCAAGTATCAGAAGCCTGTGTTGTTCATCAGAGGCAATCCCACAAAAGTGCAGGACCCCAAAGAGTGAACTACAGCTGGTCATTGGTACCACTATTGCTGGGTCTGACAATGATCATATATACAGTGACCGTTCAGTGTCAGCACTATCAAGAGTCAAAGATGTCAATTAAGGCACTGACAGAATCCACATATGAACCAAAAGCCAATGTTTGTGATGTGAAACAAACTTCTACAACAGTATTCCAATTATTGTAGAATTCAGTCAAACGATGACAGTAATCTGTAAAGTCACAGGACTAAGAGAACAGTGATACAGTAATATTGATTCCAGTATTCATTAACTTTACTACACAAGAAGATATTGTCAAGATCGAGAAGTGTAAAGGACAATAATACCCTCGTACTAATTAAAATTTCTAAAGGAGTTTGTTTCAAGTAACTAAATTTTCCAGAAGGAAAGACATTCCTACCAACACATTAGTTAAGAAATAACATTAATGGTGTGAATATTTTGTGCATATTTTAATGCTCATTTCCAAATAGCAGTAAAAGAAGATTAATGTAAATATTAAAAGATTATAATTGTACCTGAGGACTTATTAACTTTTTACAATTGTGTTTAAAGTAAATGTTCACTTTAGTTATCCCCTAGAAATTAATTAATCATAGGAAAGTCACAGGGAGGAGACACCTTAAATCCTGGTACTAATTCTTACCATCTGGGCCAGGATTTTCACAGTCTGACTATTTCTATGATATCCATACACCAGTGCTTATTTCTAAGACTGGGGTATTACTTTTAAGACCAGAACTCTTGACTGGCATACTATCCTGGTATCATCTAATACACCTGGATATTCATCTACTATCAACTATAAAATACTTACATATTCTTCTTCTTCTTCTTACGATCGCATCTTTGATGTTTACACCGTCAGACGAGTTCTCATGATAAATTCGACTGTTGTTTGAAGTTCCTCTCTAGCTCCATATAGCTTTGAGTTTAGTGTTGAGTCATTGGGCCAGTATATCTTTCTTAACTGGTCATACAGAGGACAATCCTGTAGAACATGCTCAGCAGTTTGTTCGTTTAATCCACATGTGCACAGTGGTGAAGCAGACAATCGTAGCGTGTGCATGTGTTTATTCAGTTTGTTATGCCCTGTCCTGATGCGAAAAATGGTTATCTGTCCCTGCCGGTCAAGAGTGTGGTAGTCGTCGTTGGGTTGATTCTGTTCTCTTCTGATAGTCTTGATAGCTCTCTTTTTCTCAGTGTACGTGACTTCATTATCTTCTTGTTCACATTCCCCTCCCTTTTTTGCAAGTTTATCTGCCTTTTCATTTCCGGGTACACCACAATGAGATGGTACCCACTGAAGTATGGTTCTCTTTTTTGGCAGCTACCTTGTTTAGTTCATTTCTCAGATGCGGGAGTTTACCACCCTTGAGAGCTTGCAGGACAGACAGTGCATCTGTGAGGATGACTACCTGGTGGCAGTCAGAGTTGGTGTTATAAATCATATTTGCAGCTTGCTCTAGAGCTTGAACCTCATCTGTATAGTTGGAACAGAATTTACCAGTGGGAATGTGCCTAGTCTCAGAGTGGTTGTCAGGATATGAGATAAAGATACCGGCACCTCCATTCCTAACAGCATTTGTTGCTGATCCATCTGTATAGGCATGTATCCATGATTGATCGGGATAGCTTTCTTGGATCATACTCAATGTAGCAGTTCGTTTTTGCAGATCATTATACTCACATCCACTTGTGAGACCACTGACTGATGTATTAATTTGGAGGGCAGTGCTGGCCTGCTCCCATGGTACAGGGTATAGGGTGGGCTTCAGTGGTGTTGTCTTCATGGATAGGTCTTCTTGATGCTATCTTTTAAGTCTTTTCCCCCGATGCACAAAGCTGCTACGTTTTAGACGTCCCAATGCCAGATCATCTAGTCTTGCCTTCATTGGGTGCGTTGGCATACTGTTGTACTTTTCCATCTGGATCGGGCTTTTTGTGTCTCTTCTATGGGACAATGTCTGTAATCCAGCAGCCTTCTGCATCTCTGATATAGGTGTAGTTTTCATGGCTCCTGTAATGAGCCTGAGAGCTTGATTTTGCACCTTGTCAAAAGACTGCAGATGACCATGCTGCTGAGCCAAACTCTAAGTGTGGTCTTATTACTCCATTATAAATCTTCTTTAGAGTTCGTTCATTTGCTCCCCAGTTGGTACCTGCATATAAACTTAAACTTAAAAAAACCTCCCGTTTTAGTGCGTATGCACGCACGTCAAAAATAGAATTAGAATTATTTTTTTTTCTCTAAACATCAATTTATTGAAAATGTAAGATCAATTTTTCCCATCTAAAAATTTGTTTTGATTTTATTTTATTTTATTTTTTTTTTGGGGGGGGGGGGAGGGGGGGGGGGGGGAGTGGGGGGTGGGGGGTGGGATTACTTACGATGTATTTTTTTTTTTTTTCAATTATACAAACCCTGTGCGTTTAGCGAAATGGAATACAAGGAGAGTACGTTGCATAATACATATAAATACTCAAACTTACACTTTCATTGGCACACATACACACAAATACTACTGTATATATTCGTTCACATACACATTTATACTTGCACCCATATGTTATTAGGCTTACTTATTCAATTTCTCAAGATGAATAGAGCAAAATTAAATTTGGCCTCGATAATATTAAAGAATAGGATTGTCCCGGTTTGTAAAATATTCCCAATGGAAAATAAAGTACCCACCGCTCTTTCACACACACTGACATACACACTTACGCACACTTAAACCGATTTTCCACTGCCGCTATTTCCAACGACCGCTATTGACGACTTCCAATTCTGGCATTCATGACTGTCCGCGTCCCCATAATTACCGGTGTCGGGTACCGTTGGTCATAAATCTTCAACGTGTCACAGCGCTCCATAGATTTAGAAACTGGCGCGAAACGCCCAGGGTCAGCATTAGTTTCTTTAGAACATTTTTCCAACTCAGTTTTTTTTTGGACACCCACATATTCTGACCGAAGACCACACGGTCTGCTGCTGACTTGAGCAAAATTGTCCTATAAAAACTCTTACTTCTGCATCATCCATCTTAAGCACATACAAAAATAATAATAATAAATAAATACAAAATAAATAATAAAATAAATAGACTACACGTGTACATATGCATTAAAATGTAAAAATAATAATGACAATAATAATAGTAATAATAGATACATATAAAATAAAATAATAATTTAAAGGCAGGCTTCTCTCTGCGGACATGACAAAAAGGAGGATGGAAATTTTTAAACATGCACACTTTCTCTCACTTGTACTTAAGATAAAAATATTGGGTGATGGAGTCCATCACCTTTAACGTTGTGTGTGTGGGGAGAAGGGGGGAGGATGATGATGTGTGTTAAAGGGGTGGGGAAGGTAGAAAAAACACAGGTGATGGAATACCACGTAATTTGTAGTGAGTGGGGGTGGGGGAAAGGGTAGATTGTAGGATAGTGACCTTCGTATAAAATAAAGGCTTGCATTTCAGAATATTTGGCAGGTCAAGGTACAGGTAGCTGGGAATAGTGGACAGGTTTTAAAATAAGCGTCACTCGCTGGAGGAACAAATTTAGGAGAAAGGCTGGGCGGATAACTTTGTACTCAAATACTGATTGAATGCGACATTTCCATATTAAAAAACGAAATTCCGAGAGCAAAAATTTTAGTTTAAAATGGATGTCTGGTAGTGTCTTGGGAATTGAATTAAGCATAATGGCTTTGAAAATGTCTGTTTTTTTTAGTCGTATAAGTGTCCAGTATGTCTTGTAAGATTCTCTGTGCTGGTATAATTGTACTACATTTATAGAAAATGTGTTCCTCACTTTCTTGTACATTTGCCTGGCACATCTTGCATCGTGATTTTCGTTTTAATCTGTGTGCTGCTTGTCGTAAATTTATTTTGAGAGAAAAGAGTCGTAGAAATAGTGGTCCGGTTTAGAGTGGAAAATGATGATGGAAAGCTCAGTGATAGAAAATGTAGATATTAAATAGTTGCTTCACAGCGTGCTGGAGGAGAGTAAAGACAGACTTATTTACGACAAATCGCTTCTCTCAATCTTCTCTTCCGCTCTCCTGGTCAAACAATTATTTGCCAGTTTTCCAGACTCGCATCTGCGCGCACACCGATTTGGTGTTTTTCACACACACAGACGATGTAGATACAAACTATATTAAACGAATAGGGGAAATGTTGGGCTGTGGGTATATCCAACACCGTACTAAATGAGTTTATGTGATTTTATTCACTTTAAACATCAATCACTAACAAATATCAGGTATTACATAAATTATCATAAGTACACAAATGCAAATAACAAATTTGGGAGGGGTGAAGAAGACTGGTATCGACTAAGCCCTTCCCGCTTATTAGACAAAGATAAACCCAGTCCAGAGATAGATAATATCAGGAACATAGATACGTTAACCTAACAGTGAAGTTAATTACTCTGAAAGAGGGGTTACAACGTTAGGTATAGGTGATAGAAAAAAAAACCTGTTCTTCCCAGCTGTTCTTCCCTTTACTAAGCAAATGGAAAGGAGGGGGTTTTTAAACAGAGTTAACCAATTAGCAACTCCCCCTTAAAGGAACAATGCAGGGAATACAGAAAAATTATATTACTAGGCAAGAAAGTTAACAACAGGTTTACAAAAGAAAACGATTAAATTTCCTGTCATTCATACACACGCGTGAGGATCCACACTCATATACTCACACACTTACCGAATGCAGCCTCAGACGATCCATAAAAGTATATAAAAACAGCAAGTAATCTTTTGACATATGAACTGTCTAGTCCTTCGATGTCCCGCCCCAGATGTTTGCGAGGGTTTGTTGGTAACAAATATTCTCACTTATCGCAAGACTTGAAGACTAAGAGTTCTCGTGTTTTTTATTATATATATAAAAGGAGTCTATGGGATGGCACTAACACAGTTCGGCACAGGGGTGAAAATGAAGTGGTCTCTTTTAATCCTCCGCTATGGTAAAATTCCTTCAATGCGTGATGATAGTTTTATTAAATCCAATTGAGGAAAAAAACTAGGCTCAGTCACAGTCAGGAAAAATATGTACTCTCTCACAGTAAACAGTAAATATGATATCGCTACTGGCGATGATTACCTTCCAGTTTATCTTACAGGTTTGTAAGGGTAATTTGATGATTATTCTTTAAAAATGTTCTTGGGTGGGCTTTATTTCATTTAATTCTGACAGCTAGGTCGCAAGGACCGCCACAAGATTATATTTTAAAAGAAATGTTTCTTCAATATGACTGGAAGTTTATAGGATGATTTCTTTATTTCTTTCTTTATTTAGCTGGGACCGCAGGTTACGATCACTCTGTGTGAAAGAAAAAAGACATGTAACATACCGAAAAATCAAGCGCGATAAATTTCCCGTTAAGCCTATAATACACTCGAGTATTTAATTATGTATTTAATAAACACTGCGCGAATTCTAGTGGTTAAAACACACATCTATAAAACTAGGACTTAACTGAATTTATTAATTATAAATTCCTTCGCGACTTTAAAAGTTAATTTAAGCATCTATTATCTTTTGAAATAATATAATAGATAGATCATTATATTTACAACTGGAACTATTGAGATGGTTTAATTTAATAGATTTAAATTAACACAAACTCCATTGAAATAGAATGACTGAACTAGACCACTGATCACTTTACACAATATATATTACCGCTTTGCACAGAATAGAAATCACTGCAAATATATATATAAAATCCAGGGAAAAATCTATAACAAGATTTCAATAAAGCTAGTGCTTCTGTAAAGGTCTGGCCAGCGAGTGATAACGTGTCTAGTCTTCATGGTCTATTTAGCTAAAATGGAATGTAAGTTGAGTGGGACATGATAAACTTGACAGCTTATTTGATCTCATGAACTTTTGGGGATCTGACCGCCAAATCAAGAGAAGAAGCCGCCCCCTGGTCTTCGTATCCGCTCGCTGCTGCCCGTTTCGGCTTTCCCCGTTCGCTCGGTTCTGCGATTGACACCGAGACGCGAAATTAGCGGCAAGCAACTGCGTCTCGTATCAGGGACCACTACTGTCTTTGATAACGCCGATAGTCTCCCCTGAAATCCCTCAGTCTGTCTCTTTGATCTCGTGCCGCATACTAAATGAGTCCCGGTGGAATGAGTTCTGGCAAACGAAAAGTTACAACAAATGTTCAGGGGTTCTAATGTTATGAAAAGCTAAAAGTCCCTTTAAATCATCCATCATATCAGGGAGAATTCACTTGTCAAACTAGACGTACGTCACAATCGTCCCCACTTTTAGACATGAAACCATTTTTCATGTTTCATTTTTTTGACAATGGAGGTGACCTGATTGGTGATTTTAGGATGAGTGGTATCTTCAGTTTGCTCTTCTTCCTCTGTAGACCAGTTTCTACTCAGGAAATCAGCCCCGACATTCTGTCTTCCCGGAATATATTCCACTTTGAAAGAATAAACGCTTAAAAAGAGGGCCCAACGCATGATCCTTGCGTTAAATTCTTTATTGGCACCAAGAAATGCTAACGGAGCGTGGTCTGTTTGCACCGTGAAAGATGTACCATAAAGAAACTCATGATGGCGTCTGATACCGTCAATCAGAGCAAGACATTCCCTTTCAACTACGCTGTAGTTCCGTTCCGCTTTATTTAATTTCCGACTGCCATAGGCAACTGGAAATAGCATGTTCAGGTCACTGTCATCGGCTTGAAGCAGTGTTGACCCGATGCCCTGACCTGACGCGTCGACTCTCAGTACAAAAGGTTTCTTGAGGTCAGGCAACCTCAAAATGGGGTATGCAGACAACTGTCCTTTCAAAGTGCTATACGCGTGTTCGCACTTTTGATCCCATATGACCTTATCAGGACAACCTTTCTTTGTGAGGTCAGTCAGAGGTGCCGTCAGTCCGTTGAAGTTCTGGATGACATTCTGATAGTATGCACATAGCGATATGAAGGAACGTACGTCTTTCTTCGTTCGGGGTCTTTTTGCTGCCATTATTTTCTCCACGTTCTTCTTAATAGGCCAACTGCATCCGTGAGAAATAGTGTGCCCCAGGAAGTCTAACTGTTCAAACCCGATGAGACATTTGCTAGGTCTGGCTGTGAGACCCGTTTCCTGTAGTCTCCTGAGGAGCATAGCAACCGTAGCAATATGTTCTTCATAGGTTTCCGATGCAATTAAGATGTCATCCATGAAATTATGGATATGGGGACTTTGCAAAGGTTGTAGAAGCTTCCTCATCATCCTGGTGAACACTCCTGGTGCGTTATGCAAACCGAACGGCATCACGTTAAATGTGTAATGTCCTTCACTAGTGCTGAAAGCTAACAAAGGTTTAATTTCCTCCTTGACTGGTATTTGATAATAACCTTTGCTGAGGTCAATCTTGGAGAAGATCTTTGCTTTGCTGAGCTTGGTGAACAACTCAGAAACAGTTTGGAGAGGTTCGGGCTGGAATTCCGTTACCGCGTTTAGCAACCTGTAATCAATGCACAGCCGAACTTCCTTATTGGGCTTCTGCAACAGCACTACACTCGAGCTGTAAGGAGATGTAGACTCACTGATAATTCCTGCCTGACGCAGCTTGTCTATTTCTCCGCGAAGTGCATCAGCTTTAGCGTACGGGATGGGGTAAACTCTGGTTTGAACAGGGGTCTCGTTTGTTAATTTCATATCAAATTCAATGAGATTTGTTCGACCAGGTACATCCGTTAAGACTGCACTGTACTGTTTTAGTAGAGCCCTGGTTTCTGTTTGTTGTTCTGGTGAGAGATTGTCGCCGAACTTGACATCTTTAAAGGATTCTGTGGGTTGCAATGGATACTCCATGCAACCATCATCATCTTCCTCGTCTTCCGTTGCTATGGCGACAGCCAGGAGATGCTCGGAGGATGGCACCGGTCTTTCCAAATATTTCTTTAGCAGATTTATGTGGAAGACCTTCTCCTTTCCTTTGATGGAGATCTTGTAGTTGGTACGTGAGATCTTTTTAAGGACGGTAAACGGTCCTTGCCATCCGATGCGAAGTTTATTGCTTCCGGTTGGAAGTAGCAATAGGACTTTCTCCCCTGGTTGTAGTTCTCTCTCTTTTGCAGCTTTGTTGTATCTTTTAGTAATTTTAGCGCGGGCTTTCTTAAGGTTGGTAGTAGCTAGATCCCATCCTAGCTTTAGCCTTTCCTTAAGCTCAGATACGTACTTGCTTGCAGAGACGACTGTCTCGTCAGCCTTCTGGTCTGTCAGGGACCGAAGTAAGGCTTCTAGTGGCCCCTTAATAGGTCTGCCAAATAAAAGTGTAGCTGGCGCAAAACCCGTAGACGCTTGGGGTACCTCTCGGTAGGCGAATAAGGCAGCCGATATATATTGGTCCCAGTCTTCCGGTTTCTCCTGACCCAGCTTACGTAACATCATGGTGAGGGTACCGTTAAAACGTTCCACGAGCCCATTTCCGGCCGGATGGTAGGGACTTGTGTGGATATGTTTGGCCCTCAAGATCTTAAAGATCTCCTCCATTAACAGGCTACGGAATTGGGATCCATTGTCCGTCAAAACTTGTTGAGGGAATCCCAACCGTGTAAAAATTTGCACAAGGGCTTCTGCGACATGCTTGGAATTAGTGCATGGTAGCGGTACGGCTTCGGCCCACATAGTGCAAGTGTCAACTAAGGTCAGGATGAACCTGTTCCTTCTTTTGGTCTTTTCCAGAGGACCAATAATGTCGACAGCAACCCGTTCAAATGGAGTCCCTACTATTGGCATTTGCCCCATAGGTACTGGGGGTGTCAAGTGCTTGGGTGCTACCCGTTGGCACTGGGCGCAGGATTTCACATACCTGACAATGTCAGAGTTCATTCCTGGCCACCAATAGTGGTTTTTTATTCGCTGAATAGTGGCGTTTTGTCCCATATGTCCGCTAAAGGGAAGAGGTGCCCCATTTCTAAGATCTGGTTTCTGTACTGCGTCGGTACTAGGAGCTGGTTATTCCCCGTGTCCGGGTTGCCCGTTCTACGATACAATACACCATCCTTAGAAAAGATGTCTCCGTTGTGTCTGGGGTCCTTAGCCATGGGCAGTTTTTTAAAGCAGGGCGCCAGAGTAGGGTCCTTTTGTTGCGCCTCCTTCAGTTCATTTGGCAACAAGTTTGGCGCAGGCTCCCTCTCCTTCTTGGCTTGCCCTCTTGTGGTTACCGCTGCCACAATCGGCTCCTTAGGTCTCCCAATGAACACATATCTACATCCCAGGATAACTGGGTAGATCGGATCATCCATTATGGCCGCTTTAATAACTCCTCTGACAAAGTCAGAGTGTATTTCTACCAGTGCGATAGGAAGCGTCCTGGGTGCGTCACTCCTGAAAACTCCACTAAGTTTGACGGTTTCCTCTGTCTCCTGACCGGGTTTGACTAGGTGCCTAGCGACAATACAATCAAAACTTAATCCAGTGTCAAAAAGACAAGTAGTAGAGGTACCGTTCAAAATTACAGTTCCTCGAGTTGAGGGTCGGTCCCCCTCAGGTTGAGAATCACTGACGTTGACTCTACCTTTCGAGGCTGTATGCAAACATCCAATGCGGTTTGGACCGGTTTGTTTGCCCTGATCAGACGTTCCTGGTGTAGGGGTCTTCCCTTTTCCTTGACCTTGGTGGCCGCGCTGCCACGTAGGCTTGTTGGGTTGATCAGAATTGTTGTTGGGGGGGTATCGGGTTTTGTAGAATTTCGATTTTTCCTGGGGAGGTTTCTGGGTATTGTTATCTCGTTGGTTATAATGTTGAGAGGAAGTGGAAGAATAGGATGCCTGCTCTAGATTCTGTTTTCGAGATGGCTCATCGGTGGGTTTACGTTTAGTGCTGGGAAGTTCGGCCATTGCATTGCTATAGCGTTCGGCTTTATTGAGTATGTCTTCAAGCCTGACTGCCCCCTGTTCAGCCAAAAATCTACGAGTTTCATTCGACAAAGTGGATTTTATCTGCTCCACAAGAACAAGTTCGAGGAGTCCCTCATATGAAAGAGGTAGGTCAGATAATTCAATGCACTTTGTCAGATAACCCGTGAGACGTGAAGAGAACTGGGGAAATGTTTCCGTGCTCTCTTTTCGGCTGTTTCTGAACAACTGCAGAAACTTTCGGGCAGTCATCTCAAACTGCTGTAGTAAGGCCTTCTTCAACAGGTCATAATCATGTTGATTCGGTCCCAGCTTTGTGTACACGTCATAAGCATTGCCTTTCAGTGACGTTGAAAGTTTGAGCGCCCAGCGGGTACTCTCTAACCCATAAAGATTCGCGAGTCTCTCGAATTTTTCTAGGTAGCTGTCAATTTTTTCGTTAGGGCTAGGAAAAGATTCTAAAGAAAACGACATAGCAGTTAATTGGGCAGACTGAGTGCTGGAGAGATCCATTGTTTGAGACTGGGGCGAAGACGGCTCTCCATTATTTGAAGTAGAGGCACTCCGACTCTCTAAAGCCTTGAGCGCTAATTCATGCTGTCTTTCCTTGTCTCTCTCTTCGCGTTGTCTCTCCTTCTCTCTTTCCCTGCGGGCGTCCATCTCTGCCTCAATTTTCTTCTGCTCCAATTGACGATCGTCCGCTTCTTTCTTCCTAGCTTCTGCCCTCTCTTCCTCCGCGTCATACCTTTGAAGTTCCTGGTTGATAAACAGATTCGCAGCTTCTGTGTCTAGTCCTGAGTCCTTGGCCTCTTGCCTCAAAAGGGATCTTATCCTAATTCTCTCTGCCATTGTCAAAGAACTGGATGCTTCTAAGACTAGAGAATAGTAAGATGGAACAAGAAGGGGAAAACTCAAAGCCGCTACGAAAAAAAACCAAAGTAAAAAAAAAATTTACTTGAGTTACCTCCTACCTGTACTGTGCAAACTTATCGCTGCTATTATCTGGCAATTAAGGCTCTAAACGCAAGCGACTATGCCACTAAATGGTAAGTTACACTGGAAAAGAATCTACTTTTACTAACAGTAGAGAAAAATTTAAATTAAAACAATTTAAAAGGAAAAAAAAAAAAAAAATTTTCCCCTAAATTTTAAATCTCTGACAACAAACTCCGTCCCTAAAGTCAATTATTGAGATGAGACGTTGTTAACTTAATTTTTAAAAATCAGAACAATCCGTCTTTAGCTAAGCTCAACTCTTTTTAACTTCAAAAACCTTAGTGACTGTAAAACAATCACGCAATCCCAGCAACTCTTATAAAGAAAGAAATTGAATTATCTCCGCCAGAGGATAATTAAAATAGCAAATATTTTTGTTTATCTGTACTTTCTACTGCTGTGGAGAGAAAACAACCTGTAAATATGCTGTGTGGACAACCCAAATACTTAAAGAACGTTTGTCTAGGGGTGTAATTATTTATTTATTTCCCTAATTCACAAGACAAATCATTCACACTCTACCTAGTTAGACCCAGACTAAATCAGACTCAAAATATCTTTAACCCGGCTATACGATTGCCTCAAATGTAGCTCAAGATCCCAGAACCAGCCCACAAATATGTGTGCATCAAATGTATCTCAAAATAATCCCGGCGAGCCAGCCAAATATTGTCGTAAATTTATTTTGAGAGAAAAGAGTCGTAGAAATAGTGGTCCGGTTTAGAGTGGAAAATGATGATGGAAAGCTCAGTGATAGAAAATGTAGATATTAAATAGTTGCTTCACAGCGTGCTGGAGGAGAGTAAAGACAGACTTATTTACGACAAATCGCTTCTCTCAATCTTCTCTTCCGCTCTCCTGGTCAAACAATTATTTGCCAGTTTTCCAGACTCGCATCTGCGCGCACACCGATTTGGTGTTTTTCACACACACAGACGATGTAGATACAAACTATATTAAACGAATAGGGGAAATGTTGGGCTGTGGGTATGTCCAACACCGTACTAAATGAGTTTATGTGATTTTATTCACTTTAAACATCAATCACTACCAAATATCAGGTATTACATAAATTATCATAAGTACACAAATGCAAATAACAAATTTGGGAGGGGTGAAGAAGACTGGTATCGACTAAGCCCTTCCCGCTTATTAGACAAAGATAAACCCAGTCCAGAGATAGATAATATCAGGAACATAGGTACGTTAACCTAACAGTGAAGTTAATTACTCTGAAAGAGGGGTTACAACGTTAGGTATAGGTGATAGAAAAAAAACCTGTTCTTCCCAGCTGTTCTTCCCTTTACTAAGCAAATGGAAAGGAGGGGGTTTTTAAACAGAGTTAACCAATTAGCAACTCCCCCTTAAAGGAACAATGCAGGGAATACAGAAAAATTATATTACTAGGCAAGAAAGTTAACAACAGGTTTACAAAAGAAAACGATTAAATTTCCTGTCATTCATACACACGCGTGAGGATCCACACTCATATACTCACACACTTACCGAATGCAGCCTCAGACGATCCATAAAAGTATATAAAAACAGCAAGTAATCTTTTGACATATGAACTGTCTAGTCCTTCGATGTCCCGCCCCAGATGTTTGCGAGGGTTTGTTGGTAACAAATATTCTCACTTATCGCAAGACTTGAAGACTAAGAGTTCTCGTGTTTTTATTATATATAAAAGGAGTCTATGGGATGGCACTAACACAGTTCGGCACAGGGGTGAAAATGAAGTGGTCTCTTTTAATCCTCCGCTATGGTAAAATTCCTTCAATGCGTGATGATAGTTTTATTAAATCCAATTGAGGAAAAAAACTAGGCTCAGTCACAGTCAGGAAAATATGTACTCTCTCACAGTAGACAGTAAATATGATATCGCTACTGGCGATGATTACCTTCCAGTTTATCTTACAGGTTTGTAAGGGTAATTTGATGATTATTCTTTAAAAATGTTCTTGGGTGGGCTTTATTTCATTTAATTCTGACAGCTAGGTCGCAAGGACCGCCACAAGATTATATTTTAAAAGAAATGTTTCTTCAATATGACTGGAAGTTTATAGGATGATTTCTTTATTTCTTTCTTTATTTAGCTGGGACCGCAGGTTACGATCACTCTGTGTGAAAGAAAAAAGACATGTAACATACCGAAAAATCAAGCGCGATAAATTTCCCGTTAAGCCTATAATACACTCGAGTATTTAATTATGTATTTAATAAACACTGCGCGAATTCTAGTGGTTAAAACACACATCTATAAAACTAGGACTTAACTGAATTTATTAATTATAAATTCCTTCGCGACTTTAAAAGTTAATTTAAGCATCTATTATCTTTTGAAATAATATAATAGATAGATCATTATATTTACAACTGGAACTATTGAGATGGTTTAATTTAATAGATTTAAATTAACACAAACTCCATTGAAATAGAATGACTGAACTAGACCACTGATCACTTTACACAATATATATTACCGCTTTGCACAGAATAGAAATCACTGCAAATATATATGTAAAATCCAGGGGAAAATCTATAACAAGATTTCAATAAAGCTAGTGCTTCTGTAAAGGTCTGGCCAGCGAGTGATAACGTGTCTAGTCTTCATGGTCTATTTAGCTAAAATGGAATGTAAGTTGAGTGGGACATGATAAACTTGACAGCTTATTTGATCTCATGAACTTTTGGGGATCTGACCGCCAAATCAAGAGAAGAAGCCGCCCCCTGGTCTTCGTATCCGCTCGCTGCTGCCCGTTTCGGCTTTCCCCGTTCGCTCGGTTCTGCGATTGACACCGAGACGCGAAATTAGCGGCAAGCAACTGCGTCTCGTATCAGGGACCACTACTGTCTTTGATAACGCCGATAGTCTCCCCTGAAATCCCTCAGTCTGTCTCTTTGATCTCGTGCCGCATACTAAATGAGTCCCGGTGGAATGAGTTCTGGCAAACGAAAAGTTACAACAAATGTTCAGGGGTTCTAATGTTATGAAAAGCTAAAAGTCCCTTTAAATCATCCATCATATCAGGGAGAATTCACTTGTCAAACTAGACGTACGTCACACTGCTCTTTCTGTGGTTGGTGTCATATTATATAAAAATAGGTATGTGACTTCTCTGGCTTTTGGTGCGATGCTTTTGTTGTGAAGATTGGTAAAAATATCAGTGTAATCTTAGGTGTAAAGGTGGTGCTTGTAACCTGATTAAATGTTTCTAACTTTGTTTGTTTTCTGGTTAATAAAAATTTCTTGTCCTCTGATGGCTTGTATGCATGTCCTGTAAAAGTGTGGTAGTGTGCCGTAATGGCATGGGACATTGTTCTTAAGTAGTCTCAGTCTAGCAAGTCTAAGCCCTACGTAGTAATGGGCTAATGTGTGTTGTTCTGTGTCTTTTATTATATTTCCTACATGTCTAATTCGAAATGCCTTTATTTTTGTCCCTATATCTTGGAGGGCAACTCCCCCAAATCTTTTCTCTTGCATGAGTGTTTGATGTTTAATGCTAAATAAAGTGTGCCCAAAAACAAAACGCATAATCTCCTTGTTCATCTCTGTCATCGTATGTTGTGGAGGGTCAAAAACTGTAGCAATGTAAATTATTTTTGGAATAATAAAGCAGTTCACTATTGCACTTCTGGGAAAAAAATGGTTGTATTTTTGTATTTGTAGCGGTGAAGCGTGTCTGTGATATATGCGACTAAGTTCTGCCATGTGACTTTGTGTGTGCGGTTCGGGTGAGATGGGACGTATACACCGTACAGTTTCATGTTTGTTGTTGACGTTAAATCAAAGGGAAAATCTGCTTTGTTTTTCCATCTGCCAATACCCATAATTGTAGACTTTTGATCGTTTAATTTTGACCCACTACCTTTACCAAAAAGTGTGAAAGTGTAGACCTATAGAATATTTTGTATAGACCTATCATTGGGGGGAAACAGCTGTTTGTGTCATATACCAGACACGGCTGTTTGTACCATATATGGGACCCAAAGATGCAGCAATAGAGAATGCAGTCAGTGACCCATAGCTTGACTGCTTGCATCAGGGTCAGCGAACCAGAGCTGACCAAGACCCTACTCCACCTCCACGTGGTGGTCCTGGAAACAGGCTGCATCACTGCAGTCTGGCTGAAAGAGTAGGGATCGAAGAGGGAAGGCACACCCGGTCCCAAAAATTTCCGTGCTGAAGTCGGATGTGTCGGCCGAAAGGCGCAGATATCGCAGCTACGGTGTAAACAGACACAACGCAACCAACGTCCTTTTCAGGACGAACGAGGAAGGAGAAGAAGAAGAAGTACCCTATACCAGAGCGCTCTTTTAGTTTCGATGACAAGAATTCTGACACCGGGTAATAAATCTCTCTCTGCACCGTAAAATCTTACTGCTAGTTTTGGCGCGGAAAATCAGCTGATTTTCAGTAAAATCAGTAATTATATAAATCATTACACACTCGTTCTGGATAAACATAGCGCTAAAATTCTTTCGTGTACTATAACTTTGTTCTGTGTTCTATTTTGATGGCATTTTTATTTGTTTGAAATTATATTTGACGGAGTTACAGACCTTTAAAAATAGCGTCATCATTTGAGGAAATTCATAACAAAAGTAATCTATTTATTAATGTAATATCTGAAAATCGGCCCATTTGAATGAGTTTATAATTATAAAGACTTCTCGAAGGGAAGCTAAAGATTATTTCCACGTACTTTTTTTTTTTTTTGGTTTCATATCTTGAGAATGTGTGGTAGTCAGTTTTGGGAGTGTGGCATTACAAGAACAAGCATATTGTCACCAGATTTTATAACATTTAAATCACTGTAAACGAATTCCTAACACTCGCAAATCTTAAATAAGGTTGTAAAATATAACTTTTTGTAAAGCACCATCTGTTTTTGCATTTTCATTCATTTATAATGATGTTTAGGTACGTATATAAGCGCCAGAAAACATGTAAAGCTATAGATAGATTACTTCCACATACCTTGATCTATCTTTCAAGTCTTGTTAATCTTGTATTTATAATATGAATGTCTTTTTTTTATTGTGTGTGAGATAAGGACTGTTCCATTAGTGTTCTTTGGTAGACAATCCTGTGCATACGACGGCTGTCAAAGAATTCAAAGTAACTGTTTGAATAAACGCCGACGTCACTATCCTGAAAGAGTATTATCTGATGCCCTTAATCGCACTAGTCCCGTCACTCGTCAGGTTGCACTTACTGCTAAATCTACTACTACATCTGACAGACTCAAACTTGTCTTTATACCTTCAGCACGCTGCTGTCGACATATGTTGACGAAGGTAACCTATACTCTCCCAGCTGTTGTCGACATATGTTGACAAGCGGATATTTTTGTTTTCTAGCATTAGGATGTGTGTACACGTGACTTCACCCCCGGATGTTAAGTTTTAAACTTATCTGAGAGAGAGTTAACTTCCGTTTCCGATCGGTCTTAGTAATGGGTGCATTCGCGTTTATTTTCTGTGAATTTTTTTAATCGAAATGAATCGGCTTCGAACACGCGGCCATTTTCGCTCTAATTTTATTGGATTCTGACGCCGATGCGATGAGGAGGAGATTTTTGTCTTTATAAGCGCTGATATCGGTTCTCAGAATATGTTTGATGACAGAGATGGAAACGAAAGTAGAATGGCATTGCTAGTATGTATAATTTTAGGGGTTAGGATTAGGTTTAATCTGAAAGGTTTAGGGTTACGGCCGAATGTCACTGCTGACAAGGGCGTTTGTTGCTTTGCTACTGATGATGGGTGTAATGAAAAGATCGTCATTTCATTTGTATTGGTCAAATGACTTTCATTGAGATGCAAGGGATATGGACTCTTCGTTTCTTGGTTATTTTATTTAAATTTTAAAATAAAAAATGTTTTTATTTTTTTAAATATTTTTTTCGTGTTTGTTTTCATCTTTCCATTCCTCTCTTCCTATCACATCTAACATGTACACAAACAAATTTTATATCATCAGATTCATCTTTCATTTATTTATATAAATTCCAAAAATGATAGCAATTGACCAAGAAACACAAAAACTATAGACGTTATAAGTCGCCCACTATAAAAACGGGGGGGGTTGTGAAAAAGAATGCAGCTGCAGGGCAAGTTTTCGGAAAAAGAATGCAGCGTGCTAAAGGTTCTTTCCACCCTCACTGTTTGGGGGTGAAAAAAAATCTGTTTCGTCATCTGCCTATTCTCCACTCCGATCCTGATACCAGAGATTGTTTCGTGATCCCTCTTTGTTGGCATATCGTAAGGATAAGAATTTTAGGGATATTCTTGTGCATAGTCGCTTGAGACAAACTAGTCCTTCTCACTTTGGTGCAAAACCGTGCCAACGCCGCATATGTAAGACCTGTCCTTTTGTACTCCAAGCGCAGTCAGTCTCCTTTCCGAACGGTAAATTTGCCATTGGGGAGTCTTTCACGTGCGAATCCAGAAACCTGATTTATGCTATCATCTGCAAGAGGTGTGGCATGACCTATATTGGTGAAACTGGCAGACGTTTGGCAGACAGGTTTCGGGAGCACTTGAATGACATCCATCATGGCAAACATTTACCGGTGGCCCTTCACTTCAACAGCCCTGACCATTCAGGTAACTCTGACATTCATGTCACTGCCCTCCGTTCATGTATCGGCGACGACCGAACTCGCTTTTCGTTGGAGAATCGTCTCATTTTTCAAATGGGCGTTTTAGCTCCGGCTGGAATGAATGTCCAGCATCATTTTGCATAATTTTGGTGGCTTCTGTCGTTATTTTCCTATCTATCCTTTTTTTTTTGCTTTGGTTCGTTTCGTTTCCTCAATTATCTGTTCTTAGCCGTCACTAGCTCCTACGTCACTTCCGCATGACGCCTTATTTTTTCAGCCATTTTGAATGTTCCTCTCTTCGATCCAGCTGAGTGATTGATTACGCATTTTAATATTGTTGTTCATTTCTGTCTTCGTTTCGTTGATTATTTACTTTCTTGTTTCGACATGTCTTTCTGGTTTCACGATTTTCTTGCATTATTACTGTTATCGTTTCGCTCATCACCGGGTTTTCATCTGCTTGTATCGCTCATGTGACGTTTTCCTCATCATCATAGACCTTTGTAGTACCTATATGTAGTTCTTGTCCTTGTCACCTGTTCGTAACTGTGGCTGACGAAGGGTAAAACCCGAAACGTCCCTTGTCTCATGTGTACCGTTTACTTGTAAAACTGATTTCATACCATATTATTTTTTAATTTATATAACTGTTTGTATATCTATTTTCTACTTTATGACCACCCTGTATATTCATACATATTATTAGAGGGCGGCAGAAAAATAGAAAAATAGGATAAGAGTGGAAAGAGTCAAAATAGAGCAAGAGAGGAAAGGGTGACCTCAGACAAAGGTGTGTAGAGTGTTAAAACCAGCTGGTTTTAGACACCCCATGCGGTGGATAAGACGGTTCTCAAGCTGTTCTCGGCTAGCAGTGTCAGAGGAGCAGGATCTGATCGCCGTGACCTGGATGTCGATGGGACCATGGTGATCGGGACCATTAAAGTGTATGGCAACTGGTGTGGATTTTTGCTGAGAGATGTCATTCAAGTGCTGGCTGAATCTGTCCCCAAGTCGTTTGCCTGTTTGGCCAATATAGGTTTTGCAGCAACGTTTACATATGATCGTATAAATGACATTGCGGGACTCACACGTGAAGCTACTGGTGATGGTGTACGTAACCTCAGGAAAAGACACCTTGTGGGCTGAGATGACATACTTGCACGTGTTGCTGATAAGGATGGAATAAGCTGATAAAGATACTGGTTCAGAGCTGGTTCATTATTTTGTTGAATCGCGAATGCGTGCTTCGTTCGTTTATAATCTTCAAAAGAGGGTCACTGTTATATGGACTCATTATGTGTTGAATGTCCAAGAAGACATTGGTTCCTTTCGGAGCTCATTATTATATTATACATCTTCTCATCGGAAGAGTTCTTCACTACCATAATAATCAACATTGTCAATTCAACAGACAGCTGTAACGTATCGATGTGGATACGTCTTCAACTTGGAGTCCATGATTTATTAAACAGTTCACACACGAAAAACATTTCACGTAGGTATAACATTCACTTACAGTTCATTAGAATTTACTTGCATATATATTCTTATCCGTCCGTGTCATAATGAATTCATGTCGGCAGAACATCATGGCTATATACATGTGCTGCTGGGATTCAGACAGCCAGAAGTGAGCACATGAGTCTTGACGAAAATAATCAAATTACTTATCAACCATCCTTCCGTAATGCAGGTTAATCACTAACCTATGAATTCGCTTGTATATATTATTATCTGGACTGACCCTGAGTCCTGGTTCCACTTTATATAAATATGGCTATTAGCAAAGCCTATCAACCTTGGAAGGAGGTAAAAACACGACTTCACGGCTTGACGGACAACGTAACAAGGGTACAGTAACTAAGTCACGAAGCGTGACCTTATCGACGCTAACACGTCATAATTTGACCGTGTATTTCGCGTTCATTAATCCGTGAAGTATAAAAATCAATGTCTATTAATTTTATTGATCCCAAAAAATGCGCACTGCCAATTCTAGTAGACGATATCAATAAAACTACCGTAACAATTCCCTGCCCACCGGGGAAAAAAAATCTATTAGATAGATTTTTTTGAACTATCTTACTCAAAAAATTTAACAAAAACCCGACATATGGCCTACGATGTTCTGTCTAGAACAGTGTCGTGGTCATGTCGATAATATATCAGTCATATAACATTATTAAACAAAGGGGTGTCAACTGTCGCTAAATAATTATCTACTGAACTTAAAGACTGTTGTGAGTGAATAATGAAGTGTTATGTAAAGAAAATTATTCTAACTAATTAAAATGAAACTAATTAATCATAATAAGTATATAGGGTATTAATTAATTAACATCTAATTAAATAACCTGAGAGATAGTGTCATAACAAAAGATATGAGAAGTAAGGACAAGTAAAGTAAAGAAAAAGATAAAGTATAAATTAATTTAGTTATGTGTGATTAAACTTAATTAATGTGTGTCAAGTAATTACTAAATAATTAACTTAATGAGTTAATAAAAGAAAAAATATTCACACATTTCATGTGAACATCTTAACTAAATGCATATAACAGCTATCATATTCATAAATAAAATATTCAGAGTATCCACTTGTGTGATATTATTTTGTTTTTTTCATCTTTTCTTTCTCTTGACACATTTCATGTTTTTATTTATCACAATTCAATTTTATTATATTCTTTATTAATTTAATAACTATTAAACTTAATAATGTCGGATGTGAAGATCCAGCCGTCGTTATATCCTTTGCGAATTTATGGAAAGTTCCTTTGGAGAAGAAATTTAATATTGTTCAACTAAGTTTCGTTCCTGATTGGATATAAACGTTTATCGTGTTGAATCAGTCAATTTCTGTATGTTATATGTCCAGTTTGGATTCATATGATATTCTCGACCATATCGTAAAGAGTTGTAGAACGATTGGACACTAACCAAAGTCCAAACGTTAGAAAAGAACCATCGAAATATGTCTCTTGCTATCACGAATCTTCTTTCGGAAACTGAATATATTGAATGATTCACTGCAACTATTCGAAGTGTCATTCGTATGGAGGTGGTTCATATCAATTTCGTCGCAGGAATAAGTGAGAGTTCCAGAGTCACTCTTGTTCAGTCTTAAATCTTTTAACTTGTGGACAATTATTATTAGACTTCAGTAGGGTGTCTCGAAAGTGCATCAGCACTTATATTTTCTTGTCCCGGTATGGCTTCGATGACAAAGTCATATGGCTGTAATTGAATCGAAAATCTGGCAAGTTTGGGGATTTTGTGGTTAGAGCGACGTAACGATGCCACCGCCTTCTGATCCGTTTGGATCACGAAAGGTGCTCCCAACAAAAAATTTTCGAGTTTAGTTATTGCCCACACAACTGCCAGCAACTCCTTATCCACAGTAGAATACCTTGTTTCAGGTAACTTCAGTTTTCTTGAAATGTACATCGTAAGATGGAGTATATCGCCGTGATATTGAAGCAAACAAGCTCCGATACCGTAATTACTGGCATCTGTACGGAGAAAGAACTTTTCAGAAGTATCTGGTAATCTCAAAATTGGTGGATTTGAAAAGATGGTTAGTATCATGCGAAAAATTTTGTCACATTCGTCAGTCCAATTTACTTTCAACGGCATGTCTTTCTTCACCAATGATGACAAGACAGCCGTGATGGATGATAAGTTAGGTACGAATCTACTGTAGTATTGGACTAGACCTAATACAATCCTACCCTGTTTCTTCGTTTGAGGAACAGATAAATTTAAAATTTTAGATACCGTACTGGGAACAGTTTGAATACGTCCAGCCCCAATAATATGTCACAGGAAGGTTATCTCCTGAAATGCTATTTGTATTTTCGTAGGTTAAGCGGTTAAATGGTTTTCTCTTAATATCTCTAAAACACATCTAAGCCCCGAAAATGTTCCTCAAATGATGAACTAAATAAACATATGTCGTCAATGTATGTAATGATGTCTGGTCTACCTGATAAAATTGTTCGCATCATGCGAATAAAGGTAGCAGGAGCGTTCATAAGCCCAAAAGGCATCACATTCCACTGGTAAAGACCTTGTGGAGTGGAAAACGCTGTGTAGTATTTGGCTTTTTCGGTTAGTGGTATCTGCCAATAACCTTTAGTTAGATCTATTTTAGTGAAAAGTGTTGCATTGGACAGACGAGAAAGTAAGTCGTCAATAATGGGATGTGGTTCACTGTCAGCTATGGTCTGAGCATTTAGCTTCCTATAGTCAACGCATAAGCGAATGTTGTTGTCCTTCTTTCGGACAATGACTAAAGGTGACGAAAATGGTGAGGTACTAGTCTCGATAATACCTAACGACAACATCTGCTCAAGTTCCTGAGTCGTTTTGTTGAGAAAATGTAGTGGGACAGAATAGGGATGTACACGAATTGGTGTATCGTCTTTAAGAGTAATGTCGTGAGTAATCACTGATGTGCGATAAGGTACGTCTGTCAGCACATCTGAAAATGATTGTAAGAGATCAGCAATCTGACGATGCTATTGCGGTGTAACCGACGAAGAGATGGTTACATCCCGCCAAGATTCCATAGGTTGTAATACAGGTACAGGTAAAGACATCTGTACCTCAGGAAAAGAAGATTCTTCTTCCTGAATCACTGAAAGATTAGAATAGTGACATAGTAGACAAGGTAACAAAAGTATCACCTAATAGAAGAGTCTACATTAACTAATATATGTACGAATAGATTACTAGGAAAGAAAGAAAAAAAAATGATGATGACTGACTATGCTCAGTCGTCAACGATGTGACGAACAGTGTTAATGTAACCTGTTATCTGCGTGACGCAGAATCAGGTACTAATTGTAATCTCAATGAACGGTGATGAAAATAAACACCACTCTGTCACGTAGGGTTTATATTCATTTAATTTCCTACATCTTCTTCCTATTCGTTCACCCAAATTCTCTCTTTTATTATCTCTGTATTTCATTTTTTTCCTGTATATTTTTCATCCATTCGTTTTGCGAATATTATTTTCATATAATTCGCAAACTTTACCTGTTTCTTTCTCAAAACTGAGAATCGCGCTAGGACGATATTACGTAGATGTCAGGGCTGCAGGGCGTCATAAGGCGTGATAAGTCGGTTCGCTGAACATAGGACGTAGCAAATCGTCTACATTCTCACCGAGCGCGCGAGCTTCTTCTCGGCATTAGTCCCGGTGAGGTGTGATACTTTACATCTGCACCGGTCAGTATCCAGACATTTGTCTGGAAAATCCCAAACTGACACGGCGCTCACTTGGGCCATGGTCAGCTGTAGTGTGAAAACTGCCCTGAAATGGAGTCAGGCTGTCTGGGATTTGAAACTGACACGCGTACATCGTGGTCAGTAGGTGACAGTTACGACACGCGTTAAGCGGACGTAAATGTTGGGAGTAGGGGAGATAATTTCGCTTGGCGAAGTAAGTTTGGGCCCTTTGTCTGATTTTAAGATATTGGCCAAGTTTGAAACTTTAATTTCATTCTCGCTCATAGACTCCACAGTAGATAGGTCGCTCGAAAACAGAATAGCTGTTAGCGAAGATCTCAGTTTGTTTCGGCAATTTGTCGAACTTCTAGACTTCCAGAAATATTTTCAGCATTTTTATTCTTAAGTTGTGCGACTACCTGTAATTCTGTGGTTGAGGTAATTAATATGATAGATATATAGATTTTGTGAGTGTTAAAGTGTTAAATCGCTTAATTCATTTTAATCTATTTCTTTAGCGCAGAAGAGAAATAAAGTGGTAGGCTATTATATTTTCTAGGGAAGCATTCAGTGGAAAGCAGAATAAAATTAAAATTTCTAGCTTATAACGGCAATTGTAGCTATTTATAAATTTAATTTAACTGCTAATACTCAGTCGAGTGTATTTTTCTAAACTAACGTATAAACTCTAGAATCCAGCCTCATGAATGGTGACGGAATACGCACGTGTTCTTAATTTATGAGGATTGCTGATTTTTAAATATAACTTACGTCACGGGAAGTTTAAATGATAGGCAAAGCTCTCTGCTTGCAAGTTTAAATGTAAGTTTTAACCAGTACAGATTCTGTTTATTATATTATATGTGTTATTTTTCCTCCACACAGTGAAAGTTTTGGGGTGACCCTAACTTTACCAGCACCTAGTAGTAGTTTCCATACTTGTGAAGAAATAGACAGTCCTTATTTTGAACCACGTGGGTTTTTCTCAAGTAACACTGATCTGACGGTGCAAGTTAGACAGAAATACTAATATCCCTATAACGGGTTTTCAAAGACTGTAATGATAAATACTGGACCTTGGAGCCAGCACTTAATTTCTTCTAGAAACTCTATATATTTTGCTGCCTGGTGGCGTGAATATTAACAATCATTTCCCGACTAGATTATATCTTGTGGACAAATCTGTGGTGTGACTAAAGTGAATCCTATACTGAGGGAAGGCACCGACCTGACATTCATCATTTTTTTTGAAACCTACGCTATTGACACTGTGCTCTGCTAACTCCCGCGCCTGGAATAATTGTTAGGTGACTTAATCAGACATTTGAACAAATTTGCATACCCAAGTAGTCGTTCCCGGAGACTCCAAGTTAAATACGTCTTTGGAACTGGGGACTTCTTGGCAGAAGACTGCATTTTTTGAGTCTGTGTGAAAATCTAAAATCAATGTGTTCCAAGAGGCAGCAAGCAAAGTCGTGAGTACAAGTATGAGAAGCCATGGCGGAATGAATGAGTGTACGCTGGTCTGAGTGATATTTTCACTATTATATCTTTGACACCCTGTTGCTGTCCTAATTTTTTTTTTCCAATCTGCATAATTTGTTGCTAAGGCTAGAGTTCTTGTGTTTTTGTCTTAGGTTAAATCAGATTTTTTTTCAAACTCTGTGCATATAATTACGAGATAAAACAAAGAAAAACTCTTAGACTCAAACCCTATGTATCTGTGACTCGGGCGCCATCATCTGTTCTCTTAACGGGGCCGGGCTAAACCTAGAGTTAACACTATAACGGGGCTATCATCCTTGCAACATTTCCTTGATTTTTTATGACTATGTGTATATATGTATTTTCCTTGATGTACTTTCTTTGATGTTGTGAGCCGATTTTTTCCTGATAATAAAATCGCTCTTGAACTTAATAATCGTGGTTGGTCAGCTCGTTCTAGATAATATATATATCATTGTTATAGTTTTCCCACGTCTGTGTGTTTACCTGTCGTCACGTGTATGTGCGTGCCTGTGAGTGATAGAAATATACGTAATATGTATATTGGTGTAGTCTGTCTGACGCTGTAACAACTGTTGTAGAAGATAGGTGAGAGAGAGAAGAAGTCTCTTCGCTTTCAGAGACAGCCACTATATCAAATCTATCATCTCACGTGTGTGGAAATTCTATTTCCTTTCACTAACTCTCACTGAGTCTATCACCTATTCAAACCTATTCAGAAGGGACCAAACCTAGTCTTAATTCTCCTATCGGAAATCTACGACAAATGGGGACTCGTTTCCGGTCTTTGAACTTAGAATAGGAAGACGAGTACGACAAACGTGGACTCGTCTATCTGGATTTTGTACTTAAGATTCTGTATTCTGATATAGAGTAAGAGTGTGATGTCTTGTGACTGTGTATCTTTTAAAAATAATTACCCCCTAGACTAGCGATCTGTTTACGGGCGTGCTGACCACACAAACTAATAGTTTTTTTTTCCACAGCATCTTTGAATAATATACATTTTGGTTACAGGTTGATTTTGTCGGGATATATGTTAACTGCTGATTGTAATACTAAACGCTGGTAAAGTAGTGAGTGTATAACATTCACTGGGTTTTGAAGCAGGAAGGTGTTTGAACTAAGTTAAGGAGTGCGTTTCGGACTATTTGTCCAGATTAATTGCCTCCCTTACCCTATCTGACTTCAGGGGCGAACTTAGAGTGGATTTTAAAATTAAGGGATTATTTTTCTCTCTAATTTTTGCAATATTCTTTTGTTTTTCCACTGTAGCAACTTATTTTTCAGTTGTAATCTTAACTACCATTTAGTTGGCGTAGTCGTGTTTTGCATTAAGTGCTTTATTGCCGATAATAGCAGCGATAGTTAGATTTTAATTTGGAGGAGGTATCCCAGGGTTAAGGATATCATCTTTTGATTTTTGGTAAATTTTTTTCTCGTAAGTGGTAGGAACCAGTGTATCCTTTTTCCTATTTTCGTTCTCCACTAGTCTCAGTCACTGACATAATATGGCCGAGAGGGCAAAGCTTAGACAACTTCTCAAGGACGAAGCGAGAGAGGAGGGACTGGAAGGAGAAGAAGCGAAAGCTTTTGTCAGGGACGAACTTGAGAGATATGATGCGGAGAGGAAAGAAGAAGAACTAAAGAGGAAAGAAGAAGCAGCGGAGAGGAAAGAAGCGGAAGACCGGCTATTACAGCAGAAGAAGATGGACGAGGAAATGGAAATTCGCAGGATGCAGCATGAGGAAAGAGAGAAAGAGAAACAGAGACAGCATGAGCTGGCGCTTAAGACTCTAGAGTTCCAAAGCCGTGGTGCTGCCTCTACCTCCAGCAATGGAGAGTCTTCTCCTCATTCTTCCTTAACTGACCCGGCTAACACTCAATCTCTTCAACTAAATGCTATGTCTTTCACTCTTGAATCTTTTCCTTGTCCAAATGAGAAGATTGACACATGGTTAGAAAAATTTGAGAAAATTGCAACTCTGTACGGGTTAGAGAGGTCGCGTTGGAATATGAAACTTTCCCAGGCCCTAAAAGGTTCTGCTTATGATGTTTATTCTAAGCTGGAAAGTAGCCAACAAGACGACTACGATGTGTTGAAGAAAGCGTTACTGGAGCGCTTTGAAATGAACGCTCGCAAGTTTTTGCAACTGTTTCGCAACAGCCGGAAAGAGAATTCTGAAACTTTTCACCAGTTCTCATCTCGTCTTAAGGGATATCTAACAAAGTGCCTTGAGCTTTCGCAGCTCCCCTCTACCTATGAAGGTCTTGAGGAACTTGTTCTAACTGAACAAATAAAGAACACTTTGTCTGCTGATACCCGGAGATTTCTCGCTGAGCAGGGGGCAGAAAAACTTGAAGACATTTTGGAAAAGTCTGAGCGTTATCACAATGCGCTGGCTGAACTACCGGCCACAAAGCGGAAACCGACAGAGGAGCATTTTCGAAAACATAACCTAGAGCAATCTTCTCAGGCTTCTAACCAAAATAACCACAGGGAAACTGGACCTCAAAACCCCCCTCCTGAAAAATCCAAGTTCTACAAGAACAAGTACCCCAACCACCCCAAACAGTCTGATCAACCCGACCGCCCTACATGGCAGCGTAGCCAGAAAGGACAAGGTGGCAAAGGGAGAACCCCTGAGCACGGGACATATGATCAGACCGAGCACACCGAGCCGAAACGCATCGGATGCTTATTGACAGTCTCGCAAGGCGGAATTATTGACAGTGATTCCCAACCTCTTGGGGATAGACCCTCAACGCGAGGTATTGTTACTTTGAACGGTTCTCAAACTTCTTGCTTATTTGACACGGGGCTTTCTTACGATTGCATTGTTGCCAGAAACCTGGTTAAACCCGGTCAAGAGACAGGAGAGACCGTCAAACTTTGTGGAGTTCGTAAGAGTGATGCACCTACAGCGCTTCCCATCGCATTGGTGGAGATACACTCTGACTTTGTCAGAGGTGTGATCAAAGCGGCTGTTATGGATGACCCCATCTACCCAGTCATACTTGGCGGGAGATACGTGTGTATTGGGAAACCGGAAGAGCCGATTGTGGCAGCAGTAACTACAAGAGGGCAAACCAAGAAGGAACGGGAGCCTGCGCCAAATTTGTTACCTATGGAACTTAAAGAAGCGCAATACAAGGACCCTACTTTGGCACCCTGCTTTAGGAAACTGCCCATGGCTAAGGAACCCAAACAGCACGGGGACATTTTTTCTGAGGATGGCGTACTTTATCGGAGAACGGGCAAGCCTGACCAAGGTTACAACCAGCTCCTAGTACCGAAACAGTACAGAAGCCAAATCCTAGAAATGGGGCACTCTCTTCCCTTTAGCGGACATATGGGACAGAACGCCACAAACCAACGTATAACCACTCATTATTGGTGGCCAGGAGTAAATACTGATATTATCAGATATGTCAAATCCTGTGCCCAGTGCCAACGTGTGCCACCCAAGCAACGGGCACCCCCAGTTTCTTTGGGTGAAATGCCAATAGTGGGTACACCATTCGAACGGGTTGTGATCGACATTTTAGGGCCTTTCGAAAGGACTAAAAGAAGGAACAGGTTCATCCTGACCTTAGTCGATACATGCACTTTATGGGCAGAAGCTATCCCGCTAACATGCGCAGATGCCAAGCATGTCGCAGAAGCCCTCGTGCAGATTTTCACTCGGTTGGGATTCCCTCAGCAAGTGTTGACGGATAATGGATCTCCATACCGAAACCTGTTGATGGATGAGATCGTTAAGATCTTGAGGACCCAACACATCCACACTAAGCCATATACTCCGGCCGGAAATGGGCTCGTGGAACGTGCTAATGGAAACCTCACCATGATGCTAAGTAAGCTGGCACAAGTGAAACCTGAAGATTGGGATCTCTGTATTCCTGCAGCATTATTTGGCTACAGAGAATCTCCTCATACTTCCACAGGATTTCCGCCAGCTACACTCTTATTTGGCAGACCCATTAAGGGCCCGCTTGAAGCCTTACTTCAGTCTCTGACAGACGAGAAGGCGGATGAGACAGTCGTCTCAGCAAGTAAATATGTGTCGGTTTTAAAGGAAAGGTTGAAACTAGGGTGGCACCTAGCAACGACTAACTTTAAGCGAGCTCGCACAAAGCACGCTAACCGATACAGGAAAGTCGCGGAAGAGAGAGAACTGGAAGCAGGAGAGAAAGTTTTGGTGTTACTCCCTACTGAGAACAACCAACTGAAGATCGGATGGCAAGGGCCGTTTACCGTCCTGAAAAAGATTTCTAAGGCTAACTACCAGATCTCTATTGAAGGAAAGGAGAAGGTTTTCCATTTAAATCTCTTAAAGAGATACTTGGAAAAACCAGTGCCAACCTCCGACCATCTCCTGACGATCGCCAAAACTGACGAAGATGATGATAGTGGCAGGGATATTCCACCGCTATCACAGGAAATCTTTCAAAAATGTCAGAAGCGGCGACGCTCTTTCAAGCGCGCATGGGAGACATTCCGGGGGAAGGAAACTTTGAGGAGTGGACTTGAGTAGGAATTGGACAGAGATGGAGGGGGAAGATGAGAGGGAAGAGGACAGACACCCCGAAGCTACGGTTATAGGAAATTAAACTCCATAACGTAGACATGGAGTGCTTCCATATCTTAAAGGGGGAGGCTCTGTCACGTAGGGTTTATATTCATTTAATTTCCTACATCTTCTTCCTATTCGTTCACCCAAATTCTCTCTTTTATTATCTCTGTATTTCATTTTTTTCCTGTATATTTTTCATCCATTCGTTTTGCGAATATTATTTTCATATAATTCGCAAACTTTACCTGTTTCTTTCTCAAAACTGAGAATCGCGCTAGGACGATATTACGTAGATGTCAGGGCTGCAGGGCGTCATAAGGCGTGATAAGTCGGTTCGCTGAACATAGGACGTAGCAAATCGTCTACATTCTCACCGAGCGCGCGAGCTTCTTCTCGGCATTAGTCCCGGTGAGGTGTGATACTTTACATCTGCACCGGTCAGTATCCAGACATTTGTCTGGAAAATCCCAAACTGACACGGCGCTCACTTGGGCCATGGTCAGCTGTAGTGTGAAAACTGCCCTGAAATGGAGTCAGGCTGTCTGGGATTTGAAACTGACACGCGTACATCGTGGTCAGTAGGTGACAGTTACGACACGCGTTAAGCGGACGTAAATGTTGGGAGTAGGGGAGATAATTTTGCTTGGCGAAGTAAGTTTGGGCCCTTTGTCTGATTTTAAGATATTGGCCAAGTTTGAAACTTTAATTTCATTCTCGCTCATAGACTCCACAGTAGATAGGTCGCTCGAAAACAGAATAGCTGTTAGCGAAGATCTCAGTTTGTTTCGGCAATTTGTCGAACTTCTAGACTTCCAGAAATATTTTCAGCATTTTTATTCTTAAGTTGTGCGACTACCTGTAATTCTGTGGTTGAGGTAATTAATATGATAGATATATAGATTTTGTGAGTGTTAAAGTGTTAAATCGCTTAATTCATTTTAATCTATTTCTTTAGCGCAGAAGAGAAATAAAGTGGTAGGCTATTATATTTTCTAGGGAAGCATTCAGTGGAAAGCAGAATAAAATTAAAATTTCTAGCTTATAACGGCAATTGTAGCTATTTATTTATAAATTTAATTTAACTGCTAATACTCAGTCGAGTGTATTTTTCTAAACTAACGTATAAACTCTAGAATCCAGCCTCATGAATGGTGACGGAATACGCACGTGTTCTTAATTTATGAGGATTGCTGATTTTTAAATATAACTTACGTCACAGGAAGTTTAAATGATAGGCAAAGCTCTCTGCTTGCAAGTTTAAATGTAAGTTTTAACCAGTACAGATTCTGTTTATTATATTATATGTGTTATTTTTCCTCCACACAGTGAAAGTTTTGGGGTGACCCTAACTTTACCAGCACCTAGTAGTAGTTTCCATACTTGTGAAGAAATAGACAGTCCTTATTTTGAACCACGTGGGTTTTTCTCAAGTAACACTGATCTGACGGTGCAAGTTAGACAGAAATACTAATATCCCTATAACGGGTTTTCAAAGACTGTAATGATAAATACTGGACCTTGGAGCCAGCACTTAATTTCTTCTAGAAACTCTATATATTTTGCTGCCTGGTGGCGTGAATATTAACAATCATTTCCCGACTAGATTATATCTTGTGGACAAATCTGTGGTGTGACTAAAGTGAATCCTATACTGAGGGAAGGCACCGACCTGACATTCATCATTTTTTTAGAAACCTACGCTATTGACACTGTGCTCTGCTAACTCCCGCGCCTGGAATAATTGTTAGGTGACTTAATCAGACATTTGAACAAATTTGCATACCCAAGTAGTCGTTCCCGGAGACTCCAAGTTAAATACGTCTTTTGGAACTGGGGACTTCTTAGCAGAAGACTGCATTTTTTGAGTCTGTGTGAAAATCTAAAATCAATGTGTTCCAAGAGGCAGCAAGCAAAGTCGTGAGTACAAGTATGAGAAGCCATGGCGGAATGAATGAGTGTACGCTGGTCTGAGTGATATTTTCACTATTATATCTTTGACACCCTGTTGCTGTCCTAATTTTTTTTTTCCAATCTGCATAATTTGTTGCTAAGGCTAGAGTTCTTGTGTTTTTGTCTTAGGTTAAATCAGATTTTTTTCAAACTCTGTGCATATAATTACGAGATAAAACAAAGAAAAACTCTTAGACTCAAACCCTATGTATCTGTGACTCGGGCGCCATCATCTGTTCTCTTAACGGGGCCGGGCTAAACCTAGAGTTAACACTATAACGGGGCTATCATCCTTGCAACATTTCCTTGATTTTTTATGACTATGTGTATATGTATTTTCCTTGATGTACTTTCTTTGATGTTGTGAGCCGATTTTTCCTGATAATAAAATCGCTCTTGAACTTAATAATCGTGGTTGGTCAGCTCGTTCTAGATAATATATATATCATTGTTATAGTTTTCCCACGTCTGTGTGTGTTTACCTGTCGTCACGTGTATGTGCGTGCCTGTGAGTGATAGAAATATACGTAATATGTATATTGGTGTAGTCTGTCTGACGCTGTAACAACTGTTGTAGAAGATAGGTGAGAGAGAGAAGAAGTCTCTTCGCTTTCAGAGACAGCCACTATATCAAATCTATCATCTCACGTGTGTGGAAATTCTATTTCCTTTCACTAACTCTCACTGAGTCTATCACCTATTCAAACCTATTCAGAAGGGACCAAACCTAGTCTTAATTCTCCTATCGGAAATCTACGACACACTGTCAAGCTCGATAACCTTTCGAGCATCTCTGTTGTTGCGAAATGTAACCAGAGCTTCACCATACCTGTTGTTGGTAGGTGGCAACAGACGCACGAACCTAACGTCTGCAGTATAATTGAAGAAATTGTCAAGTGCCTGCCATGTAGTATCTCGTGGCAAATTGCGCACTAACACGGTGCGAGAATATGCACCCTTCCCAATATAAGTAGGACGATTGTCACTAATATGGGAAAAAGATTGATGTGCAACCTTAGTTGCTTGAGGTACATTGCAATGTATGTCCCTCATGTAAGTATAATTCTTTCTATAGACTGGAATAATATGTTGGGCCTGAGTATGGAGACCTTTACCCTGTAATAATGTATTTGTAGCACGTGTAGTCGTAGACGGATCAAAAGAACGACCTACATTCTGTTGTTTCAATGTGCTGGTATTAATTTTATTTGTTATCTTCCCATTATTCTTAACTCCAACATTATTTTTCAATATCTTACTCTTCTTAGTACTCTCCTTTTTAATGTCGACAACATCAACAGTTTTCTTTGGATCAGTTATCAGCTGATCATATCGCCAACATTTATTTTCTGCATTGGCAGTAATATTCTGTCGAGGAAAGGTATATCTCCCTCGGAATATTTTTATTTTGTTGGGTTGTGCTGAGCTGGTCTTCGCACATGGAGCATCCTTAGTATGTCGTACAATGGATCTAGTATGTCGTACAATAAATCTATCATCTCTGATGTTGGACAATATCTTCTTGTCCAATACCACATCCAGTAGACCATCTACTCTTTTTCTTGCCTTTGTAACCTCTAAATTCAGGAATGTAATTTCCTGTCTCTGCTTCTTATTTATTTTATCCAAGTTAGTAGTTTTCTTCCTCTCATTAATAAGGAAAGTATCAACTGCATTCAGCCTAGTTGAAAGTTCATTAATCAGCTGTTGCATTTTCCTTTCTAGTTCAGCATATTTAATATTTTCATCAATCAGTAATTTATCGAAGGCAAGTAATTTTTCATCAGCAACACTCTTTGATTGATCAAGCAATTTTCTTAATGAACTAACTTCAGACCTTAGTTCACTATTTTCCTCATTGAGTTTATCTTGTTTCACTTTATTATCAGTTAATTCTACCTGATATCTTTTTACTTCTGTCATATTACCCTGTAATTTCAAAAGAGTAATCTCAGACTTTAGTTCTTGAATCTGAGTCGATTGTGTATGACACTTCCAACTTAAAGATGCATGTTGCTCTTCAAGTTCAATATTAAGACCCTTTTCTTTGGCATGTAATTTTTTTAATGAGATTGCCTCAACCTCTAACTCCTTTTTCTGAGCTAGCAACTTCTTTTCATACTCTATTTTCAACTGCTGCAGCTCACTAGCAGGGGCCTTCTCCTTACCTTGACGTTCTGTCCTTTTATGACCCTCATGAACATCATCAATTATCGCATGATGTTTGTTCTTTAATATATGATTTTGCTTAACATTAATGTAGCGATCCAAAAATAGACGAAGTTTCTCCCGTAGTAACTCTGATAAATCTGTAGCCATTGCCAAATGAGGAATGGAATGAAAATTATCCTCAGCAAACTTATTTAAATATAATGCAGCATGAACTAAAAATTTATCCATTACATATTTCTCAAGTTCTGGGCCTTGTAATTTATTATAGAGACGACCATCCTCATATATCTGCTTCAACACGGACCTCATGCTGAAAGTATCCATTTCAATGTCTATAATAACTCCCTTAGTCAATATCAACTAATATATAACGTATTGTTAATAAATAATTTATATCAATAATACTTACTTATCACATTATACCAATGTATTATACCCTTATTAATCCATGATGCTGAATTTATATCATGCATCTAATATTATCCTCCAATAATTATGAGTATTGTCCCTCTATAATTATGTTATTCAATCATATACATGTGCCCAGTGCACACTGTAGTACTATGAAAATGTACTAATTATTATCTAATATGTTTGTCCTAATCAAGGCAAACCATAAACCAAAGTTATTTATCACTATCTACTATGATATTATGCCCTCGTCATAATCTACAATATGCTTCAATAGTATATTGGACTACTACTGCAACTAGATGACATCACCTAAGTCATCAAATGATTTGGTAAAAATTAATCAAATTATTGTATTATTCTATTAATAATAAATTTATAACATTATTATATCATTAATATATGAAATGAATAACTAAGACAAACAATAAACTAAACTGTACAGAACATTATCACATCACAAACTGACAATTTCAGACATAAAATGAATATATAAACTAAGGAGAAAAAATCGGAAGTACACTAAAAAGGTCAAGGATTGAACTAAGTCAAGATGAAACATGTACTCAAAAATCAGTGACGTAACAACGGACTCATAACGGTTAATACAAAATCTATGAAATAAGTTATAGAAAGATCTTAATTGACGAGATAGATTACGAACATTATTACAAAACTGAATAAAAATGAAATGAGTACAGAAAAATACACCAGTTATTCACAGAACTGCACAGCTAAAACACTTAGTATCGAAATCTTGCAATGTCGAGCAGAACAGTTCCCTGGTTAATTTGTTAGGGGGCTCCCGTACAGATTGCAAAACTTCAATGAACCCTAAGAACGACTGAAATCTCTGTGGTCAGCTTTTCGCGACATTACAGAGGTTTCAGCTTCCTCGCCAACCAACCCGCTAACATGTATAATAAAACATAATAGATATTCACAAACAACATTCAACAGTGATTTGCAAAAGACATGTCGGTGAAATAGCAAAGAGGACTTGACAGCGTAAAGCAAAAACAATTACTTAGCTTTTAGCCTCGATAAAATCGTACAGTGCCTGCTTCGCCAACAGTATAAAGAGCTCATATTGCATGATAATTCCGGGATGGATCTAGTTTCCAATGTTTGATTGAGCGTTTAGAAATTCTTTTCTTCAAAGGCGTTGAAATGCGGCTGCCATCGATACAGACGATTCATCCTGTTGTCAAGGGCGTGTGACGTCATAGGTGTAGATGCAAAAAGTGTCCATTTTCGCTCGAAGGGAATTTTTTTCTTTGAACTCGATAATCTTTGATAATTTTGACGATTAGATTATAATTCCACACCACATACTGGCCACCAGCTGATAAGGGTGGAATAAGCTGATAAAGATACAGGTTCAGAGCTGGTTCATTATTTTGTTGAATCGCGAATGCGTGCTTCGTTCGTTTATAATCTTCAAAAGAGGGTCACTGTTATATGGACTCATTATGTGTTGAATGTCCAAGAAGACATTGGTTCCTTTCGGAGCTCATTATTATATGAGTCTTGACGAAAAAATAATCAAATTACTTATCAACCATCCTTCCGTCACGAAGCGTGACCTTATCGACGCTAACACGTCATAATTTGACCGTGTATTTCGCGTTCATTAATCCGTGAAGTATAAAAATCAATGTCTATTAATTCTATTGACCCCAAAAAATGCGCACTGCCAATTCTAGCAGACGATATTAATAAAACTACCGTAACAGTTGCATCGTGTCCGACCACAGGGTAGTGTGCCAAAGTGAGTGGCATTCTCCTTTGAAAGACGGCTGTGAACAAGAAGATCCTTCTAGTTCTTGTCTCTCCTGAATCCCACCAAAGGTGCTTCATCGAATACTTCTTGGGTCACAGACTCTGCTTGGAGGATAGGGAGGTGGCGGAAAAGGATCTGTTTGACTGCAGTACAGTGGGGGTGATAGGTCAAGATTAATTTGACTCTATCCGAAGTGGATATATAGTGAGGTTTGGGGGCCTCCTGGCGAGAGATGGGGAGCACACGTTGGAGGGCAGAGGTGAGAACATGTTCCGGATAAGTCTGCTACGGAAGAAATCCAACATCACATTGGCTTGGAAGTGGAAGTCATCGTCGTCTAGGCACAAACGGAGAAGTTGTGAAAATGGAAGGGAGTCACGACAAGCCCGAGGATGAGAAGAGGTATACAGAAGGTAGCTATGGGCATCTGTCGGCTTGTAGTATACTGAGGTATTAAGGCCGGAAGGCATGATAGTAATAGTAATGTCAAGAAAGTTGACAGATACTGTGGAGATGAGGGAGGTGAACTTGATGGTGGGTGTCGCATAGAGATTTATGATCAATAAATGTTCTATATTCTTTTCTTTTCTACCCGTGTCCTCTACTTTATTATCGCTCTTTTATCATTTTCCTGTTTTTCGCATTCGTTCGTTTGCGACAAAATATTACTTTCCCATTCTGACTTTTGCCGTTTCTTTCTCATACTAGTAACGCATTTTATTGCGTAATATGCCAGTCCCTGGTTGTGAACGAAATAGTGTGAGAATTCGTCTCGTCAGACATAGAGAGCAGACATGTGTCTACATTTTCATCTGACACGAGTTTTTTCTTCGGCTAGATTCTCGGCGAGAGGTGTGGAAGGCGCCAATCTGCATCGCTCAGAAATGAGACATGTCGTAGTAGGTGTGAAGACGCGTTTTGGCAGTTATGGCCAGCGTCTAAGGTGATGTGAAATGTTAAGAGGAGAGGGGGAGACGGGGTTTTGGAGACATAGCGTGGGATCCTTTGTCAGTTTTCATATATCTACCCCAGCAGCTTAGACTATTCATTCATACTCCTAGTTGCAGTAGACGTGATCGCTTCGTTCTAGATACTTATATTTATAAGTGAAACTCTTAGTTTCGTTGTGATACCCGTAGTTCTGTTTGGAGGTAAATATTATATATATATATATATATATATATATATATATATATATATATATATATATATATATATATATATATATATATATATATATATATATATATATATATATATATATAGTAGTATTGAGTGATTCAGTGATAAACCGCTTATTTCATTTTACTAGCTAGATTTCTGTGCAGAAGAAATTAATTTATAAGTCTGTTATATTCTCTAGTTGACGTGTTTCAGTGGAAAGCAGAATAAATTATCATTTCTAGCTTAAACTCATGCAGCTATAAATACATTTAATTAAATTGCTAGTAATTAGTTGAGAATATTTTAAACTAACTTATAACTGCACTGATTCATCATTGAGTATTGACGAAATACGTATGTATTTCTAATTCATGATGATTGATTTTTACGAATATAACTTATTTTCACGAGAATTTTAAACGATAAGTCAAGCTCTCCGCTTGCAGTTTATAATGTAAGTTATAACCGAAGTAAATAGTATGTATAAGTATTTTATATGTTGTTTTTCTTTATTCAGTGAAACTGGGGTAGCCCAACTTTACCAACGGTTTTAGTACTGAGAAACATCTGTGAAGAACTAAAACATTTTTTTCTTAAAGACTTGGGTGTATAAAGTAAAACCTGCCTGGCATTGCGCTGGCATCCAGAACGACAGAGTACCCAGTACATGAACTTTAAGATTAAATGAAGTAACGGGCCTATCGCGCCAGATTTAATTCTTCCTGAGAAAAACCTCAAGTACATTTTCAGCCCTTGTGGCAAGTAAAAAATTACTATCAGTAACATTCCGACGGAGTTCTGACTAGTTGTGGTGTGACCAAATAAAGTCCTATACTGAGAGAAGACACCGACCTGACATTCCTATTTACTAGAAAGCTAAGCTATTGACACTTTGCTCGCTGTTAACGTTCGTGCCTGGACAATTTTAATGTGACAGAACCAGATATCCTAAAATAAGAATAACCAAGGAAACGTTCCCTGAAGTAGTGAATTCAACCTATCTTTGTGGAGCTGGGGTTCCCTTGGCCAAGACTACCACTAGAGATTCTTATGTGCATGTCCTAAAAATTGTTTTTCCAGAAGTTGCTACTAAGGCTGTAAGTACGAATGCAAGCTAATGATCACGGCTGACTGAATAGAGTGAATGCAGGACTGAGTGATTCCTTTATTGTTGTATTTTGGCAACCATTTTGCTGTCTTAAATTTCTTTATGCAAGTTTTTTTTGCTAACAATATTTTCCTTAGGATAGATCAGAGTATCAAAGTCTGTTCATACCTTTAAAGGGAAATCTTAGACTATAGCATATGTATCCGTGACTCTTTGGGGGCTATCACTTTTCTTCTAACAGGACTGCGGGCTATACATCGAGGTAAAAGATCATACCAATGGGTCTATCATTCTTGTAGCAATTCTTTGACTTTATGACTATTTGTATATGTTTGATGTAATTTTATGTGTTGTGATGGAATTTTATTATGATAATTAAAATTCACTTGAACTTATTCCAGTGTGTCGGTCAGTTCGTTTCCAATTATCTATATTTTTCATAGTCATAGTTTCACGTCTGTGCGTCTATTGTAGTCACTTATGTGTGTGTATGTTAGCGTCTATTGTATATATATATCATATATTATATATATATATATAGAACAGCATATTAATAAAGATGTAAACTTTATTAAAGAAGAAAAAGCATGGAATTAATGCATATCATCACAACAACATAAAATTACATCAATAATCAACTAATCATCAATAGTCATCAATAATCATATACACCAACAACCACACACACAGATCACCATTTATAAAACCTGTAGAACACAGAGAGATGAAATAACTTAGTGTCAGCCCGTCCGTTTTCGGGACCATATGAAATAGCTCCAGTAAGTGGTTTTTTCGTATATATCCTCCATCGGTGATGGAATTAACCTGAATAAAATCACTGTATAGGCGCTATCATTGGTGATTCCTCCCTACTGGTGCGAGGTGGGCTGGAAGACTCTATTTACCTTCTGTTTACCAAAATGAATAAACTGCGTGGCAGTCCGTCCGTTTTCGGGGACCAGATGAAATAGTCCAGACAGTGTGTTACTTGTAGATCCTTCGTGAGGGACTATGCCTACAAAACTGTCCTTGTTGGTACTATCATTGGTGACTCCCCCCTACTGGCGCGAGGTGGGCTGGGGGACGCTGTTTATCTCCTGCAGACCAACTGAATGAACTTAGCGCCAGCCTGTCCGCTTTCGGGGACCAAGGGGAATAGCTCCAGTAAGTGGTTTTCTCGTATATATCCGCCATCGGTGATGGAATTAACCTGAATAAAATCACTGTATAGGCGCTATCGTTGGTGACCGCTACTCGCGAGAGGGGGGCTGGAACTCTGTCCATAGATGGCTGCTCATACGTGCGAGGTTTTAAGTATCCAGAAAATACACCAGAAGAAGTCACTTGAGGACAAAGAGACCCAGGCGCGCTTATCCGGCGCAAGGCTCCGCTTGGCTGTAAATCCTGTTTAAACTGGTTTGGCTGTGGTTTGCTGAGTGCCCCGTTTAGGCACAAAAAAGGCGGGTGATATGGAATTCTGCTATAGGCATGCTGGGCGGGTTTGATATTCTGGAAGCCGCGATGCTCTGGCTGGTAATCCAATAGGCGAGTAGAGAGCTACTACTGCATTTGGCGATTCCAGATTTTGCGTTGGCTCCGTTGCACTGCGTGAGCTTAACTTGGCGTTGAAAAAAGGGGTTTTGATTCAGGAACGGGGTTGACGATTCGTTGCTAGATGTATACAGAAACCCTCTAGATCGAAGAGTATATGACTTTCTTCGCCTGACTGAAGTCTGCTCTAGCGATTCGGTCTTCCTGAAACCCGAGAAAATGCCAAGAAATAGGCGAAAAACATTTAGTTCTGTGTTAATGTTTGCCTTATTTCCATAATGGTCTATCTCGGGCCAGGAAATTCACGAATGTCTTTGTCTATTAAAACCAGTCTACTCTTATAGATCACAAGGGACGCTCCCCCCGGACACCTGGCCTGCGTATCCCTACAGATGTATCGGCTTAATCGTAATACCGGGTAAGACCGAGGTTTCTCTTAGAGACTACATCAAAGACAACAGAAATCGTGCGAAAGTTCCCCAGGTAGAGAAATGCATAATATTATGAGAGCTCTAACTGCGTTCCGAAGCCAAACACAGAGACTGACCGCGATTGTTATCTCCCCCTGAAACAGATCACACTCGTTACCCAGGCCTCAAAGGGTACTAGCCGCTCGTGGCTAACACTTTAAGCGTAACAGACGTTCTTCTGATCAGGCCAGGTGTGCTGACGTAACATTATCGTTCGCTGACCGCTGCAGGCTCGAACGTAAACAACCTCGGGTGGGGTTTGAGAAGGAGAAAACAATTGGGCCACACAGGTAGCAAAGCAAAGAGAAACAAAATGTCTGGGAAAACAGAACATTAAAGAGTAATAACATTGAGACGAGATGGAAAAATAAATTAAGTCACTGTCTACGTGACAGAAGATAGGCTGAAGAAGAGAAGATTCTCGATTTCAAGGACAGCCTCTATTATTTCCTTCATCTCACTCATGAAATCTATTTCTATTTTATCATCTCCCACTGAGCTATCACTTGTTTCTAGGGAAGATTGACAAAGGAGGGAAGATTCTCAACGTTAGGCTGGAAAATGCTCTCGAGGAAGTCAGAAATATGTTAATTTAAAACTTTATTTTGCTTTCTTTTCAATTAACAAAATCGTGTATATTTTACAAAGTTTTTTTTAATTTAAAAAACATGTATTCACTTTAGTTCTTTCACAGCCAGACCTGGAGGCAGTGACTGTCTCAATTTTTCAGCCTTTTCTCTGTCCTGAATCACAAGTGTATACAGGTAGCGGACCTTGAACTTGACATTATCTTTGTTCTTCTTGATTTTGACAGACTTGGCATCCTTCCTTCTGGCTGTCAGCAGAAAGTTCAAAGTGTGACTTTATTAAGTAGAATGTGTGAATTGTGTGTGATCCCGGGCCTGGCTAAGACACTTCGATCTTAGCCAAAAGGCCGAGAAGCGATCTACTTTTTATTTTTTTAATTACCCCTTCTGGGGCTCAAATTTTTTTTTTTTTTTTTTCCAAGCATGAGGTTGCATTTACAAACGCCAAACCCCCGCCCTGGCCAAGACACATGATCCTAGCCAAGGCCGGTTAGTAGGCGCATGTCCAAACACAAAAAGGACCCAATGACACACAAGTGTCATTGTAGTGATCCTCTGTGTTTTCACACAAAAGACCTAGTGACACATGAGTGTCAATGTACTGATCCCTTGTGTTAAACCGGCCCTGGCCAAGATACTTGATCCTAGACAAAAGGCCGAGAAGCGATCTACTAATTTTTTTTTTGTTAATTACCCCTTCTGGGGCTCAAAGTGAGGTCTATCTTAGCCAAAAGGCCGATTTTTTTTTTTTCCTCGCATGAGGTCGCATATTTTTTTCCTCGCATGAGGTCGCTTATTTTTTGCCTCGCATGAGGTTGCATGGCACCCGCTCAACCCGGCCCTGGTCAAGACCCATGTCCCAACACAAGAAGACCCAATGACATCATGTGTCACTGTAGTGATCTTCTGTGTTCTCACACAAAGGACCTAATGACACATGAATGTCACAGTACCGGTCCCTGTGCTTAGACACTTTGATCTTAGCCAAAAGGCCGAGATCTACGAACTTTTTTTTTTTTTTTTTTTTTTTTTTTTTTTAAATAATAATAATAAGGTAATATAATTTTAAAAACAAATTTAAAAATAAAACAAAAAAATAATAAAAAAATTAATAAAAAAGATTTATAGCTAAATCAAAACTCTCAACAGTTCATAGTATTTTACATATGTATAAAGTAGCTTACACTTGCTCACATTCCACCTTTTTTTTTTCCCATTAAAACTTAAACCAACATTAAACCTATAGAAAACCATATAATCAATGTTTACATACATAGGAAAATATCCCAGTAAGTGCCCTCCCCCCTTGCTGAGAAAAAGGATCCCAAAATAAATTAAAAAACACAAAGGTCGAAGATTAAACTAGGTTATAGAAGAGACAGAAGGAAAAGAACAAAGTTCCTTCTTAAACTATCCGATAAATTAACAGTATTTGCAAAGAAAATAAAGGATGGTTCCGTTTCCGTGATTAGAACATATTCACTCTCACTCTGTTGTCTCCCCCTTTTTTTTTTTTTTTTTAAAGAAAAAACTTCCACGTGTTCACACTTCCCTTACGTACTTAATCAAAGTGAAGTATAGAAAATGATAAATTTAAAAATAAACCTTAGAAATAGGCCTACATCCATACATAAAAAGAAAAGGAAAAAGTTATTTTTTTGAGTTCTCCCTTGTTGGTTCTATGTTCCTAAAATATGCTCCATTTTTTTTGAAAATATGTAGAAAAACAAATTTTGACTGAAATATTTCCCTTCATAAACTGCTTTGTTTCTGCATTTCCAAACGGTGTCCCTGTATTCTGCTAAAATGCGTAATATTTTTTCCCGCAAGGGCGGGTCAATTTTTGGAGTTAAATTTAGCATAATTGCTTTATATATGTCAAATTTTCCATTTGTGTATCTACTAAAAGCTTTTCCCAGCTCTTCTACTGTTGATTTGATCGTATTACAACGGAAGAAGATATGGTCCGAGATCTACGAACGTTATAAATCGTAGTACATGGAGACTTCGTGCAATTAACTTACTATAAGCAGTTTCAGAAAGTCTTGTGCCAACATATGACACCGTATTGGCTTTTTAACTATTATTATGTGCAAAGGGACATGCGACATATCTTATATAATTAAATGTTAAATTGAATATATCTATTTAGATATCCTTTAAACTAAGAAGTATTAATTACATACATTAAAGTTTTTGGCAAAGTCTGTATGTCTTATGAATAATATACTAATTATAAAAACATTTGTTTCTAAATAAAAAGGGCCTTAACCTATTTTACTTAAATTACGATAATAATTTGTATATTTTGATGGGGATTTGTGCGCGTAACATTGTGGTTGTAATTCTATGTTCTGTATGATCATAAAAACAATAAAAACGATTTATTCAGACTTAATGAATTAGATAATGAAATTAATCATTGGGAGTTGAAAGAAAAGGGAATAGGACATTAGGGTTTGTGATCAAACAAAAAGAACCATTAGGATCGGTGATTAAATGCAAAAATAGAACATTAGAATCAGTCACTAAAAAAAAAATAAGGACCATTAGAATCAGTCAAAAACAAAAATATGATATTAGAATCAGTGATTAAAAACAAAAATATGCCTTTTCCCTTCTCTTTCAAACCGCAATGATTTATTTCATAATCTAATTCTTTAAGTCTGAATAGATCGTTTAGCTATTTCTAAAACCATACGGAACATAAAATTACAACCACAATTATACGCGCAGTATTGTTTCTTGACCAGGGTTCAACTAGTCGCACTATTAGCTCCTTCATCCAACATAAACTACTTTCACAACCTCACAAATTGTGTTTAACCATCATTATTTTCCTTTGCGCTCCATACGGAGCATGAAGCCACCACTGAAATTGGTACCCTTGCATAAAGCCTGCATCAAGCATTGACATGCTCTAGCAGTGGTACTTTATGAAGCAGTCAATTTTACATGATGAAAGTTACCACCCCATGCATAAACTCTTATTAGTTCTTGTAATAATTGTCTGAGGACGCAGTTGTTCTATTATTTCTTTGTCTCTTGAGAAACCCCAGGAACTACTGTACACGTGACAAATGCGTTTATTACATAAAGCCAAAGGCGGACCGAGCGGTTGGGCAACAGGGCAGAGCGCTGTGGACTCCAAGCAGTAGGGGGCCCAGTTTACCCTAGCCTCCATCTAGCTTAAACAACTGTTAAGTAAAAAAAGCCCTGATTGCCCTAGGGCCCCCCATATAATTGTCAGTCCGGCCCTACGTGAAGCCCTGAATAATTTGACACTTTCCGCAGGTCTCGCACATAACAACTCAGAAATGAAATCACAAAATTATGTTTTGTTACAAACCTCGTTAATGTTGTTAGAATCCCGTTACACGCCCATTGGGGCATACTGGGAATATGGTGTTAGGCCCATATTTTCTCGACCGTCGACACACTAGGGGTGAATTGGTCAGCATCACGCCAGCCGCCTTAACCTTCCCAGAGTTGTTCTGGTACCCATTTGGGGCTGGGTCGACCCAGGAGCCGTTTGCGGCCTAAAAATATCCCACCTCATCTGGGGATCGAACCATAGACCACTGAGCAAGGAAGCCAGTGCACTAACCACTATGCTACCGCGGCCCTGTTAATGTTGTTAGCTGGTCAGATGTTCATCTCATTCACCTCCTTTGTCGCTCCTCGCGGAGCATAGAACAATCACTGCAGCTGACCTCCTTATTGCAAGGACCTTGCATCAAAGTACATGTTCCTGCAGCAGCGGCCTGCGTAGCTTCTTCTTCTTCTTTCTCTGCGTTCAGTTTGTTAGTAATGCTATTGTTACAGTCTGTTATGGTATGCTAGTAATGAATACTTTATTATACTTTTCTTATATTTTTGGTCTAAGGGATTTAACCTGGGATTATGTTTTCCTTTTGATACAAATTAGTTTTATTTGTTATGTCCCTTGACTCGGCGATTTTCGGTTTGGAGTAGCCTTCCAGATTGTTCGAAATTACCTTATATGGTAATAGACAAGATTGTACGAGACGGCCTTATATGGTTTTAGACCAGGCTTCTCGGTACGGTGTGAGTTGGACTCACATCATGCCATTATCCGGGTGCATGCGCAATGAGTTGGGCGCGTCCGGAAGACTGTTGTTTTGTGGAGTCGCCTGGCGTTTTTCGGGCTGACAAGTCGCTCAGCGTTTTGCTCTGGCAGTGTCAAAGGGGATCAGATTTCTTCTGTGATTTAATAGTGTTTAAGATTCCCCCTTTAATGTAATTCTGGCATAGAGTTATAAGCCTAGGAAATGGCAAGTGTTTTTGTGTTTGATTCATGGAAGGCAGAGCAGGTAAAGAAACATTTTGAACCTATTTGTTATTGCCATGAACTTTGAGTTATTTAGGCGACTTACTCCCGGTGCGGAGAAGTGGTAACATTACTATGTTTGCCAGAGGTGTTGAACCAGATTATCAATGAATTATATATGTAAGCCCGCTGTCCATGCGGCTTATTTTTGCCAGAGGTGTTGAACCATATTATCAATGAATTATATATGTAAGCCCGCTGTCCATGCGGCCTATTTTTGCCAGAGGTGTTGAACCAGATTATCAATGAATATATATGTAAGCCCACTGTCCATGCGGCCTATTGTTTGCCAGAGATGTATTGGCGTGTGATTACGCCCATGATGTGTTGAGCCTTGTTCAGATGACGATGTATGTGTCGATGTCAGCGTGATCTATATTGTCCTGTAATAAACTGTTTGGAAACGTCACAAGTTGTTTGAACACTTCCTGACTTAATCATCATGTGTTACTGTGATGTCTTCATGACCTAATGATATCAGCTCTGTGTGGGCGTACGTATGAAAGAAACATCTCAGCCATCATTTCCATCTTTATCAACTGGACTTTATCAACAACACGCAACGCACCCTATCAATCGGGACCTTATCAGCTATATATGCAGGTCTGTCGCGAGGACGAAATCCACAGTCTTTTCCAGACCATTGAGGCAGCCTCTTAATTTCTGCCTTAGCTCTGCACCTCTTGTCAGTGTGGCCGTTGACTGACTTGTCTATTGTTTTATACTTCTACTTTAAGTTGATCGTATGTTAGGTTTCGTATCAATAGACTGCTTGTATTAGTTGGTAAGCAATCTTCACATACTACGAATTCATTCTGAACAACAGTTGACAAAATGAACTATGATGACAGCAGGATTCATAACTCAACAGGTAGAACTTTATTTACATAGAAATATGTAAAATATGCCAAGTGCTGGCTCTTGACAGACTTCAATAACATTTCCAGCCTTCCCCATGTGGCTGGTGACTTGTACAACGAAACTCAGTATATAAAATTTTCCCTCACTCTATTGCTCTCTGTAAAAACTGTCTCTAGTGGCTATTGGGTTCACAAGTTGAGAACCACTGTTGTTGTTACTATACCGTCAATTGCTCCCTACTTGAAACTGTTTATCTTAATGTTCAGTTATAGTCAACTGCAGCTATCTTGGCGTACCTCTGTTAAGAAAACTGGCCTACCGCCAGGGATGTACGTTTACCAAGCTCATTCTGCTTACTCGACTGTCTGCCTGTCTACTGTACTTCACTACAACTAAAAAGGTACATAACTTTCAACTTGCCTGGTCTTATGAACACAACACAGTCCTTCCTTAAGAAATACATACCGACATCTTGTCATCTCACAGACATATAACACTGTCATACGACCTGAGTGGCATGGACAGAAAATGTAATGATATTGCATCTTCTGCAAACCGCAAGTCAACCCAGATACCTTGGGCTATATCATAGGATGCGCGAATTCTCTGCAGAGAAATGTTCTCTCCGTCAAAACTCAGAACCAACTGATTTTATCTAAAACCACGATTTACCACTACAACTATTTTTGAACCAACCAGAACAGAACCTTCGCTCACCCAAACACTAAACCCTCGTGAAACTCGATTCGTTCAACAAATAAAACAAAATACAAACTCTATCACTTAAACAAGGGATGTAAGACTCATCTTAAACCCATCTAAATTTCTGTTTATTACTACTTAGATCATTGCCGCGGCCCCCCCCCCCCGCCCCCCCCCCCTCCCCAGCCTTTCTGGTTACATTAGGTGTGACATGATGTCGTAAGGCGTTGTGAGCTCGGTAGTTTTGGTTTCTTTAACAATTTGTTTTACATCAGTAATTTACCTTTCCCTTGCACAATCTTACATTGCCTGAGAGAGCGGTAGTCCTATTCTTTCTTTGTCTCCTAGAGACCCCAGGGAACTACACGTGACCAGGTCATATATAGATATCTAATTTTCAGACATTTAAAAAAACAATCAAGAAGACAAAGTTGCGGACTTTCATAAAGTGCCAATGTTAAGAAGGGATACACCATTGCACATTGCCCATCCTAGGGTGATTAGGTCATGTTTCTCTCGAGACTTCGATCCATGATATCGTCATTATTATTTCTCTTGTCCCTCCTTTGTGAAACATGGAGCGCAACTGCAGGTGGCCAACGTTGAGGAAGTCTGTGTCAAAGCACATGCTCCCGTAGGGATGATTGCTATAGAAGTTTATTTAACATGACGAGGTTGCCACCCCCTGCTCAACCTAAATTAGCTGCTATTCACTAAATTAGTTCGAATTTAATGCACCACAAGTGGGTCTTTCAAGAACTAGAACATGTTTCAAGGTAGTATTGTGTCGGCCAATGCGTCGGAAGGTCCGAATTGGATGGCTTCGACCAGGGCTGTGGAGTCGGAGTCGTGGAGTAGGTCATTTTTAGTAGAGTCGGTAAAAAATGTCCTGACTCTGAATTTTACGAGACTTAAGTCTAGGCAGATCCACGTTTGATCCATGCATGGCGCGGCGGGGGGGGGGGGGGGGGGGGGGGGGGGGGGGGAGGGAGGGGGGGGGCGGGGGGGGGGAGCTTAAAAATTGAAATATCATTTTAAAATAATAGAACTCCTAAAACCACTTTCATGTTAAAGTACATAAATTTTACATAATGCAGGAAAATTGCAGTTGCTTCTGGTCATAAATAAAGTTTTATCACAAGTTTTTAAAAAAAAAAAAGGGGGGGGGGGTAATCGTTGTTTTAAACGAATTCCCCGAAAACCAACTGTAATGGGAGACCGCTTGCTCACTTAACTGTTTATTCTACAGACGTCATCAAGAGTCACAAGGAGAATCACTTTTGTTCGTTTGCTAGCTGGGATATTTGGTTTGACCTTGGATTATGTTTCTGGACTTCAGCGGTAGCTGTCTTAGCAACAGGTTGCGAATATCTGACACATCTACAATAAACCTGTCATAATATAAAAGGGCAAGAGAGGTCTGGCAGCCCTAAAATCAATGGCTGCAGCGCACCTGGAGCAGAGACTACTGTTTCTCCTGTATTATCATCTGGTCTTGTCTGTAATCGAGTATGGCCTGGGAATACTCACGCTGTCAATATCATAATGTGAACGACTGGAACGCATTCAAAAACGAAGGGATGCGCATATTCTTGGGCTGCACCGAGATACCCCTATTGTGATGATGCGGCACATGCTTGCATTGCTGTCAATTACATCCAGATATATTATGGCCCAGGTAAAAGCGTATATGCGTGTAACCACAGACAAAAGGCATCCCCTGCATGGGAACATAGCTGACATCAAAGGAGCGAGAATAAAGAGGAGGATGTCATGGATGGCGCAGGCAGAGGAGACTATTAGACAGGTGACCCCAGTTGAAAATATATTCAAGGGAGAAGAGTGGAGTAAGTCAGATGAGAGCTGGATGAACTACCAGCAAGTCATCATCAGCCTTGGTAGAGAATGCAGAACTTGGGCCAATGGGAGAGCAGAGCTGGAAATTGATCAGCTTATAAATGATAATGCTAGAGATGATGCTGCCATTGTGTACTCTGATTGCTCTGTAATCTGTGGTAATAAATCAGGGTGGGGCTTCTCTGCTAGAGTAAAGGGCAAAACCGTCGCTGAACATAGCGGGGTTTACATGATAACAACCTCCAGCTTGAGAATGGAGGTAGATGCAGTTACTGCTGCCTTAAGATGGCTGTCTGAGACTTTATTAACAAAGGCAGTTATTGTATCAGACTCGCAATCCATGCTTCGAAAGGTCCAAAAGGGTTGGCTTCGACATGAATGGAAAACCTCCATAGAAGCATCGAATCTTCAAACACTGATATGGATCTGCTGTCCTGGTCATGCCGGGAGGTGGTATTGGTTTTTCCTGCTATAGCTCTTTCTATTTCCTCTACTGTAATATCTGCATTTAAATAATTAGCTAACTGTGTGGTGTCCATATTTTCTTCTTTTAATTTTTCTAGCAGTGTTCTTCGCCTATTTATTTCTGCCTTATCTACACTGTCTATTGAACTAACCTGATAGAAGTATTTAGTTAGTATATTGGCTTTTTCTCTATCTGTTTCAGCTCTATCTGGTATTTTAATTGTTGGGATTTTAAATTTCTTGTTGTTTCCTCCTTTAATTGCTTTTTAGTTTTCTCCAAACTGTAGTTACTTGTGATCTATGGTTTAATGTTTGACAAAATGTTCTCCAACTCTTTTCTTTAGCTCTGAATATTATTTTATTTGTTTCATTTCATATTTTTTTATAGTTTGTGTAATTCTCTTCAATTTTGGTTTTTCTATACTTTATCAGGGCCGTCTCCCTCAATTTCAGTTGTTCTGAGCATCTGTCTGTCCACCATGGTGCTGGATTTTTATCTTTGTTTCTTTTCCTATCTTTACCTTTTTTGTGTTGGTTTTAAGTGATCATGCATATTCCTGTTTGGTATATATTTTATTGCTATTTTTAAAATCTCATTTGTTAGTTTTTCTGCAAATATATCTATACTGTTAGATTCAATTTGCTCTTTGCTTAGTTTACTTAGTTACAATTGGAAGGACTCCCAGTTTGCTTTTTTGAGGTTGAATGTAGGTTTGGAGCTTCTTGGGCTAGTTCTGTATTTGTCGTTTAGGTTTATTTCTATGGGTAAGTGGTCTGAGCTGGAGTCATTCAGTACTTCCCATTTAGCAGAAGCTAGGTTTGGTGTTATAATACTTATGTCTATTGCTGTGTCTCCTCCATTGTTTCATGGGTTAACCCTTGTCACTGAGCCATCATTTAGTATGATTAGCTCAGCACTTTCAATGTAGTCCAACAGTCTTTTTCCTGCTGGATCATTACTGTTATTACCCCATGCCTCATGGTATACATTAAAGTCACCTACCAATAATGTTCTTTGGTCTATTTGTGTGTTAATAGTGGCAATGTCCCTATCGATTATATTACCCTTGGGGCTATAAATGTTTATTATTTTTAAGTTATCTGGCTCACTGTCTACTGTTACACTTATTCCTTCAATATTGTCTGTGTTGAATTGTTCCCAATTTAATATTTTGTAGTCTTCATGTATTAAAAAGGCCACGCCCCCTCCTCTTCCCTCCGGTCTATCATCTCTAAGTGTTATATATCCTTGATAGTTCAGTTTTTGTTGGGGGCTTAGGACGGTTTCTTGTATTGCAAATATGGGTTTAGATTCCTTCTATTGCCCCACAATAGACATCAGGTTCTTCCTGGCACCCCTACAGTTCCACTGAACTACTTTTATAGCTCTATGGTCTCTAGTCTCCATCTTATATGGTTATCATAGTTATGTTTTTGTTTTTAAATTTTGTTGTTTGTTTCTCTGTGTACATTGTAGCGTGAGATTTTTATTGACTCTAGGATCAGTATAGTACTGACAATACAGAAATAGACTTTCTGCAGGAAAATGGTGAAGTCCCAGTGTATAAGAGAACTACTGGTATCACAAATTAGTTACGGCTGTGAGTGATCTGATCTCGAAAAATTAGTAGAGAGGAGACAGTCATAAAATGCCACCCCGCTGTGTAACTAACTGTCATATTAAAACAAAGAAACAGAATTCACTTAACAATTATAAACTTGACAAGTCGTTCAAATACAATTTCCTTATTTATTAAGTATATACACTATCTACTCTTGTGCTGAAGGGTGGATGTTGGAAAATGGAATGCAATGGATTTGTAAGTTTACATATGATTTACATATATGTATTTATATATATATATTTATATATACGAGTATTACACCAAGTCTTCCAATATAGGAACAAAATTATAGATATCAGCTGTGCTGTTAATTAATTATAGAAAATTTATCAGCTGTGCTGTTAATCTTGTCTCTCACTACGCTAAATCACTTTTTCGTCATTGACAGTTAAATGCTCACAATTGCCGTACTCTAATGTGTACTCATCTCTTGAAACAGTTCTGTCCTTGTTAATTTGTTGCACACAACACCCGCTGATGATCGTTCCTTTAGCCCACCCAAGACTGAGGGGGACTAAGGATGTAGCTCCGGTACAATCACTGTGCTCCTGCGAAGTTCCAGGCAGCTGGATTGACTCGAACATACGACCTCAGGTTGGATGACACGAATAAAACCTGTAACAAGGAAAAATAGGGGCTAATTTCTGTCATCAAGCCCACCTATTTCTAGTGTACATGAGATGAGCGTATCTCAGGTGTCTGCATGTAGGATGAATGACAACATGGCTCAGTATGATTTAGCAATAGCGAGACAAGACAGGTGTCTACTTGCGAAACATTCTTTCTGATAATTCAATACATGAATACATGCAATAATTTGTACACCGTATGATACAACCGTTTCCTTCCACCTATAATATACCCGGCCATCTCTGATAAGTGCTATTCTTCTTCTTCTTCTTCTTCCGTCCTTAGCCAAAGACCGACCAAGCAGTCAGTGGCCATTACGCCTTTCGGCGTCTTAGGGCAACAAGAAATTATCCGTTGTTCCGTTACGCCTAAAGGCGTTTATTGGTACAACAGAATATTAATTGTTGTTTCCGTAATGAATGTGACAAGCAAGCGGTTGATCAGTCCGCTGTGCCCGATAAGTGCTATACTGGCTGGTAAAATATACCCTAACAATATTGTTGTGGTTATATAGGTTGGAGTCATACCAGGAAATACAATCATTATACCTAATTCCCTAAGATATAATCAGTATACCTGATACATGCATGGTAAAACTAAAATCCTATATTAAATATATACAGGTGTAGGTTATTTTCTGCTGGTTTCCTTCTTCAACAGTCATAGATACTATAAAATACATTCCTTATACATGATATAGTCATAGGTTATATTCTGGTTGGAGTTATATATAGTCCTAACAAGGACTGTTTGGTTATATTTCAGATTGGAGTTATATGAGCCCTAAAAAGGACTGATAGGTTATATTTCAGGTTGGAGTTATATGAGTCCTAAAAAGGACTGATAGGTTATATTTCAGGTTGGTTATCGTCTTCAGCAATCATACCATGAAATACAATCATTATACCTGATTCCATAAAATATAATCATTATACATAATACAGTCATAGTAAAACTCAAATACTAAAGTGATATTATATACAGGTGTAGGTAGTATAAATGATACAAACAAATACAGTCATTATATATGATGTAGGCATATTCTCCTAGCAGTTTATAGTAAGTTTACCTACCCTCTAAGATTAATACAAGCCAGATTGACTGATTGGCACATACGACTTCCGTTTCTCGAAGCGGTAAGACGTGTTTTTGCTAACCTCAAACTACACAAGCCTGATAGTCCTTTTTAGGACGAGACACAGTGGAGATTTTTCATCGAACTACCCAAGTTTTCAGATAAGTTGACATTTTAAAAATCTATCTTCAGTATTAGCTTAGTGCAGTTAGTTTTAGATAATTGGTAGCTAGAAGTATTAATATAACTTAGGAATTCTAATTAAAAATAATAGAAATTAATAGCGCCACGTGGCAATTGCTTGTGTGAGATCTGGCAGCCATCTTGATAGAAATAATTCAAGTGGTGATTTCCTTTGTAGTTTGTTGTTAGGATTAGATTATTCCAGTTAATGTTAAGTATTAGGGGACTATTTGTAAATATTGGTATAATTTAGGAATTGTAGTGAGGAAAAATAATTTAAAGACAACAAATATATTAAAGTTACCTGGTAAACATTCGAACTAGATATAACTACTAAACTAGGTCTACTAGACAGGTTTAAAAGTGTTTCTTAAATAATATTATAAAATTTAAAAAAAGAAAAGAGAAAACAAGAATATTCAACTTAGGAATTCTTTTAAATACGCTTGATAGACATATTAAATATAAGTGGTGATTCCTTTTTAGTTTGATTGAAGTAGGGATATTAGCTTTTAACATTTAATATCAAGTATTTGGTGACTAAATCATTGGAGAACAAGCTGAATACATTCGAGAACAAATGTCTTAGAAAACTCATGAACATCAGTTGGAAAGAATTCAAGACTAATCGACAAATAAGAGAAGACTCTAAGCAGAAATATGTCTCCGACTATATAAGGAAAAGACGATGGTCATATATCGGTCATGTCCTACGAATGCAAAACAACAGAATACCACTACAGGCGCTCACTTGGGTTCCTGAGGGTAAGAGGAAAAAAGGAAGACCAAAAGAAACACTTAGAAGAACAATAACAAGAGAAGGAAGAACGTTGGGCCTAAATAATGTGCAAGAGTTAAGAGGAGTGGCGTCACAACGAACAACCTGGAGAGCAATGGTTTCTGCCTTATGCGCCGTGTTTGGTGCTTAAAGAATTTATTATTATTATTATTATTTGGTGACGTGTTAAGTATCGTTTGGAATAATTAAAAGAAAAGAAATTAAATAGATTCAATCGACACGTGGCATTTGCTTGTATGAGATCTAGCAGCCACTTTGATAGACATAAATTAAGTGGTGATTTCCTTTGTAGTTTGTTGTAAGTATTAGATTATTACAGTTAATAATAAGTATTAGGGGAATATTTAACTATTAAATATAATTTAAGTTAAAACTCATATAGGCTAGTGACAGGTTTAAAAGTGTTTCTTAAATAATATTATTATAAAATTGTTAATGTTGTTGTTGTTGTTGTTTTGATGAGTTGATGGGTGGAGAGCGGGCACTTAACAACTGACCATTATTGCCTCTTCTCGTTCCATCTTGGTCTACCCTGTTCAACCTGAAAGTTGGTTATAATTGAGGTATTTAGTGTCATTTTATTTACTAATTTTGTATTCAATTTAAATAACTATTGTCTTTTGCAGTTGCTGATTTTTATTTATATTAGTATTTGTCCATTTTATTTTCTCTTTTGTATTGTTTACAGATAACTATTGTCCTTTACTCTTGGCTTTAATTTGTATTAGTTCTTTTTGAGTTGTTGCCCTTTTTTAATACCTCGTTGTCTTTCCTTGTCCTATGAGTAGTTAGTTTTTTTGTTAATGCTTTGTTAGTTCTTGCTGCTTAATTTCTATTTAGTTGGATGTTTTTCCTGAAGTGCTAACCTTATATGTTTTCCTTTGTTTTATGAATATATCTTTTAAGTATTGATTGGGCATCTCTTGGGGCATCTATACTTAAAACCTTATCACCTGTTAAGTCTATATTGTGATTTCTATAGTAAGCTTTTAATTCAAGCCTTTGTTGTTCATACTTTTTACAGTGGATCAGGTAGTGGTCTATGTCATTCTCTTCCTGACATTCTTGGCAGTGTGGTTCTCCTATCATAAAGTATGCTGCACCGAGCCGGAGACGCCACAGTTTTTTGTTCGATGGTATCTTTAATTCTTCTCTGACCTGGCACGTCCTAGTTGGTTCTTTCAGCAGTTTGAACGCGTGTCTGCCTTTTCTACTTTTCTTCCATGTTGTCTTCCATTCCTCGTTTATAGCTATCTTCACTTGGCTCTTGATCTCGACCTTCCCAGTCCTGCTCTTATATTGTTTTTACTTGTTCTTCCATTCTTTTCGTTCTGGTCTGCCAACTCGTTACCAGCAATACCTATGTGTGCTGGAACCCACACTAGCCTCACACTGCATCCTCTGTTCCCTAGTGATGTATTAATTGCTAGAATTTCTTCCTTTATGTCTGGCCGGCTACATTTACCTGGGTGTTCTAGTGCTTGTAGTGATGATAGTGAGTCTGTAAATATCGTAACAGCTTCTGGTGGGTTATCTTCGATTATTTCTAAACTTTTAAGAATTGCTACCATCTCTGCGGTAAAAATCGAAGCCCCTTCAGTTACACTGCAGCTCTTTTTTATTCCCCATTGTGGTATTACAACTCCGGCACCTAGTTGCCCACTATCACCCTTGGATCCATCAGTGTAGACGGCCAGACTTTGTTTAGTTAGTTGATGTATGAGCTTTCTACTTACCAGTTTGGCTTCCTTATCTTCTATGTTTTGTTTGATCTTTTCAGTAAGTGAGTAGTCTATGATTGGTGTTTTTAGTTCCCAGGGTAGTATTTTGCTTCTGTATTTATTACTATTTTTAATTGTGTTTGATAGTTCTTTGAACTGCGTTAGGTCTTCTATAGTTCTTCACCCTATTGGATATCTATCTTTATTTAAGGGGATGTCCCATACACTTGGTTGGTTTTTGACAAATGCTTTATGTGCTGGGTGGGTCACTTCTTGTGCTACTTTACTCCAATAATTTAATCTTAGTTCTTTCCGTCTTAGACCAAGGGGAGGTATGCCAAGAGCTACTTCTAGAGCTTCTACTGGTGTCGATATAAATGCACCTGTAATGGTTCTCATGGCTGCATTTTGAATCCTGTCCAGTTTTGCTTTGTAAGAAGCTGCAGCTGAGTCATAGACTATGCTGGCATAATCCAGTTTCCCCCTGATGAAAGACTTGTAGAACATAAGCATTATTTTATTGCTGGCCCCCCATCCATTACCTTTTACAATCCTTAGTATATTTAGGGGTCTCCTACAGCTTTCTACTAAATTGTCTATATGTTTATTATAATTTAGTTGTTTATCTAAAGTTATGCCCAGAAATCTTGTTGTTGAGGAGGTACATATTTTCTGTCCTTTAATGGTTATTTTGATTTTGTTATTTTTTTTAAAATTTCCTTTGCTGAAGATCATACCTACTGTTTTGTTTACATTAATTTGGAAGCCCCAACTTTTCATCCACTCTGAAACTTTGTCTATTTGATTTTGAAGTTTTTGGTAAACATGGTCCAAGTTTTTTCCAGATCGCCAAATGGCACAGTCATCTGCAAATTGTGATACTGCGTTCTTTATGTCGTTAAATTCATCAGCTAAATCATTTACAGCTATAGTGAAAATTGAAGGAGAAATCACTGATCCCTGAGGAATCCCATTCTGTGGTTCATATATTTCTGACCTATCATTATTCACCTGTACAGCAAAATACCTGTCCTGTAAAAAGTTTTCTAGATACCTATAGGTTTTACCAGTAATGCCAATCTTTTTCATTTTGTAAAGAGCTCCATCTCGCCAGCATTCATCATATGCTCTAGCTACATCTAGAAAGACTGCCACTGTTTTCTCTTTCCTCTTGAACCCTAGCTTTACATCATGTTCTAATCTTACAAGCTGGTCTACTGTACTTCTGTCTGCTCTAAACCCTGACTGGTTTGGGCTATATAACTGGTTTTTTTCTAGGTAGAATTTAACTCTTTTATTCACAACAGTTTCCAGTATTTTACCTAGTTTTTATGTTAAGGAGATAGGCCTATATGAACTTACATCATGGGCTTCCTTATTGGGTTTTAGGAAGGGTACTATCATAGCTACTTTCCATGCTTTTGGTATCTTTCCTAAGCTCCAGATTTTGTTATAGAGGGAAGTTATTTTGTTTATAGTTTTTTTGGGTACTTTCTTAAGGATTTCATAACTAAGTATATCATGCTCTGAGGCAGTGTTAGATTTCTCATTTATTGCACTAGTTACTTCTTCCTCTGTTATATCAGCATCTAAATAGTTTGTTTCATCTATCTGATCTGGTAGTTCTTTTGAAAACTGTATCCTAAGTCTTTCTCTTCTGTCATTTTCTTCCTGTCCAAGACCACTTTTTGCACTGACTTTATAGAAATACTCAGCTAGGGCATTAGCTTTTTCTTTATCTGTTTCTGCTCTTTGGTAGTTTGATTGTTGGCATTATTGTTTTCTTATTGTTCCCTTTGATTGCCTTAAGCTTTTTCCATACTTCTTTAATTTGGGTGCTTGGTTTAAGTGACTGACAAAACTCCTTCCAGTAAGTTTCTTTGGCTTTAAATATTATTCTGTTAGATTCATTCCTAATATGTTTATACTCATCATAGTTTTCTTCTGTTCTGTTATTTCTATATTTTTGTTAAATAAAACGCGCCCGTTTATATAGGTAGACGCAGGGAATCTGCCAGTGCGTAAGGAAGCCTTTTGATTGGTTCTCGGCGGTTTGGTACATTCCGTGACCGAGTCCAGAAAAACAGGGCTTATGTCTAATTTTATTCTGTCTGCCGCCATCTTGGGGAAACAAGATGGCGTATACTTCGTGTAATTTAATCTGTCCTGTCTCAGAGTCTGTTGAACGTTGATTGGCTGGGCATATTTGTATCTCGACATAGTGTATTAACAAAGAAGTGGGTTTACACACACGTTTTACGACATACATTTTGTTTTGTTTTGCCCACCATCTCTCATGTTCTCTACAAACTCCTCATTCCAAGTAGCCATTTTACTCCGCACTTTCTACTAGGTATTGAAGGAGTAGTTCAACTGTTTCCTTAATTTTTTCTTCCATATTTTCTTTGTTTTCCTGCTTTTTTTCAATTTTTCGGACTTTTGCCTTTTTTCTTCTGTTAAAAGTGCTCTTTCTATCTCTATTTTCCTTATGATTTCTTCATTAGACTCTTTTATTTCTGTTATTTTTTTAGGTCTCTTTCTGTTGCTTGTTGTGCCATTTTAATTTCTTCTAATAGCTGCCTGGCTTGGGTGAGGTTATGTTCTGTCTCTTTTGTGTTGTTTTCTTCTTCGCTGTTGCTTATACGTGTGTTATTTTCTTGGAAGTTTTGAAGGCGGCTGTTTGCTTTCTGTTTTTCTTTGACTTTCCAGATTGGTGTGTTTGTTTCTAGAGCTTCTTTAAGTATGTATTTTGTCTCTTGGAAGACTGGGCACCCCTTGTACCTGGCACTGTGGTTAACCTGGCAGTTTGTACATCTTCTGTTTTTATTTTCTTGTTTGTAATCTTTGTTCTCTTTAGCCATTGCGCAGTCTCCGTGTTTGTGTGTTAACGCACAGAAACTACATCTTGTTGCTCTTTTACAAGCATGCTGCGTGTGACTAAAGTCTTGACAATTTGTGCATTGGATAATTGGTGGTATGAATATTTCAATTTTCTTGGTTCTCTTGCAGATTTTGACCTCCTTGGGTATTTCTGTACCCTGTACACTCAACACTACCACTGATGTATTCTTCTGCTGCTTAGTTTTAATTCATTCTGCCATTTCTATCTTAGTTTCTGGGTTTTCTTTCACTATGTTTCAGTGGATCTCTTTTTCTGTTAAGTTTGTATCGATGCCCTTGATAACAACTTTTCTAATCTCTTTGATCAGCTCTATTTGTATATTTATTTTATGTGGGAGTTGCACTTCTTTAGGGTTCTGTTTCAGCTCATTTATTATGACCTTGGCTTTTTCTGTGCTGTTCAAGCAGAGTACTACACCATTGCTTGTTTTTTTTTGTAGCATGTTAATACATTTTTTTGTCTATTATTTTTTCTAGGATAACCATGATTTTGTCATCGGGGAGGGCTCTCAGGGTGGCTTCTGTCTTTCCAATCTGAGTAATTTTAACTCTTTTTCTCTGGGTTTTTGTTTCCTCTAGGCTGTCCTCGGCACTTTCTTTGTGTTCTTTGGTTTCCTGAATGCATTGATCTGCATTTCTCTCTTTGTCCTTCCTAATGTGTTCTGCGGCTTTATTTCCTGTCGAAGTTGGTGTTCCATTGTGTGCAGCACCTTGCTTTGATGTCCGAATTTCTGTTTCTTTCTCGTTGCTTTTTTTGTTTGATTCCCTGTCTTTATTTTCTTCAGAGTTCACTTTTATTTTGTCCTTGTTGGTTTCAATTGTGTCCTTAATTTCTGTGTCCTTTAGAAACCATCTGCTCTATATGCCTAATGTTAAATTAACACAAGATACGTTATTAATATTTTTTTTTTATATATACATTTTAAATTATGTTTAGATGCTCAAAGTGAGGTCTATTGACTTTATTGAGTACACTTTTTTTTTGCATTACAAAAATGTTCTCTTTTATTCATCAAGAAGCATAGTAATTGCATCATTGCATTATATAACACGTTGTCTAGTATACTACTCGTCAAAAGTCAAGAGCCACGCTATTATTTTCAATACACTTTTATATAAGCGCATAGAATGATTAAATGAAGGAAGTTTTTAATAAAAATGGGTGCAATATCTTCCTATGAAAGTCCTCTATGCACATTAAGCATAAAAACAACTCACCGACAACCATGGTGATCACGTGCAATTTGGTTTGCTGACCATAAATTCACATTTTTAATCTGTTTTTTCAAACTTCCGTAGAACCAAACAGGTGAAGTAATCGTGCTGATTGACATTCCACGTGCAATGGCGACTTTTCATGAACAGAGTTCACTCTTAATTTGTTTTACAATCAGCAGACTAGGGTAGTTTCATCACTTGCAAAAACCATGCCACCGAGAAGAAGTCTTGACACCTTACAAAGAATGAGGGCTATAGCGTGGGTTGAAAGTGGTTTATCTGTCCGTGAGGTTGCTAGACGGCTTGCAGTGTCACACTCTACTATCCAAAGAATTTTGGAGAGATTTCAGGCCACAGGAAGTGTGGAGGATCGCCACCGGCCAGGTCGCCCTGGATGCACCAATAGACATGATGACTGGTACCTCTTGTTGTTAGCCCTGCGCCATCGAACAGTGACTTGTTCCACTCTAAGATGTCAGCTGAGACAAACTGTAAACGTTAATGTCAGTCAAAGCACCATTCGCAGACGTTTACATGAATTTGGACTGGCTGCTCGACGTCCTGCAGTCAGAATCCCTCTTACTCCTGCTCATCTCAGAGCCCGTGTTGCTTGGTGTCGCGAGCACATCCGATGGACAAGGCAACAATGGAGTCAAGTTCTCTTCACTGATGAATCTCGCTTCACTGTGTCATTCAATGATGGCAGGATTCGAGTTTGGAGACGACCAGGAGAACGATTTACTGATGACACAATTCGAGAGGTGGATCGTTATGGTAGGGGTTCTGTCATGGCCTGTGGAGGCTTCTACAGGCACGGCAGGACTCCACTCTACATCATCCAAGGCAACTTGACCGGCCCAAGATACCAGAACGAAATCTTGAGACCAATTGTTCAGCCTGCTCTGGAGGCCATAGGTGGTAATGCCATCCTCCAAGATGATAACGCTCGACCCCATGAGCTCGTGTGGTGAATGAGTTTATTCAGCAACATGGGATCATCAGGATGGCGTGGCCAGCTCATTCACCTGACCTTTCTCCGATTGAGCACCTCTGGGATGTCCTTGGTAGAAGATTGTCAACAAATCACCCCCTGCCAATGGATGTTGCACAGCTAACTGCATTTCTGCTTCAGGAATGGCAAGCTGTTCCTCAGGATACTCTTCGGACCCTTGTGGACTCGATGCGTCTTCGCTGTCTTGAATGCCTTGTTGCAAACGGTGGTCATACCCGATGTTGAAATGTCTATTTGTCCAATATCTATTGTGTGACTTTTGAAAAGGTGGGTGACACACTTCACAGCTTCATTGCGTTTGAATGTGTGTTTCCATTTCTTTACGTGACATGTCAATTTGGTATTCAATAAATGCCGTTTTGACTGATACCAATTACGTTTATATCAGATTTGTTTTATGGTTTCAACCAAGGTTTTTCTAAGTGGCCCTTGACTTCTGACGAGTAGTATATAGTTAAATCCAGACGTGCAAAGAAGACATGTTTAAAACAGTTACAAAAATGACACCAAAAAAAAAAACAACAGAATTACACACCAGTGAAAACTTGAAAACCGTGCAAATGATAGTTTATTAAGCATAAAGTAAACAAGAATTGTACGAACATTGAAGCAGCATACATCTTGAATATGGATGTGACATTATGATAATTAAACAAACAAGAAGCCATCTTTGAAGTCGAGCACTAACAACTTTTTTCTGTGACATTGTAACGTGTACAATACCTGCGTTCTATGCAAATGAATGCAAACTGTTAATATCACATACGTTTTCAACCACTCCTATATTGCTTTTATTTGGGCCATTCCCGGAAGAACTGCAATACCGGGCCGACCCGTGACGAGAGCGGAGCAAGCCCCGGGCATCTCATCTAGTTCCAAAAATCAGTTTAATATTGTAGTGACCCAATGGGTCACGTATTAGATGTTAAGCTGATAAGAACAGATTTTTTTTTTTTAAGTGAATTTTATTTTCTTTCTTTTCAGTTTACAAATACGTGTACATTTTACAAAGTGAAATACATGGAAAGTACATGGAAAATTTTTCAGCTTACATATCATGTGCACTTTACAAGGAAACGTGTTAAAAAGGTTACATGGCAAAATAGAGACTCCTCTTTTCACGCAAGTACTTTTGTACACATGCATACCAAAGTGAAAGAGTTTATATGTTTTAGACAAGGGCTTTGGTATGTATAAAACCCGAGAAACAAAAGTGGGAAGGAAAGGAAACAGGATGTGTATTTTGGTGAACGTATGTGTAACCATATACATACATATTTTTCAAAACTCATATTCATTACATTTCTTTAGATTCTAATATTAGTGAAAGCTTCTTAGTGTGACATACATGGAGTACGAGTGCAATAAATAAGGGTCGCACACACACACGAAAGAAATGAAATGTAAGACTGTGTTCCGAAGGTAAGCCAGTACAAGCTGGTTTCAGAAACAATGATGCCTTAGAGGCACGATAGGCGGACCAGGGAAAGAGGGAAGCTTGATCTTAACCAAATTTTTAATTATAAGGGGTCAATGTCTTTACTCATCATTTCTGGCCATTGGTGACTTCTGGATCTTGTTTCTTCAAAGTATTGAGTACGTATCTAATTCAGTTATTTCGCTGCAGACACTTCTCGTCACTTATCTTGATGTCCAAGATACTTTATTCACCTAGACAGGTACCCACGATACTACTGTTCAGTTATTGCAGTGGCAGCCGATGATTTTTTTTTTTTAACGTGTTTTTTTTTTTTTTTTTTAATAAAGTTTTGGCGAGGCGCGTCCCGTTCAATCTAGTCGGTTACATTAGGGCGCATGTCCAAAATATAAAAGTTTTTTTTCCCCGAAACAATGATGCGTTAGAGGCACAATAGGCGGACCATGGAAAGAGGGAAGCTTTTTTTTTTTTTTAATCTTTATTCGTATTCAGTTTGAATTTACAAACATGTTCATTTTACATATTTTAATAAAGAAATTTCAATGAAAATACAATGAGCAGCTGCTTAGAAAACCCTTTCACTCCCTCGCACACCCTTATTTACACACTCTTTCTTGCACCATGAAGTTGTACATTGCACATTTATTTGTGATGATACTATTGATTGAAAAGAACAGGGAAAAAAACGGATAAAGAATTTATACACCCTCGTTCTTGAAAACTTTAAACCGCTCTCTTTTTTATAGTGATAATAGTTAAAAAAAAAAAAAAAAAGAGATGTGGAAAAAAAAATAACACCTGAATGGACTAAACAGTTTCAGTGAAAGGACAATGAAAACACATTTTAAAAAACAGGCAAAAACAAAAACAATCACTTTTGAATGAACATACTTTCATGAGCTTTTGAAGTGGGCGGTAAGGTATTAAAAGTGTTATCGTGTATGGAGAGACAAAGTTTTCAAGATGTTAAGCCCCCTATTAGTTGATAGGGTGTGGATTATGAGTGGGGTTGAGAATTAAATTGTAATGTGTATTTGTTTCAATGTGCCCTTATAGATTGTAACCCCATGGAATGATATATGTTTGCTTTAGTTAGGTATAGGTTGACTAGTTGGACGGGTATGGGGGGGTATTGATTTTTAGTATGGTGTTTAGTCAGAGGGAAATTTAAGAGGGGGGGGGGGGGGTGTTGGGGGGGGTGGGGGTTTTTGGGGTGTGTTGGGGTTTTGTTGGGGGGGGGGGGGGGGGGGGGGGGGTATGGGGGGGGGGGTTTGGGGGTGGGGGGGGGGGGGGGGGGTTTGGGTTGTTGGTTTTTGGTGTGTTGGTGGGGGGGGGGGGGGGGGGGTTTGGGTTTGGGGGGGGGGGTTTTTTTGTTGGGTTGGGGGTTGTTGGTTTTTTGGGGGGGGGGGGGGTTTTTTTGGTTTTGGGGGGGGGGGGGGGGGGGTGTTTTGGGGGGGGGGGGTTGGGGGGGGTGGGGGGGGGGGGGGGGGGTTGTGGGGGGTTTTTGGGTTGGGGGTTGGGGGGTTTTGTTTGTTTGGGTTTGGGGGGGTTTTTTGGTGGGTTGGGGTTTGGGGGGTGGTGGGGGGGGGGGTTTTGTTTTGGGGGTTTGGTGATTTTGGGGGGTTTTTTTTTTTGGTTTTTTTGGGGGTGGGGGTTGGGGGGGGGGGGGGGGGTTGTTTGTTTTTGTGTTTTTGGGGTTGGTTTTTTTTTTTGTTTTGGTGGTTGGTTGGTGGGGTTTGGGGGGGGGTGTGGGGGTTTTGGGTGGGTTGGTTGGGGTGGTTTGTTTGGGGTTTTGGGGGGTTGTGGGGGGGTTTTTGGGGGTTTGGGGGGGGGTGGGTGGGGGTGGGTTTGGGGGTTTTTGGGGGTTTTTGGGTTTGGGTGGATTGGGGGGGGGGGGGGGGGGTTTTGGGTTGGGTGGGGTTGTGGGGGGGGTGGGGGGGGGGGTTTTTGGGTTGGGGGGGTTTTGGGGGGGGGTGTTTTGTTTTTGTTTGGTGGGGGGGGGGTTATTGGGGGGGTTTTTTTTTGGGGGTGGGGGGGGATTTGGGTTGGGGGGTTTTGGGGGGTTGGTTTGGGTTTTTTGTGGGGGGGGGGTGGGGTGGGGGTTGTTTTTTTTTTTTTTTGTTTTTTTGGTGTTGGTTGGGGGTTTTGGGTGGGGGGGGGGGCGTGGGTGGTTGGGTTTTGGGGGGGGGGGGGGGGGGGGGGGGGGGGGTTTTGTTTGGGGGGGGGGGTGGGTTTTTGTTTTGGGGGGTGGTTGTTTTTGGGGGGTGGTTTTTGGGTTTTTTTTTTTTTTGTTTTTTTATGGGTTGGTGGTGTTTTTTGGTGGGTTGGGGGTTTGGGTGTGGGGGGGTTTGGGGGGTGTTTGGGGGGGTTGGTGTTGGGGTTGTTTGGTTGGGGGGGGTTGGGGGGTTTTGTTTTTTTTGTTGGGGGTGGTGGGGGGTGGTTTTGGGGGGGGGGGGGGTTGGGGGGTTTTGGTGTGTTGGGGGGGTTTGGGGGTTTGGTGGTTTTGGGGTTTGGGGTTGTGGGTGGGTTTTTGGTTTGGGGTTTTGGGGTTGTTGGGGGGTTTGTTTGGGGTTTTGGGTGTTTTTTTTGTTTGGGTTTTTTTTTTTTTTTGTGTGTTTGGGTTTTGGTTGGGGGTTTTTGTTGTGGTTGGGGGGGGGGGGGTTTTTGGTTTTTTTTTTGGGGGGTTTGGGGGTTTGTTTTTGGGGGGGGGGGGGGGGTTGGTTTGTTTTTGGGTGGGTTTTTTGGTTTTTGGTTGGGTTTTTGGGGTTTTTTGGGGGTTTTTTGGGGGGTTTTTGGGTGGTTTTTTTTTTTGGGGGTTTTGGGGTTTGGGGGGGGGGATGGTTTTGTTTTTTTGTGGGGGGTTTTTTTGGGGGTTTTTTTTTTTTTTGGGTTTGTTGGTTTTTTTTTTTTTTTTTTTGGGGGTGGGGGGGGGGTGGGGGTTAATTTTTTGGGGGGGGGGGGGTTTGGGGGTTTGGGGTTTGGGGGTTGGTTTTTTGTTTTTTGTTTTTGGGGTTTTTGGGGTTGTTGTTTTTGGGGGGGGGGGGGGGGGGGGTTGGGGGGTTGGGGGGGGGGGTTTTGTGGGGGGGTGTGGGGGGGGGGTTTTGGGGTTTTTGTTGGGGGGGGGGGGTTTTTTTTGGTTTTTTGTTTGGGGGGGGGTTTGTTTTGGGGGGGGGGGGTTTTGGGGGGGGGGTGTGGGTTTTTTGGGTGGTTTTTTGGGGGGTGGGGGTTTGGGGTTTTGGTTTTTTTTTTTTTGGGTTGGGTTGTTGTGGTTTTGGTTTTGGGGGGGGGGGTTTTTTTTTGGGGGGTTATGGGGGGTTTTTTTGGGGTTTTTTTTGGTTTTGGTGGTTGTGGGGGGTGGGGTTGTGGGGTTTTGGTTTGGGGTGTTTGGTTGTGTTTTGGTTGGTTTGTGGTGGGGGGGGGGGGGGGGTGGTGTTTGTTTGGTTTTTTGGGGGGGTTGGGGGTTGGGGTTGGGGGGGGGTGATGGTTTTGGGGTTTTTTTATGGGGGTGGTGGATTGGGGTTTTTTTGTTTTGTGTGGTTTTTTGTTTTTTGGGGGTTTTGGGGGGGTTGGGGTGTTTGGGGTTGTTTTTTTGGGGGGTGTTTTGTTTTTTGTGGGGGGGGGGGTTTTTTGGGGGTTTGGGTTTTTTTTTGGGGGGGGGGGGGGGTTTTTTTTTTTTGGTTTTTTTTTTTTTTTTTGGGGGGGGGGGGTAGGTTGGGTGGGGGGGGGTTTGGGGGGGGTTTGGGTTGTTTTGGTTTGGTTTTTTAGGGGGGTTTTTTTGGGGGGGGGGGTTTGGGGGGGGTTGATTGGGGGGGGGTTTTTTGGGGGGTTAATTTGGTTTTTTTGGTGGTTGGGTTTTTTTTGGGGGGGGGGGTGTTGTGGGGGTTTTTTTTTGGGGGGGTTTGGTTTTGGGTTTTGTTGTTGTTTTGTTTGGGGGGGGGGGTTGGGGTTTGGGGGGGGGTTGGGGGGTGGTTGGTTTGGTTTGTGTTTGGGTTTGGGTTTTGATATGGGTTTTTTTTTGTGTGGGTGTTGGGGTTTTTTTTTTTTTTTGGGTTTGTTTGGGGGGGGTGTTTTGTTTTTTTTTTGGGTTTTTTTTGGGGTTTGTTGGTTGGGGGGGGGGGGGGGGGGGTGGGGGTTTTGTAAAATTTTTTTTTTTTCGGGGGGGGTTTTTGGGTTTTTTTTTTGTTTTTTTTGGGTTGTTTGGGTTTGGTGGTTTTTTTTTTTTTTTTTTTGTGATAAAAATTTATATGGTTTTTTTGAGGTTGTTTTTTTTTTTTTTTTTTTTTTTTTGGGGGGGGTTTTGGGGGGGGTGGTTGTGGGGTTTTGTTGGTTGGGTTGGGTTTTTTTTTTTTTTTTTTTTTTTTATTTTGGGGTGGGGGGTTTTGGTTGGGTTTTTTTTTTTGGGGGTGGTTTTTTGTTTGGGTTTTGGGGGTTTTGGTGGTTTTTTTTGGTTTTTTTGGGTGTTTTTGGGGTTTATTGTTTGTTTTTTGGTTTTTTTTTTTTTTTTTGGGGGGGGGGGGGGGGGTGTTTGGGGGGGTTGGGGTTGGGTTTGTTTTTTGGGGGGGTTTTTTGGGTTTGTTTGTTTTGGTTTTTTTTTTGGTTTGGGGTGGGGGGGTTGGGGGGGTTTTTTTTTTTTTTTGGGGGTTTTTTTTTTTGTTTTTGGGTGGGTGGATTGGGGTTTGTTTTGGGGGGGGGGTTTTTTGGGGGGGGGGGGGGGGGGGGTTTTTGGGGGGGGGGGGAATTTGGTTTGGGTGGGGGGGGGGGGGGGTTTGGTTGGGGTTGTTTTGGGGGGTTGGTTTTTTTTTTTTTGTTTTTGTGTTTTGGTTTTTTTGGGGGGGGGGTGTTTTGGGTTGGTTGGGGGGTTTGGGTTTTGGGGTGGGGGGGGTGGGTTTGGTGGGGGGGGGTTTTTGGGGGGGTTTGGTTTTTTTTTTTTGGGAATTTTTTTTTTTTTTTGGGGGGGGTTTGTTTTTGGTTGTGTTTTTTGGGGTTTGGGGGGTTTGGGGGGGGGGTTTTGGGGGGGGGGGGTTTTGGGGTTTGGGGGGGGGGGGTTTTTTTGGGGTTTTTGGGGGGGGGGGGGTTTGGTTTTTTTTTTTTTTTGGGTTTGGGGGGGGGTTTTTTTGTTTTTTTGGGGTTTTTTTTGGGGTTTTTGGGGGTTTTTTTTTGGGGTGTGGGGGGTTTTTTTTGGGTTTTGTTTTGTGTTGGGGTTTGGTTGGTTTTTTGGTTTTGGGGGGGGGGGGGGTTGTTTTTTTTTTGGGGTTTTGTTTTGGTGGGTTTGGGTTTTTGGGTTTGAAGTGTGTTTTTTTTGTGGTGTGGGTTTTGGGTGTTGTGTTGTTTTTTTTGGTTTGGGGGGGTTTGGTTTTGGGTTTTGGGGGGTGGTTTTTTGGGTTGGGTTTTTTTTGGGGTTTTTTTTTTTGGGGATTGTTGGGGTTTGGGGGTTTTGTTTTTTTTGGGTTTGGTTTGGGGGGGGTGTTTGGGGTTGTTTTTTGGGTTTGTGGGTGGTTGGGTGGGGGTGTATTTTGTGTTTGTTTTTTTTTTTTTTTTTGTTTGGGGGGTTGATGGTTTGGGGGGTTTTTTTTGTTGGGGATTTTTGGGGTTTTTTTTTTTGGTTTTGTTGGGGTTTTGGGGTTTTTTTGGGGGTTTTTTTGGTTTGGATTTGTTGGTTTTTGGGGGGGTTGGTTGTTGGGTTGGGGTTTTTTTGGGTTTGGGGTTTTGGGGGTTTTTTTTTTGTGGGGATTTTGGGTTTTTTTGGGGGGGGGGGTTTTTTTTGGGGGGTTTTTTTTTTTTTTGGGGGGGGTTTTTTTAGTTTTTTGTGTTTTGTTTTTTGGGGTTTTTTTTTTTTTTTGTTTTGTTTTTTGTGGGGGGTTGTTGGGTTGGTTTTGTTTGGGTGGATTTTTTTTTGGTTTGGGTTTTGTTGGGTTTTGGGGTTTGGATTGGGGGTTTTGGTTTTTGGGGTTTTTGGTTTTGGGGGTGGTTTGGGGGGGGGGTTTGGGTTTGGGGGGGTTTTTGGGGGTGAAAGGGGGGGGGGTTTTGTTTTTTGGGTGGGTTTTTTGGGGGTTGGGTTTGTTTATTTTTTTGGGTGTTTTGGGGGTTTGTTTTGATTGGGTTTGTTTTTTTTGTGGGGGTTTGTGGTTTTTTGGGGGGGGTGGTTTGGTTTTTTTTGGTGGGGTGGGGGTTTGGTTTTTTGGGGGGTTGGTTGGGGGGGTTGGGGTTTTTTTTTTTTTTTTTTGTTTTTTTTTTTTGGGTTTTTTTTTGGGGTGTTTTTTTTTTTTTTTTTTTTTGGTTGGTTGTGGGGGGGGGGTGGTTGGGGGTTGTTTGTTTTTTTTTTTTTGTATTTAATGGGGGGTTTTGGTTTGTTATTTTTGGTTTGGGGGGTTTTTTTTTTGGGTTGGGGGTGTTTTTGTGGGTGTTTGTGGGGGGATTTTTTTTTGGGGGGTTGTTTTTTGTTTTTTTATGGTGTGGGGGTTTGGGTTTGGGGGTTTTGTTTTTTGTTTTTTTTGGGGTGGGTTTTGGGGGGGGGGGGGGTGGTTTTTTTGGGTGTTTTGAAGTTTTTTTGGGGGGGTTTTTGGGTGGGTGTTTGGGGTTGTTTTTGTTTTGTTTTGGTTGGGGGTTTTTTTTTTGGTTTGGGGTTGTTTTTTTTTTTTTGGGTTTGGTTTTGTGGGGGTATTGGGGGGGGGGGGGGGGGGGGGGGGGGGGTGGGGTTTTTTTTTTGGGGGGTTTTTTGGGGGGTTTTGTTGTTTTTTTTTTTTTTTTTTTTTGGTGGTTTGGGGGGGTTTTTTTGGTTGTTGGTTTTTTGGTTTTTTTTGGGTTTGGTGTTGTTTTGTTTTTTTTGGGTTATTGGGTTTTTTTTTTGTTTTGTGTTGGGTGGGTTATGTTGGGTTGTGGGGGGGGTTTGTTTGGGGGTGGGGGGGGGTGAATATGGTTTTTGTTTGTTGGGATTTTTGGTTTTATTGTTGGTTTTTTTGGGTATTTTTTTGTTTTTGGTGATTTGGGGTTTTGGGTGATTTTTTTTGGGTTGGGGGTTGGTTTTTGTGGGTTGGGGGTTTTTGGGGTTTTTTGGGTTGGTTGGGGGTTTTTTTTGGGGTTTTGTGGTGTGATTGTTTTAGGGGGGGGGGGGGGGTTATTATTGGGTGGGGGGGGGTTAGATGGTTGGGGGTTTGGGGGGGTGGGGTTGGGTGTTGGTGTTGTTGGGGGGTTTTTTATGGTTTGGATGGGGGTTTGGGGGGTTTTTCTTGTGTTTTTTTTTTTTTTTTGGGGGTTGGTGTTTTTTTTTTTTTTTTTTTGTTTTTTTTTTTTTTTTTGGGTTTTTTGGGTTTTTTTTGTGGGGTTTTGATTTGGTGGTGTGTTGGGGGGTTGGTTTTTTGTTTTTTTTTTTGGTGGTTATTTGTTTTTTTTTGGTTTTGGGGGGTTTGGGTTTGGTTTTTTGGGTTTGTGGTTTTTGGGGTTTGGTTTTTGGGGGGGGTTTGGTTTTGGGTTTTGTGGGGTGGTTGGTTTTGGTTTGGGTTTTTTTTATGGGGGTTTTTTTGGGGGGGGGGGGGGGTTTTGGGTTTGGGGGTAGGGGTGTTTTGGGGGTGGGTGTTAGTTTTGGATTGTGGGGTAAAATTGTGGTGGGTTTTTGGTTTTGGTTTTTTTTTTGGTTTTGGTGTTTTTGGGGGATGTTTTGTTGGGGGGGGGGGGTTTTTGGGGGGTTTGGGGGTTTTTGGTTTTTTTTTTGGTTTTTGGTTTTTGGGTTTTGTTTTTTTTTTTGTTTTTTTTTTTTTTGTGTTTGTGTGTTTGGGTGTTTTGGGGGGGTTTGTGTTTTGGGTTTTTTTTTTGTGGGGGGGTTTTGTTGGGGGGGGGGGGGGGTTTTTTTTTTTGTTTTTGGTTTGGTGGGGGTTTGGGGGTTGGGGGGGGGGGGTGTTTTTTTGGGGGGGTGTGTTGTTTGGGGTTTGGGGTGGGGGGTGATTTTTGGGGGGGGGTTGGGTTGTTTTGGGTTTTTTTTTGGGGTTTTTTGTTTGGGGGTTTGGGGGGGGGGGGGATTTTTTTTGGTTTTGGGGGTGGGGTGTTTGGGTTGGGGGGTGGTTTGGGTTTTTTTGATTGTGTATTTTTTTTTTTTTTGGGTTGGGTTTTTTTGGGGGGGTTTTTTGGGGTTTTTGGGGGTGGTTTTTATGGGGGTGGGGGGTTGTTGTTTGTGGGGGTGTGTTTTGGGTTTTTGTTTTTTGGGGGGGGGGGGGGGGAGGGGTTTTTTTGTTTTTGTTTTTTTTTTTTTTTTTTTTGTTGTGTTGTGGTTTTTTTGTGTTTGTTTGTGGGTGGGGGGGGGGGGGGGGGGGGGGTGGGGGGGGATATTTGGTTTTTGGGTGATTATTGGTTTTGTAATGGGTTTTGTGGGTTTTGGGGTTTTTTTTATGTTGGTGTTGTGGGTGGGTTGGGGGTGATTGGTTTTTTTGGATTGTGTTGGTTTGTTTTTGGGGTTGGGTGGGGGGGGTTGTGGGGGGGGGGGGGTGGGGGGGGGGGGGTGGGGTTTTTTTTTTTTTGGGTTTTTTTTGTTGTGGGTTTTGGGGGGGGTTGTTGGGGGGTGGTTTGGGTTTTGTTGGGGTTTTGGGGGTGGGGGGTGGGTTTTTGGTGTTGGGGTTTTAGGTTTTTGGGATTTTTTGGGGGGGGGGGGTGGGGGGGGGGGTTTTTGGGGTTTTTTTTTTTTTTTTTGTTATTTTGGGGGGGTTTGGGTGGTGTGGGGTTTTTTGGTTTGGGGGGGTGGTTGATTTGTTTTTTGGTTTGGGGGGGGGGGGTTGGGGGTTGGGTTGGATTGGGTGGAATTTGTTTGGGGGGGGTTTTTTTTTTTGGGGGTTTTTTTTTTTTTTTTTTTTTTGGGTTTTGGTTTTGGTTTTTTTGGGTTTTTTTTTTTTGTGGGGTTTTGGGGTTGGGGGGTGTATGGGGGGGGGTTTTTGGGGGGTTTTTTTGGTTTTGTTTTTTGGTGGGGTTTTTGGGGTTTTTTTGGTTTTTTTGTTTTTGGTTTTTTTTTTTTTGTTTTTTTTGGGGGGTTTTTGGTTTGGTTTTTTGTGGGGGTTTTTTTTGTGTTTTGTTTGTTTTTGGGGTTGTTGGGTTTTTTTTTTGGGTTTTTGGTTTTGGGGTGTGTGGGATTTTGTGTGTTTTTTGGTTTTTTTTTGTGTGTTTTTTTTTTTTTTTTTTTGGTTTTTTTTTTTTGGGGGGTTTTTTTATTGGGTTTGGAGAATTTGGGGGGTTTTTTTTGGATTGTAATGTTTTTGGTTTTTTTTTTTTTATTTTTTTTGGTTTTGTTTTTGTTTTTTTGGTTGTTTTTTTGGGTTGGGGGGGGGGGTTTTATATGGTTTTTTTGGTGGTTTGGGGGGGGATTTTGGTTTGGGTTTTTGGTTTTTTTGTTTTTTTGTGTGGGTTTTTTTTTGGGTGGTTTTTTGTGATTTTGTGGTTATGGGTTAATTTGGTGTTATGGTTTTGGTTTTGTTTGGTATGTTGTTTGGAATTGGGTTGGTTTTATGTTGGTTTTTTTTTTGGGGTTTGTTTTTGGGGGAATTTTTGGGTTTTTGGGGTATGTTTTTTTGTTTTATGTTTGGTTGGTGATTTTTTGGGGGGTGTGTTTTTGGTTTTGGGTGGGTTTTTGGGGTTGGTTGTTGGGTTGTTTAGATGGTTGTTTTGTTTTTTTTGGTGTTTGGTTTTTTTTGTTTGTGGTTTTTGATTGTTTTTTGGGAATGGTTTATTTGGGGTGAATTTTTTTGGGAGTGTGGATGTTATTTGTAGTTTTTTTGGATTTTTGGGGTGTATTTTTTTAGTGGTTTTGTTTTTTTTTTTGGTTTTTTTTTTGTTATTGGGGATTGTGTTTGGGGTGTTTTTGGTTTTGGGTTGAGTTAAATTGGGTATTAGGGGGGGGGGGGGGGTGAGTTTTTTTTGTTTTTTTGGTTTTGTGTTTTTTTTTGGTTGATTTTTTTTTTTTTTTTTGTATTTTTGGGGGGTTAATTTTTTTTTGGGTTGGTTTTATAATTTTTTGGTTTTTTTTTTTTTATTTATTGGGTTTTGTTTTTTTTTGGGTTTGTGTGGGTTTTTGTTTTTTTGTTAATTTTTGATTTTTTTTTTTTTGGTTTGTTGTTTGGGTTTTTTTTGTGAGTTGGTTTTTTAAGGTTTGTATGGTAATGGGGAATTGATTTATATGGTTTTTGGGGTTTTTTTTTGATTTTATTGGGGGATGGATTTTTTTGTTGTGTGGGGGTTTTTTTTTTTTATGGGTTGTTTTTTGGTTTTTGGGTTGGGTGTTTTTTGTATTTTTTGAGTGTTTTTTTTTATTTATTAATTGTGTTGTTTTGGGTTTTTGTGTTTGTGATTTTTTAGGGTTTTTTTTTTTTGGAGTTTTGGGTTTTTTTTTGATGATGGTGGGGGATTTTTTGGTGATGTATGGTGTTTTGGGGTTTTGGTTTTTTGGTTTGTTTGGGGGTTTGGTATTTTGTTGGTTGTTTTTTGTTGTTTGTTTTTTTTTTTTTTTAGGTTTTTTTGTTTATGTTTTAAGTTGGTTTTGATTGGTTTTTGGGGTGGTTGTATTTTTGGTTTTATATTTGTTTTGGTGTAAAATGGGTTTGGGATTTTTATTAAGTTTAGTATTGGTTGTTTTTTTTTTTTGTTGGGGGTGTTTTTTTTTTTTTTTTTTGTTGTGTTTTTTTTTTTTTTGGGGTTATTGGATATTTTTTTTTTTTTTTTTTTTGGGGTTTTGGTTGTTTTTTTGGGGGGGGTTTTTGTTTGGGGGTGAGTTGGGGGAATTGATTGAAGTTTGGTTTTTTTGGGTTTTTGGGTGGTTTTTTTTGATGATTTTGGGGTTGTGGGGGTTTGTTTTGGTGGGTGTTGTTTGTTTGTTTTTGGTGTTTGGGTTTTTGATGTTAGGTTGGGGGTTTTGGTGTATTTGTTTTTGGGGTGTATTAGTTTTTTTTTTTTTTTTTTTTTTTTTTGGGGTATATGGGTTTGGGGTGAAATTTGGTTTGTTGTTTTTGTTTGGGGATTTAAGTTGGGTAGGGGGTTGGGTTTGTTTTTTGGATTGGGAGTGTTTTGTTATTGGGGTTTATAGGGTGTGTAGTGAATTTTTTTGGGGTTTTGGGGTTGATTGGGTTTTTGTTTTTTTGTTGGTGGTTTTTTTGGTGTTTGATTTTTTTTTTTTTTTATTGGGTTTTGTTTTTGGTTTTTTTTTTGTGGTTGTAATGTTTTGTAATTAGGTTGTGGTTTTTGGGGGAATTGAATGGATGTTTTTTTTTTTTGGGGGATGGATATTGGGGTGATTGGGGTATGTTTTTTGTTTTTTTTATGATTGTTGGGGTTTTGGTTTTTTGGGGGGGTGTTGTTGTGAGGATTATGATGAATTGGGGTGGGTGGGGGGGGGTTGGGGGGGGTTATGATTTATGGGGGATTTTTTGTGTGTTTTGTTTTTTGGGGGTATTTGGGGGATTTGATTTTTTTTTGAATTGGGGATATAAGTGGTGTAAAATTTTGTTGGGATTTTTTGTTTTTTTAGTTGTATTGTTTGGGGGTTGGTGGGGATTGAGGTTGTATTGGATGGGAGATTTTAAATTATTAGTTTTGGGGTTTTGATTTTTTTGGAGGTTAGGGGGAATGATGGTAGTTGGGATTTTGGGGATTTGTGAATGATTAGGGGGGGTGGGTTTTTGGGGGGGGGGTGTATGATTTGGGTTTGGTTTAGTGGTTTGTTTTTTTTTTTGTTTGGATGGATTTTGTGGGGTAATTTGATTTTGGGGTTGTTTGGATGGGATTTTTTTGTAGGGATTGATTGGGTTTGGGGGTTGGGATTTTGGAGTGGTTTGTTGTAGTTTGGGGTTTGGGGGTGTTGTTTTGTTTTTTATGGTATTTTTTTATGTTTGGTAATTTTGGTGGGATTTATTTTGGGATTGTGTAATTTGGTTGGGGTTTTTTGGTATTGGATTGGGTGGTGAATTTTTGATTGGGTTATTGGGTTGGGGTTTTTTAAAGGGAGATTTTTTTATTGGATTGATAGTTAGTTTGGTTTTTTTATTGGGTATATTTTTTTTTGGTGGGGGTGGTAGGATAATTGGATTTTGATTAAATGGTTGGGTGTGGATTTTTTTTGGGGTTTGATTTGGGGATGTTATTTGGAAGTTTTGATAGTTTTTTAATTATGATTTTTTTTTTTTTTTTGGATTTTTTTTTTGTTTTTTGGAATTTTTTTGGGGTTATGGGTTTGTAATAGTGGGTTTTGGTTTTTTTAATTTTAGGTTTTAATGTTTTAGATGTGGTTTTGATTGGGGGATTTTTTTTTGGATTTTTTTTTTTGGGGGGGATTGTTTTTTGGGAATTTTTTTTTTTTTTTTTGGTTATTTTGGGTATTTGGGGGTTTTTTTTGGGTTTTGTTATGTTTGTTGGTATTTTTTTTGTGTTAGTTTTAGGTTTTTATTTTTTTTGTTGATTGTTTTTTGTGGTTGGGTATTTGGGGGGTTGTTTTTTTGTAGGGGTTTTTTGGTATTGTTTATTTTTTTGTATTGGGTTAAGTGAATTTTTGAATTTGGTTTTTTTTTTTTTGGGGGTTAGTTTGATTAGTTTTAGGAGGGTTTGTAATTTTTTTTTTGTTGATGTTGTTAGATGTGAATTGTATTGGGTTTTTGTATTAAATGGTTTTTTGATTGGAAGAGTTTTTTGGGGTTTATTGGGTTTTTTTTTTTATTGTATTGTTTGTTTGTAGTTGGGTTGAAATTTGGTTTTTTGGTGAATGTTTTTTTGGGGGGGGTTTTTGGTGAGGGTGGGGGGTTTATTTGATTGGGATTTTGGTTTGGGGATAGGTTGGGGTATAGTTTGGTGAAATTTGGTTGGATTTTTTATTAATGATGTTTGGTATGGGGGTGTTTTGTTGTTTGAAGGTTTTAGTTAGGTGTAGGGTTTTTTTTAGGTTTGAGTTATTTGGAATGGGTGTGGTTGTTTGTTTTGATATTTTTGATGAATGGTTTTTGGTAGGGGGTTTGGATTTTTGGTTTTTTTATTTTTGGTTGTTTTAATGGTTTTTTTGGGGGGGTTTAATTGGATTTTTTTTTATTTTGGGTGGGGGGAGTTATTATAAAGTATATTTGAGTTTGTAATTTTTGGGATGTTTGGTTTTTGGGGTGGATAGGGTAAGTTGAATGGTTTTTGGGGGGGATTAAAGTTTTAAGTTTATGGGGGATATTTTTTTGGGTATATTTATGGATTGGTTATTTTTTTGGAATTTGATTTTTTTTGGTAGAATTTTATTTTTTTTTTTTTTTTTGTTTATTTTGGAGTTAGGGGTTTTTTAATTTTTTAAGATTTTATGATTTTGTTGGTTGGGTTTTAGGATGATTTTGTTGGATGATTTTTTATTGGTAGGGGATTTTAATTTTTTTAAGGTTATTATGTTAAATTTTAATTGTTTTTATTTTTTATTTTTGGAATGTTTTAAGATTTGGGGGATTTTTTTTTGTTTTTGTTTATTAAATAAAGGGTTTGGGTTTATTTTTTGTATGAGGGATAGTTGTTTATTAGTTTTTGTTTTTTTTTAGGGGTTATTTAAATTTTGTTTTGTTTTTTTTATGTTTTTTTTTTTTTATTTTTTTTTTTTTTTGTTTTTATTTTATTATTATTGTATTTGAGTTTGTGGTTGGTTATGGGATTGGGTATGTTAGATTTTATGTAGGGTGATTTGGATATTGGGATGAGTTTTTTTATTTTTTGGTGATTTGGATTTGTGAGGTTTTTTATTATTTTTTTTTAGTATTTTTTTTGGTTTTGGATAAGGGTTATTTTGTTTGTTGTATTTAGGTTTGGTGAATGATTAGGAATTATGTTGATATAAGTTTTTTGTTGGGGAAATTTATTTTTTATTTGAAAATTATTGATTTTGGGGTATTTTTTGGTATTTTTTTGGTTAGGGTTGAATTGAATTTGGAATGGGATGTTTTGATTGTAATATTGGGTGGATATTAATATGTATTTTTAGGTTATTTGAGAGTTGATATTAGTTTTATAGGGATAGAATTTGAGTATTATTGGGGGTTGGATAATGGAGGGTTTTGTTATTTAATTAGGTTTGGGTTTATTATTTTTGGATGTTATATTGTTTTTAATGTTTGTTTTGATTTTTTTTTTTGGATTTTTTTTAATGTGGAAAATTTTTATTGGTATGTGATTTTTTTTTAATGGTTGGAAATAATTAATGTATTGAGGATATGAATATATTTTAAAGATGTTTTAATGATATGTGAAATGTTTAGTTATAGGTTAATGTTTGAGTTGAGTTATTGTTTGTTTACAATTTTGTTTATGAGTAGATAAAATTTTGTTATTTTTTTTTTTTGAAATGAGTTTTGTTGAAATTGATTTTTTTTTAGGTGTAGTTATATGTATATTTGATTTTTTTGAATTACATTATTAGAAATTTTATAATTGGTTAATTTTTTTTTTGGGGGAATAAATTGAGTGTAACTTTATGATGATATAATTGGTAATTTGTTAAAATTGTAAGTATGAAAAAATTTTATTTTTTAATGATTTTGAATATGTTATTTTTTTATAATGGTGATAAATATTTTTGAATTGTAAATTTATTTTTGTTATTATTTTGTTTTATTTTAAATATGAGGATTTTTGGGTGATTATATGGGTTTATTTTTTATATTTTGGATTTGGTATTATGCCATTGTATTTTTGGTATAATAATGATGGGTATGGATTTTTATATTTTTTTAGAATTTTTTAAGGTTTTTATTTTTTATTAATATTTTTTTGTTAAATTTATTAGTATAGACCCAATTTTTATATGCCATATAAGGTATTTAGTTTAAAATGGTAGTTTTTATATTTGGATTTAATTTATTGTTAAGTTTGTGCATTTGTTTTTAGGGATTTTTTTATTTTTTATTTGGTATAGTATATTTTTTAGAATTTGAAATATTATTTTTAATTTTAGTTTATTAGATTTTTTTTATTATTTATTTGGTATTTTTATTTTGTGTTTATTGAGTTGTATTTAATCTTTTGTAATTTTATTTGTTATAGATGATTTGTTTTATTTATAGGGTTATTTAAATTGAAGTTTATATATATATTTTTAATTTGTTAAATATTATAAATTAATTAAGTATTATGAATATGGTATGGTTATAAGTACGTTAACTTAGAGTTTATTAAGTTATTTAATTAGAAGTTAAGTTATGTGTGTGAATAGATGAATGGTTTAAATTGTATATTATTATTAATTATATAGAGTTTGTTATTAAAATTGTTGACTGGGGTTGTATAAACAATAAATGTTTTGTTATGATAGGTTGGTTATAGATTTAAGGGTGTTTGTGGGTTAATATTTGATTATGTGATTTAGAGTATGAAGGTAAATGTTATAATGTTAATGTATTATATATTATGATATAATATGGTTATTTTGTGTGTGAATATTTTTTTATATTGATGTAGAATGGCATTTTGAAGGGAAGATATTTTATTATTTGTGATTTGTATTGGTCTTCAGGTCGAAGCCAAATCGCAGTTATGTCACGTAAGTTAATCGCCCACAATTCTTTATTTTAATGCTGCATAAAAAAGGCATCCTAGAATTAACAAAGTTCATCAATGCCTAAACTGGCCGTGAAGAAGCTGAAAATGAGCTGCAATAGAACTGGTTAATTGTTTGTAGGGTGCCATGTTTATCAAATTACAAAACAAACTATATGTCACAAAGCCTACTGCTATGGAAACAAAGACCTGTTAAAGGTAAATTAGGGAATGGGGGGTTCAATTTACCAACAGGAAAAATTGAACAAAATCGAAGAGTGATGGGCTGAGCACTTTATATCATGTATAGGTGCTAAAAACAGTACCACCACCAACAGTAACACCTGATTTTAATAATGAAACATCCACAACGGTAACCATGAGTGCCAATAACTTTAGTGTATGATTTTCAGACGTGGACGAGAGTATCTTCAAACAAGTCCGATTTTAAAGATTAAAAAATTTTAAAAGCTTGGAGTTGACGAAATTTCAGGGGAAATGATTAAAGCAGTTAATGACAACAACCTCTTGAGAATTTTAGATATTTTAAATGAAGTATGGAGAGAAGAACAACCACCACAACAATGGAAAGACAGTATTATTGTAAAGTTACCGAAGAAAGGTGATCTATCAGACTGTAATAACTGGCGTGGTATATCTCTATTATCAGTACCTGGAAAATTATTATGTTGCATGATGTTAGAAAGACTTAAATTGCATGCTGACGAAAAGATCAGAGAAGAACAAGCGGGTTTCAGGCCGAAACGATCATGTATTGATCAAATATTCACACTAAGAACAAATTATAGAAGAATCAGTGGAAAGGCAATCGCCACTTATTATCACCTTCGTCGATTTTTCAAAAAGCCTTTGATAGTCTACACCGCCCATCATTGTGGAAGATACTTACAATCTATGGTTTTCCAACAAAATATGTGAATATAATCAAAGCGCTATATGACAATGCAAGATGTTGTGTTTAGAACAAATAAAATGGGGAAAAACTACAGAAAGTTGAAAGTTTCAATTATTTGGGCAGTAAAATGACTCAGGATGGTGACACAACAAGAGAAATCCATACTAGAATTGCTTTGGCAGCTAGCGCCTTCAATAGATTATCTAACATTTGGAAATTACGATCATTGAATATACATACCAAGCTTCGTCTGTTTAATTCAAATGTTATCTCAGTGTTAACATACGGCTGTGAGAGTTGGAAAATAACAAAATCATTGGAGAACAAGCTGAATACATTCGAGAACAAATGTCTTAGAAAACTCATGAACATCAGTTGGAAAGAATTCAAGACTAATCGACAAATAAGAGAAGACTCTAGGCAGAAATATGTCTCCGACTATATAAGGAAAAGACGATGGTCATATATCGGTCATGTCCTACGAATGCAAAACAACAGAATACCACTACAGGCGCTCACTTGGGTTCCTGAGGGTAAGCGGAAAAAAGGAAGACCAAAAGAAACACTCAGAAGAACAATAATAAGAGAAGGAAGAACGTTGGGCCTAAATAATGTGCAAGAGCTAAGAGGAGTGGCGTCACAACGAACAACCTGGAGAGCACTGGTTTCTGCCTTATGCGCCGTGTTTGGCGCTTAAAGAATTTATTATTATTATTATTATTATAAAAAGGCCGCTCTACTACTAATCTAGCGGGAATTTTATCATTCCTAGAATGGATCTACAGAGTCGCTTGCCTTTAAGATTTGGATCGTAGACGGAGAATTCCTACGAGTAGAAGAAGTTATATTGTTTACCTTATGCACATGTTTTAAATGCCGTACATGCTTCAATGCCAAAGTCGTGGCATGGATGTAAAGAGAGGTTAGCCAACTGAAAGCCTTTTACTGATAGGATTATCGTATATGACTTTGTGTGAAATTATATGATGTACAACGCTATGTAGGATGAACGTCTGGGAATTTTAACAAATGTAATATGGAAGATTTCATCCCAGAGTATGAATACGTTACCATGATAGACGTCCTTGAAAGAAGGTCAACGGTCGTGACTGAGAAGGATATTATACGGTAACAGTTTTGTAATCCTTAGTCTATGGACAGAGGTCTTTACTAGAAGAGAATCTTCAGGAACTTTAGCAGCAATAATTAATATGTTGTCGTGTGATCTTTGCGCCTGTGACGATGTCCGTCTTGTCCACTTCGTGTCCTGGTGAATAAAATCTATGTAAAGTTACCAACGACTTGTGTGCTGCCAATACTTGACCAGTTCACCCAATTCAAGATACTTGTTGGTTTTCGTTTGAAAAAACATTGTTGACATTTATTCCGTTGTAACCATTCGCGTTTCAATTCATCACTATGAAAACGACACCAACAATAACTTTATATTGATATGTTTTTTTCCAATTGATTTTTATTCATATAAAACTTCAGTGACATGTACATTCTCAAGGTGCATATAGATATAAAACAAACACATACATGTTTGAAAACGTACTCTTGCATCAAGAGAAAAACAAAGGTGGTGTATCTTGCACACACGGAATATTGCATTGAAAAACCTGCACACACACACACACACTCAGAGATAAAAACCATAGGTAGACATGCGGCTGTCAGAAACAAAGGCGCCTAGAGGTGAGATTGGCGAAATGGGGCGAGAGGCACTATTGAAAGCCCCGGGTAGGAGAGCAATATTGTTACGTCCTGCTTTGTGGGCAGGTTCAATTAAAGCCTTTCAAGAGGCTAGCACGCACTGACACAAAGAGAAAGATAGAAGTAAAGGGGGAAAGTTTGATAGCGTTTAGGCACTAATTTAAGTTAGAAGAAGCAGAGGAATGTCACTCTACTGTACGATAAACGCAGGTGCTATTGACGATGCCTTTTGGAGAAAAGCAGTTAAAAGTATATGGGAATTAAAATGGCGGTATTTGAACACTGCTAAATTCCTAAAACTCCAAATCAAATATCTGTATTGTGATAATAACATAAGAAGTGATGTCTGTGTGTTGGGTGTTGTTCTTGGGGTCGTGTGTAGAAAAATAGCTCGGTAAATGTCTACGGGTTGCTTCGTGTGTGAGGCAATCATATCTTGTAATGCTTTCCTCATGTGTATGACTGTATTGCACATGTAATAAATATGATCTTCAGTTTCTTGTATGCGTGTTGTGCACATCTGACATTGTGATATTTGCTTGGATCTGTAAGTTTCTGGTTTTGTTGTGGGTGTCATGTTGTATATGAGCCTAAAGGTCACCTCTCTTGCCTTGGCAGTGATGTGAGGGTTGTGTAAGTTGGTGAAGGTGTCAGTATAATTTGTCTTGAAGTATTTCTGTCCTCTTTTAACTCTGAGATGTAGTGGGGGTGCTTGTAGTTTGACTAAGTGTTTGTAGATTGCATTTGTTTTCTGGTAAATTGAGTTTTCGTGTCCGTGAATGGCTTGTATGCATGACTTGTAAAATGATGGTAGTGAGCCGAAATGGTGCGGCATTGAGTTGTTTAGTGGTCTCAGTCTGGTGAGTCTGAGGCCCATGTAATAGTGTGCTAACGCGTGTTGCTCTGGATGTTTGATGATGCTCCCTACGTGTTTGATTCTAAGTGCTTGGATCTTTGTCTGTATGTCCTGGAGTGCAATCCCTCCCTGTTTCTTTTCTTGAATAAGTGTCTTATGTTTTATGCTGTAGATTGTGTGACTAAAAATAAATCTTCTGATCTGTTTGTTTATGTCTGTAATGGTCTGTTTCGGGGGGGGGCGGGGGGGGTGGGGTGGGGGGGAGGGGGGGGGGGGGGTGGGGTGGGGGGGGGGGGGGGGGGGGGGGGGGGGGGGGGGGGGGGGGGGGGGGGGTCAAAAACTGTGGCTACGTATAGTAATTTGGGAATGAGATAAGTGTTTACAATCGTGCTTCGTCCAAAAATTGTTGCGGTTTTGAATTTGTATCTATGTAGCATGTCTGTCATTTGCGATGTTAGGTTCTGCCATGTGTCTTTGTGTGTGCGGTTTGGATGTGAAGGAAAGGTGATGCTGTAGATTTTAATGGTGTTTGTTGGTACAAGTCCAAATGGAAAGTCTGTTTTGTTTTTCCATTTGCCTAGGCCCATTATTGTTGATTTCTGTACGTTTAGCTCCACTACCTTTGCTAAAATCTGTGAATGTGTTTAGAATGTTTGCTATAGACTTGTCGTTAGGTGGGAAAAAGGTGGTGTCGTCTGCATAAGCAATCAACTTCTGCTCGCCTTTCCCTGGCATAAATGTGCCCTTAATAGAGCTGTCCTTTCTAATTTGTTCTAGCAAGGATTCTAGTGTTAGAACATAGAGTAGGGGGAGAGAGGGCACCCCTGCCTAACGGATCGCGTCGTGTAAAGGATTTCAATCCATTTCCTAAAGATTCCACCTATATTGCAATGTAGTAATGTTTTGTGAAGGTATGAGTGTGATATTCGATCAAAAGCTTTCTCTTGATCGAGAGATAGGATTGACGACTGACAATCCTTCTCGTGTGTGTAGGTGATTATGTCTCTGATGAAATGTGTGTGCTGGTGGATGTTTCTGTGTTGAACGCTGCACCGGTGGTCTTCGTGTATGAGGGTGGTCATGAATGGTTTTAGTTTGTTTGTTAGTGTTGTTGTTAAAATTTTATAGTCTACGTTTAGGAGAGATATAGGTCTGTAGTTTTTAAGGAGTGTTTTGTCTGTGTTGTCTTTGGGTAAAAGAGTGATGTATGACATGTTCAAGCTTGGTGGGAGTTCTTTGTTCTCGAAAGCTTCTGTGTAAACTTTTAAAATTCTGCTGTGAGTCCGTCTAGCCCTGGTGATTTGTCTTTTTTCATAGTGTTTATTGCGAGTGTTATGTCTGTAAGTGTCAGCTTGGCATCTAGACCTTGTTTGTCTGCATCTGATAGTTTCTTTGTAAAGTGCATAAATGTGATTTGTATGCGTTACTGGACGTTTTCTTATGTGTACAGGTTTCTGTAGTAATCTTCAAAAGCCTGTACTATGTTTTGTGTTTCTGTCTGTGTGGTTCCGTCTAGATCTACTATTTGCCCTATCTGTCTGCAGCGTTGTATGTTTTGTTCTATTGCCATGTATTGCTTACTGGGCGTTTCTTGCGTGATTGTGTTCAGTTTCGTCCGTAATAGGGCACCTTGAAACCTATGGTGCTTGTATTGTTCTAGCTGGTCTTGTAATGTGAGGATGTTGGGTGAATTGCTGTCTGTTTGTTTTGTAAGCTGTATTGCATCTTCTACTAGTTTCTCTTTCTTTATCTTGTCCTTGTGTATCCTAGCTGACATTAACTGCGTTCGTTCACGTATTGTATTTTTTAGTATTTCCCAGTGGTGTTGTATGTTTTCTGTTGGCACATCAGTTGTGTATGTAAGGATGAGTCTAGTCATATGTTCCGTGTATGTTTTGTTTTGGAGTAAAGTGTTGGGGAATTTCCAGTGTGGAGAGCGTTTGAAATGTGTGCTTGCCTGAGGAGAGCTAATGGCTGTGAGTATTGCTTTGCGGTCTGCAAACTTTAGAGTTTCTGGTAAGTGTCTGGCCTGAATTGTGTGGTGTGTTGATGGTATATAAATTCTGTCTAATCTTGAAGCTCGGTTGTGTGTTTTGTTTGCGTTTGCGTGTGTGGGGTCCGTGCTTTAGGGATGTGCGTGTCTGTAAGGCTGTGGGTGTCTATTATGGTCTGTAAAATGTCTAATTGGTGTGTCTTCTCTGTTGGTTCTCCTTATCTGTGCTCTAACCTCACCACCTACCAGATCCATATCTGTCAAAACACAGTTAAAATCACCACCTAATATAATGTTGTGTCCCCTGTATAAGTGTGTAAGTAAGTTATCTAGGCTATCATAAAATTGCGGCTAGTGGCTGTAGTTTGCTGGGGCGTGTATGTTAACTATCGTGTATGTGTGTTTCTTGTTCCCTACGTGAACTATTGCTATTTTACCTTCGGTGTCTCTGTTTTTCCTTAGTATTTCCCACCTGTCTGATGTTTGTAGTATAGCTGTTCCTGAACCTGTGTTGTGAATGGCTAAGCTAAAACAAGAATGCCTTAGTGCTAACTGGGTTGTGATCTGTGATGCGTGTTCGTCTGTGTGTATGTTGGTTTCTTGTAAAAGTATAAAGTCTGATTTGTGTTTATGAATAAGTGATATGATGTGATGTATTTTAGTGCGAACGCCACTGATATTTATACTTAGCACTACAATATCTAACGCCATTTTAAAACTAAAATACACTTCTGTTGCATTATAAGTACAAGTAAAATAATGGTTAAACAAACATACCCGTTATGGAATGGTACGTAATTTACATATGTAGAGTGTTTTCTTGTTCCTCGTTATCCTCAGAGTTGTTTATGAAGTCGATGATCAGTTTGGTGGGTGAATCTGTTTTAGTTGAGATTGTCTGTTCTGCTGTCTGCCTGGTGTTTCTGTTACGGTCTTTTGCCTTGTGTGTCCGGGTCGATGGTTGTGCTGTAATCTTGGTTAGAGGTGTAGTTGAGTTGGTTGGATTTTGGCTGGGTGTGGTTCTTTTCCATTTTTTCCAGATGTGTCGGGGCTACTGGGCGCAGAATGCCGCCTTTGTCGTTTATTGTCTCTACATACGACCTGGAAGCCGTCATCTGCCAGTGGTGGGTCTCTTGTCTGCGACACTTGAGGTATCCCTTGTTCTGGCACTGCCGTTTCTTTCCATTGCAGCTGTGGCCACGAGGTGTTTTTAACTGCCGTCTGCCTAACAGACGTTGGTTTTTTCGGGCACTTATTTGCCCAGTGGGTATCTTCCCCACAGTGTGGGCATACCATTCGACGCCCGGGTACAGTCACCATGACTTTGTGAGTTGTAGACCCCTGGACAGGGATCCGAAGGTCTACAAAATGTGATATAGGCATCTCTGGTCGGGATAGCATTCCCCACTTATCCGGTGCATTACGTGTCTTGTAGACTTCAGCCTCTGGGTCGCCCGTGATTGTCCTTGCTATCCTTTCAACCGCAGGGTGCTTGATTGTCGGCGGGAGCCAGTGCAAAGTTGCCTTTGACCGCTCCTTCTCTAAATGTTCGACGGTTATGGTTAGCTCTGGGTTGGTGAGCTGTATCCTTTTTTCCGTGCAGTTTATGATATAGCTGTCCGTAGGCCTCTGGTGTCAAATTGGCGTACCAGTGCACTGGGTTCTCAAGCTGGTATAGCGCTGCTATCCCGTGTGTTGGAACACCCACTGGTCCGACGAGAACACTAGATAAAAATGATGGCGAAGCCGCAGCCTGAGGACCTGTCACGGTGAGAACTAGAGTTCCTTCCCTGTGAAGGCTTCCTCCTTCGAAAGCTCCATGGATGCTGTGACATTTTGGTGATACATTGTAGATAACACGTGTAACTGGTAACATCCAGGAAAATGATAAAACTGGTGTAACTGGTAAATTCCGGGGAAAATGATAAGAATAGATACTACTAAGGTGTGGAAGTTGTTTAAAATCCGTAAGTTTTGGGGGGGGGGGGGTCAAAACCAGAGGCTAAGACACGGTTTTTTTGTTTTTTTTTAAACTTAATGCCCCTTCTGGGGTTCAAAATGAGGTCTAATGACTTTATTAGGTTTAATGTGTTAAGGTGTGTGATCCCGGCCCTGGCTAAGACCCGGCATACTCTAGAAATGATCCTTTTTTTTTCCTTTTTTTTTTCCTCGCATGAGGTCGCATAATTTTTTCCTCGCATGAGGTCGCTTATTTTTTGCCTCGCATGAGGTTGCATGGCACACGCTCAACCCGGCCCTGGTCAAGACCCATGTCCCAACACAAGAAGACCCAATGACATCATGTGTCACTGTAGTGATCCTCTGTGTTCTCACACAAAGGACCTAATGACACATGAATGTCACTGTATTGGTCCCTGTGCTTAGACACTTTGATCTTTTTTTTTTTTTTTTCTTCCTCGCATGAGGTCGCATATTTTTTCCTCGCATGAGGTCGCTTATTTTTTGCCTCGCATGAGGTTGCATGGCACACGCTCAACCCGGCCCTGGTCAAGACCCATGTCCCAACACATGAAGACCCAATGACATCGTGTGTCACTGTTGTGATCTTCTGTGTTCTCCCAGATCTGCCCTTTTGACACATGATTGTTTTTTTTTTTCCTCGCTTGAGGTCGCATATTTTTTCCTCGCATGAGGTCGCATTGTCCCCCCCAAACCCGGCCCCGGTCATGACACATGTTGACAAACTTTGACACTGTAGTGATCCTCTGTGTTCTCACACAAGGGACCTAATGACACATGAATGTCTTTTTTTTTTTCTTTTTTCCTCGCATGAGGTCGCATTTACCCACCCAAACCCGGCCCTGACCACATGTCCCAACACAAGAGGACCCAATGACAAAATGTGTCCCAAGGATCCTCCGTGTTCTCACACAAGGGGGACCTAATGACCACACTGTTTTGTCCCCACACATCTTAGCCAAGAAGACCCAATGAAATGGTTAGTCTTGTGCCAGTTTCCAGAAAGTCTTTGGTGCCGTATTGGCTTGTTAACTATTATAATATGCAAAGAAACATGCGACATATCTTGTACAATTAAATGACAAAATGAATATATCTATTTAAATATCCTTTAAACTAAGAAGTATTAATTACATACATTAAGGGTTTTGGCAAAGTTTGTATGTCTTATGAATAATACACTAATTATAAAAACTTTTGTTTTTAAACAGAAGGGGCCTTAACCTACTTTACTTAAATTACGATCATATTTTGTATATTTTGATGGGGATTTGTGCGTGTAACAATTGTAGCTGTAATTCTATGTTCTGTATGATTATAAAAATAATAAAAACGATTTATTCAGACTTAATGAATTAGATAATTAAATAAATCATTGGGTGGCAAGGAAGAACATTCCAGCACCTCTGATTCATGCTATACAGAGATTCTACAAGTCTTGCAGAAATTATGTGAGGACAGCAAACCATAAGTCAGAAGAGTTCAGGACCACCACTGGTGTAAGACAAGGTGATATCCTGTCACCTTACCTTTTCATACTCCTCGTGGACGATGTCATCAAGGCATGTAAGGAGAGAACAAGAAAGTATTCAGTGGGGTACTGGAAGATGAGACAGGTATGTATTTCGGAAGTGGCATTTGCTGATGATGTTGCCCTGGTTGCTAAATCAGAGGCACATCTCCAATCCAACCTGCAAGTCTGGAAGGAAGAGCTGGAGAAGAGAGGGATGGTCATAAGCAGCTCTAAAACAAAATCCATGGTGATATCACGATAAGAAAGAAGACATCAGATTAAGCTGGGAGAACAGGTCCTGGAGCAGGTCGACCATTTTAAATACCTCGGAGCTATTATAGACCGAAAGGGAGGCATCAAAGAAGAGTTGGCCACTCGAAAAGCAGCAGCTGGGAGACTTTTTCAGGCCATAAATCGAGGATTCCTCAGCAAGAGAGAGGTTGGTAAGAAAACGAAGATGGCTGTATACCGCTCCACCTATGTCCGAGTCTTGACATATGGATGCGAGTCACGGGCAATGACTACAATCCACAAAAGCCAGATCCAAACCTCAGAAATGAGGTATCTGAGGAAGGTGGTTGAAGTAACAAGAAGAGACATGGTCCGCAACCAAGACGATACGTCAAGGCCTTAAATCCCACCCCCTGCAGACCCAAGTAGAACAGTTCCCAACTAAAATGGTTTGGCCGTGTCTGCAGAATGGGAGAAGATCGGCTACCACGACAAGCATGGGAAACAAAGAGCCAAGGATCGAGACCCCTACGACGACCCAGAGTCCGCTGGGAGGACAACATTAGACAATCTTTGAAGGACCGAGGACTAGAATGGAACCAGGCCAGGAAGAAGACAGCCGATAGGATAGTCTGGCGCTCTCTCTTCCAAACCTCTACACCTCACGGTAGAAGGGGAACGACTAAGTAGTAGTAAGTATAAATCATTGGGGTTGAAAGAAAAGGGAATAGGTCATTAGGATCAGTGACCAAACAAAAAGATCCATTAGGATCGGTGATTAAATGCAAAAATAGGACATTAGAATCAGTCATTAATAACAAAAATATGATATTAGAATCAGTGATTAAAAACAAAAAATATGCCCTATCCCTTCTCTTTCAAACCGCAATGAGTTATTTCATTATTTTATTCTTTAAGTCTGAATAGATCGATTTAGTTATTTTTAAAACCATACGGAACATAAAATTACAACCACAATTTTACGAGCAGTATTGTTTCTTGACAAGTGTTCAACTAGTCGCACTATTAGCTCCTTCATCCAACATAAACTACTTTCACAACCTCACAAATTGTGTTTAACCATCATTATTTTCCTTTGCGCTCCTTACGGAGCATGAAGCCACCACTGAAATTGGTAACCTTGCATAAAGCCTGCATCAAGCATTGACATGCTCTAGCAGTGGTACTTTATGAAGGAATCAATTTTACATGATGAAAGTTACCACCCCATGCACAAACTCTTATTAGTTCTTGTAATAATTGTCTGAGGACGCAGTTGTTCTATTATTTCTTTGTCTCTTGAGAAACCCCAGGAACTAAACGCGGCAAATGTGTTTTTTACATAAAGCCAAAGGCGGACTGAGCGGTTGGGCAACAGGGCAGAGCGCGGTGGACTCCAAGCAGTAGTGGGCCCAGTTTACCCTAGCCTCCATCTAGCTTAAACAACTGTTAAGTAAAAAGGCCCTGATTGCCCTGGGGCCCATATAATTGTCAGTCCGGCCCTACGTGAAGCCCTGAATAATTTGACACTTTCCGTAGGTCTCGCACATAACAACTCAGAAATGAAATCACAAAATTATGTTTAGTTACAAACCTCGTTAATGTTGCTAGCTGGTCAGATATTCATTTCATTCACCTCCTTTGTCGCTCCTCGCGGAGCATAGAACAATCACTGCAGCTGACCTCCTTATTGCAAGAACCTTGCATCAAAGTACATGTTCCTGCAGCAGCGGCCTGTGTAGTATAGTAGGGAGAAAACGATTATTATTCTGCAGGAGGAGCGTGACTTTTATATAGTGAAGTACTCCGGATCGATTCTGCAGGAGGAGCGTCTGCAGGAGGAGCGTGACTTTTTATATAGCGATATATTTTAGCCGGGGTGACTTCCTCTGACGATCAGCTTGTGGTCTATCATAGTTTAATTGTGTTGTTATGTGTGGTTTTTTTTATGTGTTACAACATGTGTTGTTATGCATTGTTTATTTTACAAACAGTTATACGTACATATTACAGACAGGTATACATATAGACATATATTACAACAGTTATATATGACAACAGTTATACATATATTACAACAGTTAGACGATATTTAGACATATATTACAATATTTAGTTATACTATATAGACATTTATTACAACAGTTAGTTATACTATATATTTAGACATATATTACAAAAGTTAGACGATATATAGGTATACATAGGTAACAAAGATTTTAGTTGATATATTTTATTTTTCAAATAGCAATATCATATATTGGCATTATACAATATTAGTAATCAACAGTAACACATAGGATCACATAGTGGCATTGTATAATATTGGCAAATAACACATAGGAGCACATAGTGACATGTACGGATTTTTTGTGTGAGGTTGGGTGTGTTATTTAGACATATATACATACATATATACGAGGTGTGTTCAAATGAAACCCGTCCCAGTGGCTTTATAACAAATATATGTAAGGTACATCAGCAGGAGTAGTAGAATTAAATACAGCAACTGTTATGAAGCAAGTACGCAATGGGGTTCTTTAGAAATAGTCACCATAGGCATTCAGACACCCATCCCACTGCTTGGGTAGACGGCGGATGCCGTCCGAGAAAAATGACTTTGGTTGCTTATTGAACCATTTGGTCACCGAGGCCCTGACGTCTGCATCGGTGTCGAATCGTTGTCCCTTTAGAGATTTTTTTAAGGGTCCGAACAAATGAAAGTCACATGGTGACAGATCGGGGCTGTAGGCTGGGTGTGGCAGAACTTCCCACCTATTCCTTGCTAACGCTTCCTGCACAATGTTCGCAACATGTGGACGAGCATTGTCGTACAACAGAATCACACCACGCAAAAGCATGCTGGGTCGTTTATTCTTGATGGCTGTATGCAGGTTGTCTAGTGAGTCTTTGTAGCGGATGGCATTGATGTTCATGCGAGGCTCTTTAAAGTCTACCAATAGAAGCCCTTCATGGTCAAAAAATGCGGTCAGCATAATCTTACAGAGGGAAATCTGTGACTTGAATTTTTTGGGTTTTGGTGATCCGAGATGTTTCCATTGCATGCTCGCAGATTTGCTGCACGGCTCAATGTGGTGGCACCATGACTCATCGCCTGCCACTATGCGCAACAGAAATGCATCACCCTACTCTTCGTAACGCAGCAGGTGGTTCAAACTCCACCCCATGCGTTCTTCCTTATAGTGATCGGTCAGCATCACTGGGACCCATTGTGAACACACCTTTCGATACTTCAGTTTCTTCCTAACCACAATTTGAACTGTCCCAAGAGACACAGCGAATTCCTCTGCTAGCGAACGTAAGCTCCAACGACGGTCCACCTGTATTGCTGCATCAATCTCGGCGATGGCTTCTTCTGTCGCAACAATATGCACCTGACCTGGCCGCGGAAGATCTTACGTTAACTGACGTCCTTCTCGAATCATTCGTGCCCAGTATTTCACTGTAGTCTTAGACACACTTTAGTCACCATATACTGCTTTCATTCGGCGATGAATGTCGACTGGTCGACATCCTTCGGCTGTTAAAAACTGAATCACTGCTCGCTGATCGACCTTGGACGGATTCCTTATCACACCGGCCATTATTTTAACGGTCTGCAGCACAACCAATGAATACTAGGAGAATGAACACTTACACACTTGTACATTCGTATGTGCTTATTACGTCAGTTGGGACGTCCTCATGCTCCTCCTACGAATGTCCACTTGGCGAAGCACGGTCGGGTTTCATTTGAACACGCCTCGTATATATAATCGATAATGACGGAAAATATAAAAAATCGATAATGTTGGATTAGGTTACTAAGGGAGGTTTTTGAAGCGAGTGGAGGTTTTTTTGTGCTGGCGTGGGTGACGACGCATGGGTGTAATGTAGCGGGCGGGTGTAGGTTAGGGGAGATTTTTTGTGTGTGATGGCGGGCGTGTTGTTTATACAAAATACTTAGACAATATATATAAAAAATATAAAAAATCGATAATGACGGAAAATATAAAAAATCAATAATGGCAGGTTAGTAGGTTACTTAGGGGGTTTTTTGTGCTGGCGTGGGTGACGACGCATGGGTGTAGGGAAGCGGGCGGGTGTCGACCAGGGGAGATTTTTTGTGTGTGAAGCGGGCGTATATGGTTTACTAAAAATGTCTTAGACTACAGTGAATATAATAAAAAATATATGACGGAAAATATAAAAAATCGATAATGACGGAAAATATAAAAAATCAATAATGGCAGGTTAGTAGGTTACTTAGGGGGTTTTTTGTGCTGGCGTGGGTGACGACGCATGGGTGTAATGTAGCGGGCGGGTGTAGGTTAGGGGAGATTTTTTGTGTGGAGGTGATGAAGTGTGTGTGCGCGTGTCTGTGGTTGTGTGTGCGTGTGTGTGTGTGTGTGTGCGCGCGTCGGTGGTTGTGTGTGCGTGTGTACGTGTGTATTCGTGTGTGTTCGTGTGTGTGCGTGCGCGTGTTCGTGTGTGTGTGTGTGTGTTTGCGTGTGTGTTCGCATGTGTGTTTGCGTGTGTTAGTGTGTGTGTGTGGGCGTATTTGCGGGTGTACATGTGTGTGTGGTTAAGTGTGTGTGTGGTCGCGTGTGTGTGTGCGTTTGGTTGTGTGTGCACGCGTCTGTGGTTGTGTGCGTGTGTGTGCGTGTGTGTAGGTGCTCGCGTGCGTGGTTGTGCGTCTGTGTGTATGTGTGCGTGCGCGCGTCTGTGTGTGTGTTCGTGTGTGTGCGCGTGCGCCGGTGGTATTGCTTTTGGGCTTGTCTGGTATTTGTGTGTAGGTATTGTAATTGTTGTGTGGTGTGGTGTAACTGATGGGTTTGGGTTTTGTGTGGTTGTGTGCGCGCGTCTGTGGTTGTGTGTGCATGGGGGGCGTCTCTGTGTGTGCGGGTGTGTGTGTGTGTGTGAGCGCTCGCATGCGTGGTTGTGCGTCTGTGAGTGTGTGTGTGCGTGCGCACATGTGTGTGCATGTGTGTGTGAGTGTGTGTGTGCGTGTGTGTGGTTGTGTGTGTGTGTGCGTGTGGTTATGTGTGTGCGTGAGCGGGTGGTATGGCTTTTGGTCTTGTCTGGTATTTTTGTGTGTAGGTATTGTAATTGTGTGGTGTAGTGTAACTGGTGGGTTAAGGTTTTTGGGTTGTTATGTTGTGTATGATTCGGATTTGTGTTGTGTTGTCTTTTTATACAATATTTATACAATATGTATTTTACAACATATATTAATATGTATACACACGATATTTATCCATGTTTGGTAACTTCGATGGTAGATTAGAGAAATCGGCCAGGTGGTTGTCGGTGGTTGTTGTAGGGGGACAAGGGTTGGTGTTAATAACTCTGGTTCCACATTTCTCGCGCGCAGAACATTTCTGAAATGTTTTTTTAAAAAAATTCACACAGACAGAGATGTACACTGGGTATAACGTGAGGTGATAGAAATGTGCCCGTGAGGTGATATAAATGTGCCCGTGAGGTGATAGAAATGAGCCTGTGAGATGATAGAAATGTGCCCGTGAGGTGATAGAAATGTGCCTGTGAGGTGATAGAAATGTGAGGTGATAGAAATGTACCCATGATGCGACAGAAAGGTGCCCGTGAGTTGATAGAAATGTGCCCGCCGGTTTTGGTAGAAAACTTTAGATATGACTCACCAAAGTATTTTCGCACCTGTAGTAAAGGCTGGCCTCGGTAAAAACTGACAGAGGCGGCCTTCAACCCACTATCCAACGGTTTAAGTACTTCATCACTTCTACGCATGTACACCCAATTGGTGGGAACAGTGGAAGGCATCTTCAACGAGGTATGATCGCTAGTGTCTGTCGTTATCACGCCACCTCTTCAGTAAAGTATGAACGTGAGTGCCTGGACGTTGGTCTTCCAAGTGTCTATTTATATGAAGGAAAACAACTAGTTTTAATCTGGGTTTGAAAGGCGGCCTGCCTTGTTGTACGCTAACAGAGATTTGATTAGTTGAAAAACTAATCGATCGTTGACGCGTTGTCGATGTGAAAAAAATTTTGTGCGCCGCGTCCAGACATGTCTGAAACATGTCCAGGTGATGGTCTATGGTATAGCAATATATTAGCTCGATAATGGCGGGTGTGTGTAAGTAGTGTGTGGGTTGTATTGTGGTGTGTTGTAATGTAATGTGTTATGTGTTGTTTATTTATACAACAGTTATACGTACATATTACAATATATATATGTATATTTTACAAACAGTTATAACATCTAGAGGTGGGAGTGAAGTGTTAAAGACTTGCCTATACCAGGGCCAGCATCTAGAGGTGGGAGTGCGGTGTTAGAGACTTTACTAGTGCCACCATCGAGAGGTGGGAGTGAAGTGTTAGAGACTATACCAGGTCTAGCATCAAGAGGTGGGAGTGAAGTGTTAGAGACTTGCATTTACTAGGGCCATCATCTAGAGGTGGGAGGGTAGTGTTAGAGACTTGCCTAGGTCCAACAGCGAGAGGTGGGAGTGAAGTGTTAGAGACATGACTAGGACCAGCATCGAGAGGTGAGAGTGAAGTGTTAGATAACAAAGGTCTAGAGGTGGGAGTGAAGTGTTAGGAGTGAAGTATTAGAGACATGACCAGGTCCAGCATCGAGAGGTGGGAGTGAAGTGTTAGAGACTACACTAGAAACAGCCTCGAGAAGGGGCGCGACGTGTTAGAGACTTTACTAGGACCATCATCGAGAGGTGGGAGTGAAGTGTTAGAGACTTGATGACGTCTAGCATCGAGTTAATCACCCCAATGTCCAGCTAGGGTTATGTAAGGGATCCGCACACACCCGGGTTCTTCACATAAAAATACTGTCAAAGGCCAGGTTGGGCAACACCAAATAGATAGTTTTATTGAACACAAAAAGGCTCCGTAGAAATGTATGGTATATGCAGACAAGATTATGGCAGCAACTAGATACGCATTAGTGTTGCGGGTTGCAATCGGAACAATATCGAGACCATTTTCAACCATTTTAATAAAACTGTAAACACATGTGCTTTTTTTTAACGTGCGTACTCAGACAAGAAAGCTCCTATATCGACTCTCGTGACGTTGATATTTTTTCAAATGAGCGGCATTTCTGACAGGCAAACGCGAGCTTACCTCACTAGTTATGAAACCAGATCGCTAGAGGGTGACGTCAGGGCTAAATATAGCTATCTAGAAAAACGTAATAAAAGGCTAACATGTAGAGTTTTGAGTATTGGTAGAAGAAAAAACCTATCTGCAACGGGATTTACCTGTGTAAGACTAACCCTGCTACTTATTTCTGTTCACGTCACAAGTTCAAAACACAATCGATCAATAGTAGAAATTTATAAAAGAAACATTCCTTCGTTCGTGTGTTCGAACCCCCGGGATTTAAGGTTTCACTTTTTTTTTCTTTTTTTAGACGTGCGGCATCTGATGATAGGTTTTATATTGTCTCCCAATCGTAGCAAACATGAGGCGACCATGGAAATTTAGTACATTAAATAAATGTAACTAAGTATTTGTTCCAGGTATCAAACGGGTAGCTCCTTTTTTTTGTCCTGCAAGGTTCAAACTTTAGTGAAACCTTTTCTTCCTGTCAGCAAAGATGACCCCAAAATTTTCTCCCAGGCCTGTTCAAAGGTTCCAACCTGTAGGTAAATAGGTCAGCTGTCAAATACTTCTTTACATATTTCTTACAGTTTTGCCAAACTTTTCATTAAATTTTTTTTCATTCAATATTTTTTCCTGTTGTCAGTACTTGACAATGCAAATATAGTATTCCACCATCAAATGTAATCGATGAACGAGTCATACTGTTTGTAGTCGGTTAGGGTGGTGACGTCAGCGCTAAATATAGACTATCGGAAACAAGTTTATGTTCTTTTGATCTTGTATTATTATTTTATTATACATAAACTTATGACCTCACGGGCAATTTCTATAACCTCACGGGCACATTTCTATCATCTCACAGGCACATTTCTATCACCTCACGGGCACATTTATATCACCTCACGGGCACATTTCTATCACCTCACGTTATACCCAGTGTACATCTCTGTCTGTGTGAATTTTTTTTTTTAAACATTTCAGAAATGTTCTGCGCGTGAGAAATGTGGAACCAGAGTTATTAACACAAACCCTTGTCCCCCTACAGCAACCACCGACAACCACCTGGCCGATTTCTCTAATCTACCATCGAAGTTACCAAACACGGATAAATATCGCGTGTATACATATTAATATCTGTTGTAAAATATATATTGTATAAATATTGTATAAAAAGACAACACAACACAAGTCCGAATCATACACAACACAACCACCCAAGAACCCAAACCCACTAGTTACACTAATCCACACAACAATTACAATACCTACACACAAAAATACCAGACAAGACCAAAAGCCATACCACCCGCTCACGCACACATATAACCACACGCACACACACACAACCACATACACACGCACACAACCACACACACACGCACATACACACACACGCGCACACACACACTCATACACGCACACGCACACACACACGTGCGCACGCACACACACACTCACAGACGCACAACCACGCGTGCGAGCGCTCACACACACGCACACACATCCGCACACACAGACGAGCCCACACATACACTCACGCACACACAACCACAGACGCGCGCGCACAACCACACAAAACGCAAACCCATCAGTTACACCACACCACACAACAATTACAATACATACACACACAAATACCAGACAAGCCCAAAAGCAATACCACCGGCGCACGCGCACACACACGCACACACACGCACACACACAGACGCGCCCACATACACACAGACGCGCGCACGCACACATACACACAGACGCACAAACACGCATGCGAGCACCCACACACACACACACAACCACAGACGCGCGCACACACATCCACATGTACACGCACGCGTCCACACACACATACACAACCACACGCACATACACACGCAAACACGCGTACGCACACACACGAACACACTCAAACTCACGCGAACACATACACACACCCGCACACACGCGCACGTACACACACGAACACACACGTACACACGCACGCACACACAACCACCGACGCGCGCACACACACACACACACACACGCACACACAACCACGACACGCGCACACACACGCCAGCTACACCCCCAACAAACACTTCACGCCCACCTCTCAATGCTAGACCTAGTCAAGTCTCTAACACTTTTCACTCCCACCTGTCGCTGCTGGTCCTAGTACAGGTTCTAACACTTCACCCCCTCCTATTCATACTAGACCTCGTAAAGGAGCTAACACTTCACTCCCACCTCTCGATGCTGGTCCTAGTATAGTGACGTCTCTAACACTTCACTCATGAGTCATACACACAACCACCTGCTACACCCCAGATTGTACACACCCAAGCGTCGTCCCCCTCGCCAGCACAAAAAGACTCCACTCGCTTCAAACCCCCTTAGTAACCTACTCGCCATTATCGATTTTTTTATCTTTTTTATATATATATTGTATGTATATATGTCTAAATAACACACCCAACATCACACAAAAATCCCCCCTAACCTACACCCGCCAGCTACACCACATTTACGTCACTCCCACCTCTCGATGCTGGACCTGGTATAGTGACGTCTCTAACACTTCACTCCCACCTCTAGATGCTGTCCCTGGGCAAGTCTCTAACACTTCACTCCCACCTCTTGATGCTAGACCTGGTATAGTCTCTAACACGTCACTCCCACCTCTCGATGCTGATCCTAGTCAAGTCTCCAGCACTTCACTCCCACCTCCAGATGCTGTCCCTGGTATAGGCAAGTCTCTAACACGTCACTCCTGAGTCATACACACAACCACCTGCTACACCCCAAATTGTAGACACCCATGCGTCGTCCCCCTCGCCAGCACAAAAAACCTCCACTCGCTTCAAAAACCCCCTAAGTAACCTACTAACCTGCCATTATTGATTTTTTATATTTTCCGTCATTATCGATTTTTTATATTTTTTATATATATTGTCTAAGTATTTTGTATAAACAACACGCCCGCCATCACACACAAAAAATCTCCCCTAACCTACACCCGCCCGCTACATTACACCCATGCGTCGTCACCCACGCCAGCACAAAAACTCCACTCGCTTCAAAAACCCCCCTTAGTAACCTAATCCAACATTATCGATTTTTTATATTTTCCGTCATTATCGATTAAATATAAATATAAATAAATATATAAATATATATATATATAAATATATATAAATATATAAATATATAAATATATAAATATATAAATATATATAAATATATATATAATATATAAATATATATAAATATATATATAAATATATATATAAATATATAAATATATATATATATATATATATATATATATATATATATATATATATATATATATATATATATATATATATATATATATATATATATATATATATATATATATATATATATATATATATATATATATATATATATATATATATATATATATATATATATATATATATATATATATATATATATATATATATATATATATATATATATATATATATATATATATATATATATATATATATATATATATATATATATATATATATATATATATATATATATATATATATATATATATATATATATATATATATATATATATATATATATATATATATATATATATATATATATATATATATATATATATATATATATATATAATATATATATATATATATATATATATATATATATATATATATATATATATATAAATATATATATATATATATATATATATATATATATATATATATATATATATATATAAATATAAATAAATATATATATATCCGTACATGTCACTATGTGCTCCTATGTGTTATTTGCCAATATTATACAATGCCACTATGTGATCCTATGTGTTACTGTTGATTACTAATATTGTATAATGCCAATATATGATATTGCTATTTAAAAAAATAAAATATAATAACTAAAATCTTTGTTACCTATGTATACCTATATATCGTCTAACTGTTGTAATATATGGCTAAATATATAGTATAAATAACTGTTGTAATAAATGTCTATATAGTATGAATAATATTGTAATATATGTCTAAATATCGTCTAACTGTTGTAATATATGTATAACTGTTGTCATATATAACTGTTGTAACATATGTCTATATGTATACCTGTCTGTAATATGTACGTATAACTGTTTGTAAAATAAACAATACATAACAACACATGTTGTAACACATAAATAAACCACACATAACAACACAATTAAACTATGATAGACCCCAAGCTGATCGTCAGAGGAAGTCACTCCGGGTAAATATATCGCTATATAAAAAGTCAAGCTCCTCCTGCAGACGCTCCTCCTGCAGAATCGATCCGGAGTATTTTACTATATAAAAGTCACGCTCCTCCTGCAGAATAATAATCGTTTCCTCCCTACTAACTCCTGCGTAGCTTCTTCTTCTTTCTCTGCGTTCAGTTTGTTAGTAATACTTTATATGCAGGCCTGTCGCCAGGACGAAGTCCACAGTCTTTTCCAGACCATTGAGGCAGCCCCTTAATTTCTGCTTTATCTCTGCACCTCTTGTCAGTGTGGCCGTTGACTGACTTGTCTATTGTTTTATACTTCTACTTTGTGTTGATCGTATGTTAGGTTTCGTATCAATAGACTGCTTGTATTATTTGGTAAGCAATCTTCCCATACTACGACTTCATTCTGAACAACAGTTGACAAAATGAACTATGTTGACAGCAGGATTCATAACTCAACGGGTAGAACTTTATTTACATAGAAACAAGTAAAATGTACCAGGTGCTGGCTCTTGACAGACTTCAATAACATTCCCAGTCTTCCTCATTGTGGCTGGTGACTTGTACAACGAAACTCAGTACATAGCATTTTCCCTCACTCTATTGCTCTCTGTATAAACTGTCTCTAGTGGCTATTGGGTTCACAAGTTGAGAACCACTGTTGTTGTTACTATCCTGTCAATATCTCCCTACTTGAAACTGTTTATCTCAATGTTCAGTTATAGTCAACTGCAGCTATCTTGGCGTATCTCTGTTAAGAAAACTGGCCTCCCGCCAGGGATGTACGGTTACCAAGCTCATTCTGCTTACTCGACTGTCTGTCTGTCTACTGTACTTCACTACAACTAAAATGGTACATAACTTTCAACTTGCCTGGTCTTATGAACACAACACAGTCCTTCCTTAAGAAATATATACCGACATCTTGTCATCTCACAGACATATAACACTGTCATACGACCAAAGTGGCATGGACAGAAAATATAATGATATTGTATCTTCTGCAAACCGCAAGTCAACCCAGATACCTTGGGCTATATCAAACGATGCGCGAATTCTCTGCGGAGAAATGCTCACTCCGTCAAAGCTCAGAACCAACTGATTTTATCTAAAATCATGATTTACCACTACAACTATTTTCGAACCATACAGAACAGAACCTTTGCTCAAGAGAAGAAAAAGCCGTAACTTTTATTCCCCTTTACCTTGAATAAAAGTGCCTCTGATGGTACTGTCTTGTTTAATTTTCTCTAGCAGTGGTTCTAGAGCGAGTACATAGAGAAGAGGAGAAAGGGGACATCCCTGCCTAACAGACCTTGTCAGCCCGAAGGCCCCAGTAAATGAATGATTTACCAAAATCTTGCTTTCAGGTTGTGTGTATATAATTTCAATCTACTTTCTAAAGTATTCACCAATGTTGCAGTGTAGTAAAGTTTTATGGAGGTATGAGTGGGATATTATGTCAAAGGCTTTTTCCTGGTCTAGCGATAGGATTGACGACTGACAATCCTTCTGATGTGTGTAGGTGATGATGTCTCTTATGAAGTGTGCGTGCTGATGAATGTTTCTGTGCTGGACACTACACTGTTGGTCTTCGTGTAGCCATGAGCGGTTTGAGTTTAATTGTTAGGGTTTTGGCTAAAATTTTATAGTCTGTGTTTAGAAGTGATATTGGTCTGTAGTTTTTAAGCTTTGTTTTGTCCAGATCGTCCTTAGGGATTAGAGTGATGTATGACAGGTTGCTGCCATCAATGGTACCTATACCTTGTAGCGGTATGGCAGCTTGCGTACCCTGACAATCCCCAGAGCTATGCCAGTGGGAGTTTTACTCCTGGTAGGTTCAACAAAGCTGGACTGGTCTGTGTGGGTAGGGGTCAGACAAAAGCTGGTACCCTGGTCCTCCAGGTTGGGGGGTTTTAGCATAGGGCTGACACCCCTGTCTATGTAAAAAAAAAATAATGAAGTTACGGAAACAACATCAAATGAACAAACTTTGCTGCGGGATGGACATTCGGAGTCTGTGGCTCGTATGACTGTCAGTGGTGAAAGCCGAAAGGAAGCCACTGACATGAAAACGGATGTCCTGACCGCAAAACAGGATACAAGAATAGGATTTTGGAATGTCAGGACAATGTACGAGACAGGTAAACTAAGACAGGTCACGGCAGAAATGAGAAACTATAGGTTACACATCCTGGGGATAAGCGAGAGCAGATGGACAGGGGCAGGAAAAGTTAAAACAGCAACAGGAGAAACAGTACTTTACTCTGGAAGAGAGGATGGACAGCACAGTGAAGGCGTAGCCATTATTCTACAGAAAGGGATAGAAAGGACATTACTGGAATGGAAACCCATCAACAACAGACTGATACGATTGAGATTGAGAGGGAGATTCACCAACACTACAATAATACAATGCTACGCACCAACGAATGATAGCGATGAGGAGGTCAAGGATGAATTCTATCAACAACTGCAGAAAGAAATGGAGGACACACCTAGATATGATCTTGTTATAGTAATGGGAGACCTCAATGCGAAAGTTGGTACACACAATACATATAATGAAAGAACAATGGGGAAATGCGGCAGCGGAATAGCAAACGAAAATGGGGATAAGCTAATAAGTTTCTGTAGCATTAACAACCTGGTCATTGGAGGAACACTTTTCCCACATAAGGAAATTCACAAGTTAACATGGGAATCACCAAATGGTCGGGACAGAAACCAGATAGACCACATCATGGTTAACGGTAGATGGAGACATGCATTACAAGATGTGAAGGTAAGAAGAGGTGCAGATGTGGGAAGCGATCACCATTTAGTAGTAGCAAAACTGAAAGTGAAACTAAGAAGGGCTGGACCAACTGTAACTACACAGAAAAGGTTTGACATCAGCAAATTGAAGGACCCCCTTACCAGAAAAGCTTTTGCGGCCGACATTAAGAAACGATATCAATTTGCCAAAAGCCAGGAAAAGACATTGACTGATGATATAGACCAGAATTTCAACACCATTTCAACAATATATAAGGAAAGTAGCAAATCATGCTTAGGATTCCAGGAAAGGAAGAAGCAAGACTGGATAACACCAGAAACACTAAACACCATAAAGATGAGAAAGGAAATGAAAAGAAAGAAAACAGAAGCGAAGTCCCCCAGGTTAAAGCAACTATATAGCGAACAGTACAGTCAACTGGACAGGGAAGTTAAACGCCAAACGCGAGCCAACAAAAGGAATTTCCTAGACGATCTTGCAAAACAGGCAGAAGAGGCAGCACTGAGAAATGAACAAAGCACAGTATACAAAATAACTAAATTCATCAGCGGAAAACAAGGTGCAAACAATATTACATTAGTAAGAGATAAGCAAGGAAATCTCATCAAGACAGCAGAGGGACAGGAAACAAGATGGGCAGAGCACTTCAGAGAAACTCTGAACAAGGAAATACCAGAGACACAATTGAATGTTCCTGAGGCTGAAAACGATCTAGATGTAAATACAGACATTCCACGAAAAGAAGAAATCATCACAGCAATCAAAGGGTTAAAGAACGGTAAAGCTCCGGGCCATGATAACTTAAATGCAGAGCTATTTAAGACAGACCCTGAGCTAGCAGCAGAACTATTAGAACCACTATTTGCACAAGTGTGGAAAACGGGGACAACACCATCAGAGTGGAACAAAGGAATAATTGCCAAATTGCCCAAGAAGGGAGATCTTTCAGACTGCAATAATTGGAGAGGAATCACTCTTCTCTCAGTTCCCAGCAAAATACTAGGCAGGATAATTATACAGAGAATTTCAAAGGCAGTAGACTACAAACTGAGGAAAGAACAAGCAGGATTTAGAAAGAACAGAAGATGTGTAGACCATATATTCACTCTCAGGAACATTATAGAGCAGTGCTCAGAATGGCAAAGACAGCTTTACATAAATTTTGTTGATTTTGAAAAGGCTTTTGACAGCATACATAGGGACAGTTTATGGAAAATACTGAGGGCTTATGGAATTCCAAGCTGCATAGTGTCAATCATAAAAAGCCTCTATGCCAATTTTACGTGTAGTGTTGGGCAGAGCAACCTAACCTTCGAGGTGAAGACAGGAGTACGACAGGGATGCCCCTTATCAACCACTCTATTTTTAACAGTCATAGACTGGGTGATGCGCCAGATAACAGAGGGCAGTCCAAGAGGAATAAGATGGACTACATTTTCAACATTGGAAGATCTGGAATATGCAGATGACATTGCACTGCTGGCACATTCACATCAACACATCCAGGAAAAAACGGATAGACTTAATAAATTTAGCCAGCAGGTGGGCTTGAACATCAATTTAAAGAAGTCTGAGGTTATGACGCTCAATGTGAGCAACCCTGAGCCCATATCAGTAAGGAATCAGCAACTGGTACAGACAGATACCTTCACATACCTAGGAAGCATAGTAACACCAGACGGTGGGGCAGGCAAAGACATCAACATCAGAATGAATAAGGCAAGAACAGCCTTCTTTAGCCTAAATAACATCTGGAAGTCCTCCCAATACAGCACAAGCACAAAATTAAGATTATACCAGAGTTGCGTGCTTTCTGTGCTTCTCTATGGTGCGAAATGCTGGAGGGTCACAGAGAAGGAAATGTCAAAATTGTCCTCTTTTCACACAACATGCCTAAGAAAAATTCACCGAATCTTTTGGCCAAATACCATCACCAACCAAGATCTGCTTACTCGTAGCAAGCAAGAGGACATGCATACCATCATAGTTGGCAGACGCTGGAGCTGGGTTGGTCATGTCCTCAGAAGAGACCCCGATGCCATCACAAGAACAGCTATGCTTTGGACCCCTGAAGGAAAGCGAAAGAGAGGCCGACCAAAAACAACTTGGCGGAGGACTGTGGAGGCTGAGATGCAAAGAATGAACCAGAGTTGGGGCACTGTACAAAGGATGGCCACCGACCGTGCAAAGTGGAATCAATTTGTTGTTGTCCTACAAGACGCCACTAGGCGTGATGGCCACTGACTGCTTTGACGGTCGGTGGTTAAGGATCGAAGAAGAAGAAGAAGAAGATGACAGGTTGAAACTAGATAGAAATTCCTTTTTCGCGAAAGATTCTGAATATACCCTTAGTAGGAGAGGGCCTAACATGGGGAAGAAATGTTGGTAGAATTTAGCTGTGAGTTCATCTGGTCCTGGTGACTTGCCTTTTTGCATTTCGTTTGCTGCGTGTGTTGTTTTCTAGCGTCAGTTCTGCATCAAGAGATTGTTTACCTTTGTTGCTCCGTTTCTTAGTGTATTGCATAATAGTGTCCTGTATTTGTGGTTGTATTCCTTCTTCTGTGTAAAGGTCATGGGTGGGTGTGAAAAGAAAATCGAAAAAAGGTGATTCGTCTTACGAGGACAAAAGACAAAGAAAATAGCCAACGTTACTGCCACAAAGCCTTCGTCAGGGAAAGGAAAGAAAGTGAAGGCTAGATAGGACACATAAGAACCTATATAAAAATAAAAACTAGGTACTTCCCTGAAGGCATCGACGTCCTAACACTTTGCTGCCCGCGAACGGACTAGCGTGCTCGAAAATGGAAATGACTGCCACCACCGGATGTACACAATACATACTAAGAAACTAAAAAACGAAACTGAACAATAAACTAATAATAATAATAATAAATTCTTTAAGCGCCAAACACGGCGCATAAGGCAGAAACCAGTGCTCTCCAGGTTGTTCGTTGTGACGCCACTCCTCTTAGCTCTTGCACATTATTTAGGCCCAACGTTCTTCCTTCTCTTATTATTGTTCTTCTGAGTGTTTCTTTTGGTCTTCCTTTTTTCCGCTTACCCTCAGGAACCCAAGTGAGCGCCTGTAGTGGTATTCTGTTTGTTTTGCATTCGTAGGACATGACCGATATATGACCATCGTCTTTTCCTTTATATAGTCGGAGACATATTTCTGCCTAGAGTCTTCTCTTATTTGTCGATTAGTCTTGAATTCTTTCCAACTGATGTTCATGAGTTTTCTAAGACATTTGTTCTCGAATGTATTCAGCTTGTTCTCCAATGATCGTAATTTCCAAATGTTAGATAGTCTGTTGAAGGCGCTAGCTGCCAAAGCAATTCTAGTATGGATTTCTCTTGTTGTGTCACCATCCTGAGTCATTTTACTGCCTAAATAATTGAAACTTTCAACTTTCTGTAGTTTTTCCCCGTTCAAGATGACATCAAAGGTCTCGTTAGAAAAGTTCATAGCTTTAGTTTTAGAGGCATTTATTTGGAGACCAATTTTAACCGAGAGATGACACAAATTATTTATTGCTTCTTGGGATTGTCTTGGTGTTGAACTTAAGAATGCTACATCATCTGCGAAATCCAGGTCCCCCAGGAATTTTCCATTTGTCCATTTTATACCTAATTGTTCATTGTGGGTATAGTTTCTCATAACCCAATCAATAGCTATTCCAAAACGTAGTGGTGACATAATACAGCCTTGTTTTACCCCCTGTTTCTACTGTAAACCATTATGTATTCCCTTTATTTGTTCTAACACAACATCTTGCATTGTCATATAGCGCTTTGATTATATTCACATATTTTGTTGGAAAACCATAGATTGTAAGTATCTTCCACAATGATGGGCGGGTGTAGACTATCAAAGGCTTTTTGAAAATCGACGAAGGTGATAATAAGTGGCGATTGCCTTTCCACTGATTCTTCTATAATTGTTCTTAGTGTGAATATTTGATCAATACATGATCGTTTCGGCCTGAAACCCGCTTGTTCTTCTCTGATCTTTTCGTCAGCATGCAATTTAAGTCTTTCTAACATCATGCAACATAATAATTTTCCAGGTACTGATAATAGAGATATACCACGCCAGTTATTACAGTCTGATAGATCACCTTTCTTCGGTAACTTTACAATAATACTGTCTTTCCATTGTTGTGGTGGTTGTTCTTCTCTCCATACTTCATTTATAATATCTAAAATTCTCAAGAGGTTGTTGTCATTAACTGCTTTAATCATTTCCCCTGAAATTTCGTCAACTCCAGCAGCTTTAAAATTTTTTAATCTTTTAACGGCTTGTTTGATCTCGTCCAGCGTGAATTCATCGCAAGTTATTGGCAAGGTGGTTGTGGATGTTTCATTATTAAAATCAGGTGTTACTGTTGGTGGTGGTCTGTTTAGCACCTCCATGAAGTGCTCAGCCCATCTCTTCATTTGTTCTTTTTAACAATAAACTACCCAAACGTAATATTAGTGGGGACTGGAAATAGAAGAGGACAGAATGAGTTGGAGATAAATAAATATGAAATAAAAAATCAAGGCATATTAAAAACAGTGTATTATACAGGGTGTCCATAAAGTCTCTCTACAATTTAACAAATTTATTACAAAGGCAATTAATGAGATATCTTAATCAGATTTGTTCTATGTACTCAGTGGTTATCAAAGTTTTTAATCACATACCATAATGTGAGAATCTGGTGATCAGAACACCCCCATGTGACTAGGGAACTTCACCGAGATAGTCCAAAGGTGAATGTGTGGTGTGAATGTGCAGTCGAATCATTGGTCCATTTTTCTTCAACGAGACATCAATTACTGCAAATTTTTACCTTGACCTTTTGACTGAATATGTGGCACCACAACTAGATGACCTTCAACCAACCATCATTTTCCAGCAAGATGGTGCACGACCACATTGGGGACTGCATGTTCGTGGGTTCCTAAATCAAACATTTCCAGACCGGTGGATTAGAAGGGATGGCCCAATTCCCTGGCCACCTCGTTCACCAGATATCACTCCCCTGGACTTCTTTCTATGGGATTATGTTAAAGATATCGTGTATCGAACAAAGATACAGGACATCACTAACCTAAAGCAAAAGATCACTGATACCATTGCCACCATTGATGAGCTATGCTACAGCGAACATGGCAAGAAATCGAGTAACGTCTTGATGTGCTTCATGCAACTAATGGTGCCCATATAGAGGTGTATTAAATGAGGCAAAAAAAACTTCAATATCTACTTCTCATTTTGTAATAATTTCCACATATTTGTCTTTTCATGTGCCTTTGTAATAAATTTGTTAAATTGTAAAGAGACTTTATGGACACCCTGTATATTCATACATATTATTAGAGGGCGGCAGAAAAATAGGATAAGAGTGGAAAGAGTCAAAATAGAGCAAGAGAGGAAAGGGTGGCCTCAGACCAAGGTGTGTAGAGTGTTAAGACCAGATGGTTTTAGACACCCCATGCGGTGGATAAGACGGTTCTCAAGCTGTTCTCGGCTAGCAGTGTCAGAGGAGCAGGATCTGATTGCCGTGACCTGGATGTCGATGGGACCATGGTGATCGGGACCATTAAAGTGTATGGCAACTGGTGTGGATTTTTGCAGAGAGATGTCATTCAAGTGCTGGCTGAATCTGTCCCTAAGTCGTTTGCCTGTTTGGCCAATATAGGTTTTGCAGCAACGTTTACATATGATCGTATAAATGATATTGCGGGACTCACACGTGAAGCTACTGGTGATGGTGTACGTAACCTCAGGAAAAGATACCTTGTGGGTTGAGATGACATACTTGCACGTGTTGCATCGTGTCCGACCACAGGGTAGTGTGCCAAAGTGAGTGGCATTCTCCTTTGAAAGACGGCTGTGAACAAGAAGATCCTTCTGGTTCTTGTCTCTTCTGTATGCCAACAAAGGTGCTTCATCGAATACTTCTTGGGTCACAGACTCTGCTTGGAGGATAGGGAAGTGGCGGAAAAGGATCTGTTTGACTGCAGTACTGTGGGGGTGATAGGTCAAGATTAATTTGACTCTATCCGAAGTGGATTTATAGGGAGGTTTGTGGGCCTCCTGGCGAGAGATGGGGAGCACACTTTGGAGGGCAGAGGTGAGAACATGTTACGGATAAGTCTGCTACGGAAGAAACCCAACATCTCATTGGCTTGGAAGTGGAAGTCATCGTCGTCTAGGCACAAACGGAGAAGTTGTGAAAATGGAAGGGAGTCACGACAAGCCCGAGGATGAGAAGAGGTAAAGAGCATGATGAGTGTCTTTGACAAAGGAGGGAAGATTCTCAACGTTAGGCTGGAAAATGCTCTCGAGGAAGTCAGAAATATGTTAATTAAAAAAATTAAAAAAAATTTTTTAAGTGAACTTTATTTTGCTTTCTTTTCAATTTATAAAATCGTGTATATTTTACAAAGTTTTTTTTAATTTAAAAAACATGTATTCATTTTAGTTCTTTCACAGCCAGACCTGGAGGCAGTGACTGTCACAATTTTTCAGCCTTTTCTCTGTCCTGAATCACAAGTGTATACAGGTAGCGGACCTTGAACTTGACATTATCTTTGTTCTTCAACTTTTATTTGTCGTTCTTCCACTTTACAAAAAACAGGTACATTGCATGAAATATCTAAACAAATACATTGTATATTACATATAAAGCTTCCTTCGCACTCTCACAAATAAAGTTACACAAATTATTTTAAATAATAATAATAAGGTAATATAATGTAAAAAAAAACTTTAAAAATAAAACAAAAAAATAATAAAAAAATTAATAAAAAAGATTTATAGCTAATTCAAAATTCTCAACAGTTCATAGTATTTTACATATGTATAAGTTAGCTTACACTTGCTCACATTCCGCTTTTTTTTCCATTAAAACTTAAACCAACATTAAACCTATAGAAAACCATATAATCAATGTTTACATACATAGGAAAATAACCCAGTAAGTGCCCTCCCCCCTTGCTGAGAAAAAGGATCCCAAAAGAAATTTAAAAACACAAAAGGTCCAAGATTAACACTAGGTTATAGAAGATACAGAAAGAAAAGAACAAAATTTCTTCTTGAGCTATCCGTTGAAATCCAATGACAAAGAAATCCATATAATCAAAGTTTACAGACATGGGAATATAACCCAAAAAAAGCCCTCCCCCCTTGCTGAGAAAAAAGGATCCCAAAAGAAGTTAAACAACACAAAGGTCGAAGATGAAACTAGGTTATAGAAGAGACAGAAAGAAAAGAACACAGTTCCTTCTTAAACTATCCCATAAATTAACAGTAATTGCAAAGAAAATAAAGGATGGTACATTTTCCGTGACGTTGTCCCCTTTTTTTTTTTTTTTTTTTTTTTTTTTTTTTTTTTTTAAACATAAAAGAAAAAACTTCCACGTATTCACACTTCCCTTACGTACTTAATCAAAGTGAAGTATAGAAAATGATAAATTTAAAAATAAACATAGTAATACATCCAAACATAAAAAGAAAAGGAAATAGTTATTTTTTTTTAAGTTCTCCCTTGTTGGTTCTATGTTCCTAAAATATGCTCCATTTTTTTTGAAAATATGTAGAAAAACAAATTTTGACTGAAATATTTCCCTTCATAAACTGCTTTGTTTCTGCATTTCCAAACGGTGTCCCTGTATTCTGCTAAAATGCATAATATTTTTTCCCGCAAGGGCGGGTCAATTTTTGGTGTTATGTTTAGCATAATTGCTTTATATATGTCAAATTTTCCATTTGTGTATCTACTAAATGCTTTTCCCAGCTCTTCTACTGTTGATTTGATCGTATTACAACGGAAGAAGATATGGTCTTCTGTTTCTTTTGCTGTTGTACCAAAGCAGAGTCTACATTTTTGCAAGGTCATATTCCTGTGTTCTTTTTTCTGTGTGAGTGGTGTTAAATTGAATAATAATCTATAGGTTATTTCCCTTGCCGATGGTGGTATGTTTTTTATGTGTAGATTTGCGAAGATTTCCGTATAATCTGTTATCCCATATTTGTATCCTATTTTTATTCGTTGGTCTAAAGATGGTTCTTGTGTCTGTATCAAGTATTGATATATATATTTTTGGTTGACTGGTGTAGGAGTTTTTCATTCCCTTTTATGCATCTGATGCAGTGTTTGTAGAAGGGCGGTGGTGTTCCGGAATGGTGTGGTATGGTGTTGTTAAAATTGCATATTTTTGTTATATAAAGGCCTATGTAATAGTGTGTTAAAGGGTATCCTTTTGGGTCTTTTATTGCGTCGCTTATAAATTTGATTCCTAGAGTGTTTATTTTTGTATTAATGTCTTGCAATGATATTCCACCCCGTTGTTTCTCTTGTATTAAGGTTTTATGTTTGATACTGTGAAGTGTGTGTCTGAAAATAAAAATTCTAATTAAATGATTTATTTCGGTTATGTATTTTTTAGGGGGACGAAAAATATTTGAAATGTATAGCACACTTGGAAGTATGTACGTATTACAAATAACGCTTCTACCGAAGATCGTCGCGTTCTTAAATTGGTATCTTTTTAGTTTTTCCTTGATTTTTTGAAATTATTTTTTTCCACATATCGTTATCAGATCTTCCTGGTGTCGAGGAGAAAATTATTCCATATATTTTCATTTTGCTTGTTTGTGTTAATTGAAAGGGAAAGTCCGTTTTAGTTTTATTTTCCATTTTCCTATTCCCATTATAGATGACTTTTGTATGTTTATTTTTGAACCACTCGCATGGCCGAAAGTTTTAAATGTGTCGAAAATAGTTTGTATTGATGAAAAATTTGATGGAAAAAAGACTGTGTCGTCTGCGTAGGCTATTAGCTTTTTTTCCCCTAATCCTGGTACGTGTATTCCTTTAATATGAGTATTTAGTTTTATTTTCCTTAGTACTGGCTCTAAGACTAGTGTGTATAATAAAGGAGAGAGAGGGCAACCCTGTCTCACAGCTCTTTTTAAGTTTATTGGTTCAGACAAAGTGTGATTTATTAAAAGTTTACTTTCCGGCTTTCTATATATATAATTTTTATCCATGTCCTAAATTATTGGCCGAGATTATTTTTTTGTAGAACTTTATGTAGAAATCCGTGATCGACTCTATCAAAGGCTTTTTCTTGATCAACGGATAATACTGCTGCTGGTGTGTTTTTTTCATGTGTATACTGGATGACATCCCGAATGAAATGTGTATGTTTATTTATGGTTCTGTTTTTTACACTGTATTGTTGATCCGGGTTAATCAAAGTAGGCATGAATGGTTTTAATTTGTTTGTAAGGGCTTTAGTTAATATTTTATAGTCGGTGTTTAGAAGAGAGATAGGTCTATAATTATGCATGTATTTTTTTATCCGTATTTCTTTTATGAATGAGAGTTACAATAGCTTCATTTAGACTAGGGGGTAGTTCTTCTTTTTCAAAGGCTTCATTTTAGCGTTTTCAACAAAAGTGGGGCTAGTATATGGAAAAATTTGGAATAAAAACTCGGTTGTAAGGCCGTCTGGACCTGGAGATTTATTTTTTTGTAGCGTACTAAAGGAGAGGTACAAATCTTCTATAGTTAAAGATTTGTCTATGTGTGTTTTTTTTCTCCTGTTCAGTTAAGCTGGCAGACTGAGTTAAGAAACAAGCTTCGTCTGAGGCGTGCGTTTGTTCTTGTTTATACAGGTGTTCGTAGTAAGCGTGAAACGCTTGACCTATTTCGGAAGTGTTTGTGAGTTCCTTACCCGTTTCTTCCGTGATGCGAAGAATCTGTCTGCTCTTTTTGAATATTTTGTTCAGTGGCCAAAAAACTGTTGGCACGGGGTTTTCTTGAATTGATGTGTATAATTTTGTTCTCAGTAGAGCCCCTTTAAAAAAAATGTACTGGTCGTGTTTTTCTAATTCCTCCTGCAATGTGTAAATATGCGGGGCGTGTTTTGTCCAATTGTTGTGTTAAATTTAGAGAGCTTGTTTCCAAGATTTGTCGTTGTCTTCTTCTTTGTTTGTGTATCTGCGTTGCAAGCATTTGCGTTACTTCCTTTATTGTTCTTTTTAAGAGTTCCCAATGTTGTATTAAATTTGATGTAGGTGTATTGTTGCAGTAGTCTTTTATTAGTTTTGTTATTGTTATCGTATAAAATTCATTTTGCAGTAGAGCATTATTAAATTTCCAAAGGGGGGATCTTTTGGTCTCGTTCTCAGTTGGCATTCCGTTTATTTCCAGTAAAACTGCTTTGTGATCCGTGAATGTTGTGGTGTCATTTATATGTTTGACTTTTTTGATTTTTTGGTTGTTGTGTACATAAAATCTGTCTAGTCTTGCAGAACTACCCGAAATGTGTGATTTGTCTGTAAAAGTTGTTTCCTTTCCCTCCGGATGTTTTTTCCTGTATCCATCTACCAAATTGTGTTCGTCTAGGATGTTTTGTAATATCTCCATTTGTGCGAAGAGGGCCGCGGGTAAAACCCTGTCCCAATCTTGAGGATGATCCTCAGTTATCTTCCCTAGTAAGTTTTTGAGTGTTCTATTTAGCCGTTCGACCATCCCATTGGACATAGGATGATAGATACTACTCAAAGATCTATCTATCTGCAGAGTAGACATTACTTCAGACATGGTATCCGATATTAGTTGGGTGCCATGGTCTGATAATATCTCTCCGGGGAATCCCAGACGAGAAAATATAACCCAAAAAGAGCATCTGCAATGTCAGCAGTAGTAATGCTCTTCAGGGGAATAGTCTCTGGCCAACGTGTGCACATATCAACACACGTCAAGATAAATTTATGTCCTCTAGCAGATTTGATCTTAAATGGACCAATGATGTCTATCGCCATTTTCTGAAATGGTCGAATAGGGATGTCTGCAGCCTGAATAGGTGCAGCATGGCGTGGACCTTTGGATTTGACCTCTTGACATACTTTACAAGATCGACAATAAATCCGTATGTCCTTGTTCACAAAAGGCCAAAAGAAAGCCGCAAGAACTCTTGACTTAGTACGGGAAAAACCCATATGTCCAGCACACTGAGAGTCGTGAGCGTGCTGCAAAATTTTAACTCTCAAATTCTTGGGAACAAGATTCTGAGAATGACTTGACTTAGTGGAGTCTTGCACCATACGTACAAGTACGCCATTCTTCATTGTAATCCAAGATTTACGCTTTGTATCTTTATTCGGATCACCTTTTGTTGCAGGAGTGAAGAATTTCTTTAGCGTCGGATCATCTTCTTGCTGTTTTATAAACGAGCCACGAGAAATTACCAAGGGATCATCTTGGTTATGCACTTCATTATCTTCAGTAGATGAAGTTTGAGGCATATTAAGAGCTTGAGCTCTAGTGACTACAGCATTAGCAGTTTGTATATTTTGTTTTTCCCAAACGGAAATTTGTTGTGGAGTGCATTCTTTGACTCCGTGAATACGACCGATGATAAGATCAGCGATCGGATTCGGCAGAAGACATGCGTGTACATCTCCTGTAAAGAAAGAAGTAGCTATATTAATGATAGCAGTAGAGTATTTCTCTAAGGTGCAGCCAAATGTTACACATTTGACTACTTTTCCGGTGGCACGAGAAGGATCTACAAGTGATTGCCTAACACCAATTGTGGTGCATCCAGAATAAAAAAGAACTGAGACTGGATTGTCATTTACTAAACCTTTATGTAAGACAAGAGAACCTCTTCCATCATGCGCGACTGACGCAGGAAGAGCGGGAAGAGGATGGCCACAACTTAAAGTGGACACCGTAGTTGGTTCAAATAATGTTTTGCATTGGGGGCACTGAGATGCTCTCCCAAAATCAAAAGCGGAACATGCCATATTATTAGCGTCATGGTTATCTTTAGTCTGTTTATAGGCTTCATGTGACTCTTGCTGTGCAGAGTTTGCCTGATAATGTGATTTATGTTTTTTGTATTGTGATCTACCTCGATTATTATTGCCTCTGTAATCATTATTGTTTCCTCTAATGTAACCCCTATTTGGGTTTGAGTCATAGTTCTCATGGTTACCATTATCATATTCGTTATAATGAGTATCTCTATAACTATGATCTTGTTGTCTCCATGATGGATGACTTGGATAGTTTCTATAATGACTTCCTCTGCGGAAATTCCTATAATTATGACCACCCCTGTATCGAGGGCTGTCGGCTCGTCTCCAGTTCTTCGCAGAAGAATCCTGAAATGATTGGTTACCTTGGTTTTGATAACTATTATGGTTACCCTTTTTATCAAACCTGTTTTGTGGTCCCTGAAATTTGTGTGAATAATTAGGGTTGTATGGTGTTGCCGAAGCAACTGGCATACTTTCCTTAACCTTAGCATTGCTAAAAGCTACGTCCGGATGTGCCGTGACGTATTGGGTACAATATTCTTCCATTTCTTTTAGTGTCTTGAATTTACGCTCATGTAGGAATTCAAGGAATGGTTTATTTATACTTGACATAATCTTGTCTCTGAGCAACAAGTCCATAAGTGCTTCATATGTCTTTTCTGTTTTGGACAGCTCAATCCAACGATTAAATGTAAGACGTGTCTTTGCAATGAATTCTGTGAATTCTACCCCTGATTCAGGTACCATTTTCTTAAACAAAAGACGGTAACCTTCCTCTGTTAATTGATATTTTTTCAATAAAGCTGCCCTAATAACATCATAATTATCCTTGTCAGTCTCTTCAACCAAACTTAAACTAGTCAGAGAATCACCTTTCAAATTTTCTGATAACTGGTTAGCATATTGTGATTTATCCACATTATGAGCTCGACAAGAGCGTTCAAATCTATCCAGCCAGAATGTTATGTCATCACTGGAAGGATTGAACGCTGGTACCTTGACCTTGTAAGTAAAGGGTTTACCACTATTACCATTTGACTGATTATCAATACCCATATTTGTCAATTTTAATTTTTCTTACTCAAATGCTAACAGTTTTTCCTCATGTTCCCTTTTTGCTTTTCTCTCCTCGGCTTCAGCTTCTCTGTCTAATCTCTTTTGTTCAGCTTCTCTTTCTAATCTTTTTTCTTCCATCTGGAATCTTCTTTCCTCCACCTGCATCTGCAAGTTCTTTTGCTCAGTCTCAGCTTTCAGTTTATCAATTTCCAGTTTTTGTGCTTTTTCATATTGACTGGTAGCTTATTCCTCCAACTTATCTCCAGTCTTGCCTAGGGATTTCCCTTGCTCAATAAAGTAAACTAAAGTCGACATAATGTATACTAATATGTGACTAGATACCTGAAATAGCAATAATGAAATCTATCTCCAAATAAATGGAATAATCAGCTCCCTATATCCCAATCTCTGTGGGAAACAAGCCTTTAAATAAGGTCTTGTATAATCAACTGTGTACCTCTAATAACAGCAATTAATCATCAATTGATTCTTTCTAATAATTTCACTACACAGCTAGTAGTGTATGATCAAGTATATTTTATAGTATATGTCAACCAACAACATAAACAAAAGACAATCAAGAAAGACAATACGAAAACATTCGCAGAAATCAAATAAGTTAAATCGAAAAACAGAAGAAAATAATCACAGAGCCTGTGATGACAACCGCGAGGAAATAAACAACACAAATGACGTCACAGTGTATAAATATCAAGTTGTATAGAACTAAAAGACAGGAAAGATGAGACCAACAAATACACACAAATCAAAACAAAACTAAAGAACAGGAAAATATCACAAAAAACGACGAAGAAAAAACGCGTCTTCACAACTAACAGAAATAGCAACAAATTGTCGCTAGCAAATTTTCAATTAAGAAAATTCGCATCTATAGAACGCTATTATATGACCTCTCTACGTGGTATACCATATAATAGTCACCTTACCCAACCTCCCACAGAAATATAAACAACTATTACATATAAACATGTAAACATAAATATATAAATACATGTAACATCAATACATACATCATATAATGCAATGTGTTGTGGATAGAGTGTTGCAGAGAAAGCACAGTTTCCAATCAAAATAAATTGCCACTTTAATGAATAACAAATTCTGGCCTTAAGTATATTTAAAGTTTAACACAGTATAGAAGCTCCACCGTTGATGTGTACAATAACTAACAGATGTAAGACTTCTCAGCTCAATAGTACTTCATTTCCTGTCAACACAGTTAAATATTCACCTGATCCAACTGTTCTGTATAATGTAGTCTGTACAGCGAAAAATGTCAACAAGCGCTGACCTAGTTACCGTATTTGCTCGATCGGACAGGTCACGCTGACATCGACTGTAGAGTTGTACTGCAAACTTGTCCACTGGTGTTAATGTGTGTCGTATGCGGCGTCAGGGATTGAACAGCAGTTGACTTTCAAATGGTGTAGACTGTGAAGGTTGGACCCAGGATTCTGGCCTACCACTGATAAATGAATGATTCACACATTGATGATTGTATGATTGGACACTGGACATCGATAAGTGTAGGATTACGGTCTTATAGATGAATGCTCCCTTGTGTAGTGATGAAGGAGATGGTCAACTCAAACCAACACAGTGAGGTGCATACATGACATCTTGTCCACCAAGTATTGGGGCCCTGACAAGGGACAGTGTTTGTATTGAGTGAGAATGCAGGTTACGCGAATGTATGGAATGTTCGTATGTTGACAAGTATAAGGCACCCATTCACTCATGTGTGAAAGTCAAAGATGTCTGAAACTGCTGTTGATAATTTCTTACACTTTTAATGGACGTAAACTCCGACAGCATAGTTACAGTCATAGGAACACGTTGACATAATAAATCATTAGGTACTTGAAGAATATGTGGCAACATCAAATATGCGTACGTATAGCATGAGAGTTTAATCGAAACAGTATGCAAGTATATATATTCTGAATGTCTGTTGTTTCATGCCTCCACTGACTAATCGCGTCAGTTTGAGGTAACAATAATAATGTTCATCACAATGCTCCCTTGCAGAACCACTGCTGACCAAGTCTTCAGGCTAAGTCTTTTTAGGCTATAACTTCACAGGGTTTTATCGTTATGCTGTCAATCATAAATAACGAAGAGTGGACTCCAAAAACAATGTAGGTCGTGATATCGCCATCAGATAGTAAGATATTTCCGTTCTCTGACCGATGATTCACACAGACCCCAAAGTGGGATTCAAGATGGCGCAAGTCTCAGTGAGCGGCGCTCATACAGAAGATATCCTCACTATAACTGAAGGCTCCGTTCATATATTCAACTAGTACCTTGGGTTTTCATACCTCATAGCAGAGGGTTACACATGTCCACTCCTAGTGCTGCTAATCAAGGAATCGTCCATGTACGATCCATTAAATACATATATAATGATGTTATGGCATCCGCCTATCGTTAGCCCTAGGCAAAGTCTAGAAAATGTTCTCACTTTACCTTAGGTTTAGAAAAACACTAATAACAGCACACGCCATTCCCTTGGCGTAACGAATGTATTCTGGGGAGGAACCTAGACATTATAGACCTACAGACGATGTCACCTTCCCCAGAATTTCACAGCAAAGAACAAATCTTCGGACTTCCATATGTCCGACAGCCTTCAAGATCCGTCCGTCATCACGGAAGCGCCAACGACGACTCATCGTCTCATTGGGCATGCGCTAATATTAACCTTTCAACTATATTCAAGTGGGGCGACTATATATTTACTTTCGCTCGAAGCAAAAAATGAGTATTCGCCCTTTGACTAGAGTTCTAATCTTAGACTCAAAATAATGATTCCCAGATATTTCCAAACATAACAAGTATACAAACAAATAAATATCTTCCTATATATATACATCTCTATCTTCATTGTCCCCAGTAATCTGTTGGTAACATGCAGGTCTGTCGCCAGGACGAAATCCACAGTCTTTTCCAGACCATTGAGGCAGCCGCTTAATTTCTGCCTTAGCTCTGCACCTCTTGTCAGTGTGACCGTTGACTGACTTGTCTATTGTTTTATACTTCTACTTTGTGTTGATCGTATGTTAGGTTTCGTATCAATAGACTGCTTGTATTAGTTGGTAAGCAATCTTCACATACTACGACTTCATTCTGAACAACAGTTGACAAAATGAACTATGATGACAGCAGGATTCATAACTCAACAAGTAGAACTTTATTTACATAGAAATATGTAAAATATGCCAGGTGCTGGCTCTTGACAGACTTCAATAACATTTCCAATCTTCCTCATGTGGCTGGTGACTTGTACAACGAAACTCAGTATATAACATTTTCCCTCACTCTATTGCTCTCTGTATAAACTGTCTCTAGTGGCTATTGGGTTCACAAGTTGAGAACCACTGTTGTTGTTGCTATACCGTCAATATCTCCCTACTTGAAACTGTTTATCTCAATGTTCAGTTATAGTCAACTGCAGCTATCTTGGCGTATCTCTGTTAAGAGAACTGGCCTACCGCCAGGGATGTACGTTTACCAAGCTCATTCTGCTTACTCGACTGTCTGCCTGTCTACTGTACTTCACTACAACTAAAAAGGTTCATAACTTTCAACGTACCTGGTCTTATGAACACAACACAGTCCTTCCTTAAGAAATATATACCGACATCTTGTCATCTCACAGACATATATGGACAAAAAATGTAATGATATTGTATCTTCTGCAAACCGCAAGTCAACCCAGATACCTTGAGCTATATCATACGATGCGCGAATTCTCTGCGGAGAAATACTCACTCTGTCAAAACTCAGAACCAACTGATTTTATCTAAAACCATGATTTACCACTACAACTATTTTCGAACCATACAGAACAGAACCTTCGCTCCCCCAAACACTAAACCCTCGTGAAACTCGATTCTTTCAACAAAACAAAATACAAACTCTATCACTTAAACAAGGGATGTAAGACTCATCTTAACCCCCATCTATATTTCTATTTATTACTTCCCTTAGACCATTGCCCCCAGGAGCCTTTCCGGTTACATCAGGTGCAACGTGACGTCGTAAGGAGTTGTGGTCTCGGCAGTTTTGTTTCTTTAACAATTTGTTTTACATCCGTAATTTACCTTTTCCTTGCACAATCTTACATTGCCTGAGAGAGCGGTAGTCCTATTCTTTCTTTGTCTCCTAGAGACCCCATGGAACAACACGTGACCAGGTCATATATAGATATATAATTTTCAGACATTTAAAAAACAACAATCAAAACAGACAAAGTTGCGGACTTTCATAAAGTGCCAATGTTAAGAAGGGATACATCATTGCACATTGCCCATCCTAGGGTCATTAGGTCATGTTTCTCTCGAGACTTCGATCCATGATATCGTCATTATTATTTCTCTTGTCCCTCCTTTGTGAAACATGGAGCACAACTGCAGGTGGCCAAGGCTGAGGAAGTCTGTGTCAAAGCACATGCTCCCGTAGGGATAGTTGCTGTAGCAGTTTATTTAACATGACGAGGTTGCCACCCCTATGCTCAACCTAAATTAGCTGCTTTTCCCCAAATTACGAGTAGTTCGAATTTAATGCACCATAAGTGGGTCTTTCGAGAACTAGAAAATGTTTCAAGGCAGTATTGTATGTTAGCCAATGCGTCTGTTAAAGAAAGAATATTAATGGATTTTGTATCATGAACACACAGACTATTACCAGTTAATTTTTGTGGTAATATGTCTCTCTGTGGCTAATCATGCTTTTGCACGTGTTTCCACTTATATTGAACGCTACATATTTAATACGTCACTAGTAGTTAATGACGTAACGCGTTCTGCACTAATTGATCCTAACGGCTATGTTTCTTGGCCTTTCGTTATATGTGGTCTTCATGGTAAGACGTATTTATTCAAGCTCTTAATATATTTTGGAGAAGAAAGCTCCAAGTGATATTTTATCTATTCTTCGAAGGCCGCCACTATTATTACTAATATGTATCAGAACTTAGCGAAAAGTTCGTGATAATTTGCAGAAGTATAATTTTTACGTCTGCATTATCTGACCCACATTACTTTGGTAGATCTCACCTCTAGTGCAGCGGCCAGAAATGTATGGTTAAGACGAGACTGTTGAAGGATGCAACGAATACACATGTATAAAATGCCATGCCATTTCAATGACGTCATTATCTCTGATGTACATTAAACGTAAGGATATTTTGTGGACCCTCCACCTGACGACTTGGGGTTCTTGAACCATTGATGTCATGTACGTTTTCACCCGTCTCCATTCGTGTTATCAGTATGATGCCTGTACCCTAAATGATCTTCAGTCTATGTTCAAATTATTCAACTTATTACCACAAGAAGATAATCCATCCGTAACAGCGTCGGAAGGTCCAAATTGGATGGCTACGACCAGGGCTGGGGAGTCGGAGTCGTGGAGTCGGTCATTTTTAATGGAGTTGGTAAAAAATGTCCCGACTCTGAATTTTACGAGACTTAAGTCAAGGCCCATCCACATTTGATCCATGCAAGGCGCGGGGAGGGAGGGGAGGGGGGGGGGCTTAAAAATTGAAATATCATTTTAAAGTAGTAGAACTCCAAAAACCACTTTCATGTTAAAGTACATCCATTTTTACATAATGTAGGAAAATTGCAGTTGCTTCTGATCGTAAATAAAGTTTTATCACAAGTTAAAAAAAAAAAATTAAGGGAAACCTTGTTTTAAACGAATTCCCCGAAAACCAACTGTAATGGGAGACCGTTTGCTCACTTAACTGTTTATTCTACAGACGTCATCAAGAGTCACAAGGAGAATCACGTTTGTTCGTGTGCTAGTTGGGATATTTAGTTTGACCTTGGATTAATGTGTCTGGACTTCAGCGGTAGCTGTCTTAGCAACAGGTTGAGAATACCTGACACATCTACAATAAACCTGTCATAATACGTATAAAAGTGCAAGAAAGGTCTGGCAGCCCTAAAAACAATGGCTACAGCGCACCTGGAGCAGAGACTACTGTTTCTCCTGTATCATCATCTGGTCTTGTCTGTAATCGAGTATGGCCTGGGAATACTCACGCTGTCAATATCACAATGTGAACGACTGGAACGCATTCAAAACGAAGGGATGCGTATATTCTTGGGCTGCACCGAGATACCCATATTGTGATGATGCGGCACATGCTTGCATTGCTGTCAATTACATCCAGATATATGATGGCTTAGGTAAAAGCGTATATGCGTGTGACCACAGACAAAAGGCTTCCCCTGCATGGGAACATAGCTGACATCAAAGGAGCGAGAATAAAGAGGGGGATGTCATGGATGGCGCAGGCAGATGAGACTATTAGACAGGTGACCCCAGTTGAAAACATATTCAATGGAGAAGAGTGGAGTAAGTCAGATTCTTCTATCTTCTTCCTCGTTCGTCCTGAAAAGGACGTTGGTTGCGTTGTGTCTGTTTACGCCGGAGCTGTGATATCTGCGCCTTTCGGCCGACACATCCGACTTCAGCACGGCATTTTTTGGGACCGGGTTTGCCTTCCCTCTTCGATCCCTACTCTCTCAGCCAGACTGCAGCGATGCAGCCTGTTTTCAGGACCACCACGTGGAGGTGGAGTAGGGTCTTGGTCAGCTCTGGTTCGCTGACCCTGACGCAAGCAGTCAAGCTATGGGTCGCTGACTGCATTCTCTATTGCTGCATCTTTGGGTCCCGAGTAAGTCAGATGAGAGCTGGATGAACTACCAGCAAGTCATCATCAGCCTTGGTAGAGAATGCAGAACTTGGGCCAATGGGAGAGCAGAGCTGGAAATTGATCAGCTTATAAATGTAATGCTGGGGATGATGATGCCATTGAGTACACTGATAGGTCTGTAATCTGTGGTAATAAATCAGGGTGGGGCTTCTCTGCTAGAGTAAAGGGCAGAACCGTCGCTGAACATAGCGAGGCTTACATGATAACAACCTCCAGCTTGAGAATGGAGGTAGAGGCAGTTACTGCTGCCTTAAAATGGCTGTCTGAGACTTTATTAACAAAGGCAGTTATTTTATCAGACTCACAATCCATGCTTCGAAAGGTCCAAAAGGGTTGGCTTCGACATGAATGAAAAACCTCCATAGAAGCATCAAATCTTCAAAAACTGATATGATCTACTGTCCTGGTCATGCTGGGGTACGTGGCAATGAAAGAGCTGACAGACTAGCTTCACGAGCACCCATAAAAGGTGCATTGGCCATGGATAAGGAAGAAATACTGACGGCAATTCATGTTCGTCTAGTAGAGAATGACACTGGAATCTTCTTCTTTGACCCTTAGCCGCCGACCGTCAAAGCAGTCAGTGGCCATTACGCCTGGTGGCGTCTTGTAGGGCAACCACAAATTGATTCCACTTTGCTCGGTTGGTGGCCATCCTTCGTACAGTGCCCCAACTCTGGTTCATTCTTTGCTTCTCAGCCTCCACAGTCCTTCTCCAAGTTGTTTTTGGTCGGATCTCTTTCGTTTTCCTTAAGGGGTCCATAGCATAGATGTTCTTGTAATGGCTGTCGCAAATTTATATTTTGAGATAGGTCTTAGAAATAGTGGTCCCGTTAGAGTGAAGAATGATGGTGAAGGCTCTGTGATAATAAGGGTTTAGAAATAGGTAGTAGATTCACAAAGGTGCTGGAAGAGTAAGGACAGTCCAAGAAAATCGGGTAGTGCACCGATTTTGCCTATCTTACGACAATATTATTTTATTGATAGACTCCTACAACTCTCCTGGCTAAACAATTATTTGCCAGTTTCCAAACACACCTGCGCTCAAACCAATTTGGTGCTTCAACCACACGGACGCTACGTGAATACAAACAATGGTTAACAAATATGGGTAATTTTGGGCTTGGGTCTTCCAACACAGTACTAAAGTTTTATGATGTTTATTTATCATTTAAATCACAATCAAAAACATTTATCAAGTTACAGGCGAAAATCATAGTACAGAAAATACAAAATACCAAGGTGAAAGGGGAGGGGGGGGGGGGTTTGAATAGGAGTCATCCAATATGCCCTTCCCGCTTGAAATAGACAAAGAAAAAAAACCCAGTCCAAAAGACAGGTGGTTATCAGACAAATAGCTAATTTAACCCAATGGTAAATTAATGTACTCTGATACGAGGTGTTACAATACTAGGTATAGGTGGTAGAAAAAGTCCTATTGTTCTCAAAAATGTTTTCCCTCTACTAAACAGATTTAAGGGAGGGGAAATAATCAAGGTTAGGAAATCTCACTTACAGAAGAACAATACAATAAACAAATTATTTATCGGGTGAACAAATTATAAATGGTTGCAAATAATGCTCCTTCATTCATGCACGCTCGTGATGGCCAACACTCATTTTCTCACACACACTTACCGATCGTGGAATCTGGCACTCCATAGAAAAATACAAAACAGCAATTAAACACTCGACATAGGTAGTGTCTTTTTCTTCTGTTCCAGCCCCAGATTTAGCAGGTTTATGCGGTTTGCAAAGTGTCCCGAAATCGCTTGAAAGTGAAGCTTAAGTGTTCTTTGTTTCGTTATATTAAAAAAAGTTCTATTGGATGGCACGGTCACAGATACAGGGGTGAGAATGGTGTGGTCTCTTGGATTTAGTCGCTGATGGCGGAAAAACTTCTTAAGCGTGATGACCCGACTGACCAGTAAAGTAGGTTTTTCTTCGGGGGTTTAAGTCCAGTGAAGAAAATGAGCACAGTCAGGGTTCAGGAGATATCTACTCTCTTTCGCAGTAGAGCAGTAAAATAATATAAATATAGCTCTGGCAATGTTCTTCTCCAGTTAATCTTAATTCAATTGATGATGTGTTAAATTGTTCTTGGGTTTGCTTTATTTCTGGTAAATTCAGTTAGCTGGACCCCACACAGGATCGCCACAAGATTAAAATTTAAACTGTTCATCAAAATATCTGGAGGGTTTTAATAACCGAGCCTGGGGGACTCTATAAAATGTTTTTGCTGGGACGCAAAGGTTGTATGATCATTCGTTTAGCACAGAAAAAAATTCACTCCAACATAGCCAACAATTCAGATGGAATCTAGCAGGATTCAACTATACGCTAGTGTTTCTTTAAATCTCTGGCAAACGAATGATAAATGCATTTTTCAGAGGTCTTTATTTATATTAAATGGAATGAAAGATCGGGGAGACACATGAAAATTTCACACCTTTTAAGAACTCAGGAGACTATCGAGATTCTGGCCGCCAGACTAAAAGAGAGATGCCGCCTCTGGTTTCCTTATCTCCGTTCGCTGCATCCGCGATTCCGGCGCTCTCCTCTGGTTCACACTGTCTTGTTACCTAACAGCGGGAAACTACATCGTCCGTTCTGGGACCACTACTGCCTTTGATCGTTAGCCACTCTGCCGATAAGCTTTGGCAACTCCTACTAGGCGGGGTGCCAGAAAGGTGTGGAGAAATGCTTGCTTTAAATCGCTCTAGAGATTGGCAGTAGGTGTGGCTTAACCTCCCTTAAGGCAAACCGAAACTCCTGGATCCTCGCATGATAACTATCTACATATTAATGAGCAAACGTGGTGAAAAATCCACTCTGCTATGGTGCATACTGTAGAAGTCTAATTGACTGGCCTCTATCAATGTTACTGGACAAAATCGTTGTGCGCTGGTCAGTATAATGTAAACAGTCTGCAATCTCACTGTGTCCGTTTAAGCGTGGCAGGTGCCCGTGACACAAAATAGCATAGGTACAGTTTGGCCACTGTAAAATGAAGTGTTGAATGATGACGAATGTCCAGAGTCAGAATTGGGTATAATTCAGCCCAGTGTAAGTTGACATGATTGTATACAGGCCCTGGTTGGCCGCAACAATGCTGGCATTCGTGTAGATGACTTGAGGTGTAGTGTGTAATGTATAGAGTGAGTAAATCTCAGTGTATGTGAATGCGTGTTGAAAAGTTCGTTGAAAGACAGGCATCAAATGACATCACACTCTATAGCTATACGTGTAGAAAATTCATAGAGTTCTGGGAACACCTCTGATGTTTGACAGAACTTTAATACGCCACAACGATAGGTACGCCGACATCATATATAATAGTCACAGAACAGTTCAGGACATGGTAATAAGCATGAATAAAGTTCATCAGCAAGTTATGCATGTATCTAGTAAAGCTGATCTCATATAATTCCACCTTCATCAGCCTCAGCAAAATATGACCAATCTGTGAGTTTAAACGAACTCCTCTCTGACATCAGTAAGTCAGATATGTAAATGGGTCTATAGCAGGCCGCGCGAAAAATGGCGAGCTTACAGTTCAATAATGGCCTCTGGGTAATTCTCCAACAAAACAAGGGGATTCTCTCCTTGTATTCATAGTATCGCCGGGATGCGGGATACACATAATATATATCAGTACTTTGGGCATGCACCACCCTAGTGCATAATATAAAAATACATAGTGAGCTTCCTCTCAAGGATATTTAGGTGGATCGTTTTCCCGCCCAGAGAAAAGAAGTCATGAGCTGGCTATAAAAGTTCCCAACTTTTAACCAAGCACTTTTACATACATAGACTCAGCAAACTGACCGCTATAGTTTACCGCACCCTCCGGGAGAAAAAAATGAAACACTTTTTTTTTGGAAATACATCCAAGAGCAAGATACCACAAGCTCATAACGCACAAATAATGCGCAGATGAGAAGTATTACAAATAACTATAATGCCTAATATGAGGCCAACTCGACGCATAAAACGTCAGGTGAGAATATATCTCACTATATTAGAGAAAGTATTACTCTAGTATACACATATCCAGGGAGGTGCCACCAACGTACACTATAGTGCTGGCAAAGTTGCAATGTAGTCAACATATATATATATATATACATATCATATTATATTACATTAAGTACCTTATTCCCAATTTATCAATGGACAAATCATCAAAACCCAGTGATACAATCACTTTAACCAAAAAAGGTACATTATTCTAACATGTAATATATAATTTAATGTAATTTTATCTAACATCAACCATATAACAGAAAAAATGATGTCGCAGATCAAATCCTAAGTGAGCGCACTCCAGTGCCATGGTAAGAATAGACCTTGTACTACATCAAGGATGACAACACGGAGAGATTCTTCGCGCACCAGAAATGATTCCCCTGAGAAAATACAAATAATTAAATATGATAACCGTAAAATTTTCTAATATACAGTAATCAAACATACAAATCATATTATAACTGTGGCTGTGGGAACTTTTGTTCCTTGTATTGTGGTGACTAACCCTTCCTTCGTTATACCAAAGGTGGTAACAGAGAAAGAAATCACGTAATTTACAACACTCAGGTGAACACAAATGTGTTAATATATATTGTTATAGTAAAGAACTGTCATAAGTCTAGACGTGTATAAGGAATTTTAGGACACAAGAGTTAAGTCGAGTCATGTGGGGATCTAGACAGTATATCCGCCATGACATTATCCGAACCACAGATAGCTCGTTCCGTGAAATGAAAAGGTTGAAGAGCAATGGCATATCGAGTGGATCTCGAGCTCTTCAAGTTTTTACTTTGAATATCTGTAAGAGCTTTTTGGTCGGTTTCCACTATGAAATGCGCGCCAAGAAGGAATCTTTGTAGCTTAAGAATTGATCACACCATAGCCAACAATTCACGGTCTAAAACCGAGTAGTTCCTTTCTGTCGCATTCAGTTTCCTAGAGATATACATTACAGTATGCAGAGTTTCGGAATACTCTTGCATTAATGCTGCCCCGATCCCCGTGGATGAGGCATTACTACGAAGCACAAAAGTCTTATCAGTAGTAGGTAACCTTAAGATAGGAGGAGATGAAAACAAAGTTTTAATCTGATCCAATGAAGATTGGCATTCCTGAGACCAATGTACCATATTAGGAGACCCTTTCTTCAACAGGGTAGAAAGAGGTGCCATAATAGAGGACAGATTCTGTATAAATCTCCCGTAAAATTGTATTAAACCTAAAAGTCTACGTACTTGCTTTTTTGTCTTCGAAATAGAAATGTTTAGTATCTTAGAAGTGTTATGGTCTTCTGTCTTCAATAGACTATGACCAACACGGTGACCCAGGAAAGAAATTTCACTAAACCCAACATAGGCTTTAGAGGGTTTTGCTGTCAAACCGTGCTCGCGTAGAGTAGATAGTAACTCATATAAACCCAAATAGTGATCTTCCCAAGTATCACTGAAAAGACAAATATCGTCCAAGTATGCAATGACATCTGAACGATATGACAAAATTCGGCGCATCATGCGTACGAAAGTAGCTGGAGCGTTCATAAGGCCGAAAGGCATGAAATTCCATTGAAATAAACTTCTAAGTGTTGAGAAAGCAGTGAGAGGTTTGGCTCATTCAGTTAACGGGACTTTCCAATAACCTTTCGACAAGTCTAATTTGGTAAAGAATCGAGACTTAGAAAGTCTAATAAGTAGATCTTCTAACGAAGGCATAGGTTCAGCATCAAATTTCGTAACTTGATTTAATTTGCGATAATCAACGCAAAGAAGTATGTTATTGTCTTTCTTTCGAACAATAACCATGGACAAAGAGTATGCTGAAGTGGATGGTTCAATTATTTTTAATTGTATCATTTCATCCAATTCTTTCTCGACTTGTGTCTGAAAATGAATAGGAATAGGGAAAGGTCTGACCCTGACAGGATTATGGTAGGTAAGTATTATGTCATGTTCATTGACATTTGTGTGTCCAGGAATGTCGGTAAGGACATCCTGAAAAGTTTGTAGCATAGAAGAAACTTGTCGCTGTTCCTCAGTTGATAAATTAGGAGAAACAGTAACGTTTTTCCATGATTCCGTAGAATGAAGTGGAATCACTGGAAGAGGAAGATTAACATCAGAGAAAATAGTTTCCTCATCCTGTATAACTGACAGGGATGAGTAATGACCATGTGGGACTGGAGCATCGTCCGTAGCCTGGAAAATAGGCTTTAAATAGTCTGGTCGTTCATGGAATTCCGTAAGCATATTTATATGGAAAGTTTTATGCTTTCCATCAATATCTACAACATAGTCAACATCGGAAATTCTTGAGACTATTGTATATGGACCTTTCCATGCAATAAGGAGTCTGTTTTCTCTACAAGGTAGCAAAACAAGTGTTTTGTCTCCAGGACAAAGTTGTCGTAAGCATCTATTCTTGTTTGCAAACTGCCTTGCTTTTTCTTTAGCAAATTCAGATGATGATGTTGCTAGTTTGCATGCCTCTATAATCTTCTGTCTGAGAGCAATGACATACTCATAAGAAGATTGAGTGTCATTGTTAATATTATCAGCAGTTATAAGATCATGAAGTAAAGACACAGGACCGCGCGGTCGTGCGCCAAAGACCAGTTCAAATGGAGAAAAACCTGTATGCTCCTTTTGCACCTCTCTATACGCAAAGAGAGCAGCGGGTAAGACCGGTCCCAATCCTGAGGATGATCCTCAGTTATCTTACCAAGTAAGTTCTTAAGTGTTCTGTTCAGACGTTCGACTAACCCATTAGACATTGGGTGATAAATACTACTCAGAGACCTTTTAATATGCAGAGTAGACATCACCTGCGACATAGTGTCTGATATTAATTGGGTGCCATGGTCTGACAATATTTCTCTGGGAAACCCCAAACGAGAAAATATCAGCCATAACGCGTCTGCGATATCAACAGTGGAGATGCTCTTAAGAGGTATAGCCTCCGGCCAACGAGTGCACATGTCAACACATGTTAGGATAAATTGATGTCCCCTAGCTGACTTGATCTTAAAAGGACCAATAATATCTATTGCCATTTTCTGAAACGGCCTAATAGGAATGTCAGCAGCCTGGATAGGCGCTGCATGTCGAGGACCTCTCGATTTGACCTCTTGACATATTTTGCAAGATCGGCAATAAATACGTATGTCTTTGTTTACAAATGGCCAAAAGAAAGCCGCAAGAACTCTCGACTTGGTACGGGAAAAACCCATATGTCCAGCACACTGCAAGTCGTGTGCATGTTGCAGAATTTGGACTCTCATACTCTTGGGCACGAGAATTTGTGAATGCCTAGACGTAGACGAGTCTTGTACCATACGTACAAGTAAGCCATTCTTCATTGTAATCTAAGATTTCCGATTTGTGTTCTGATTTGGATCACCCTTTTTCGCAAGGATAAAGAATGTTTTAAATGAAGGATCGTCTTCTTGCAATTTTATGAAAGAGTCACGGGAAATCACCAAGTGATCATCTTGGCTATGCACTTCATTACTTTCGGTTGATGAAGTTTGAAGCATATTCTGAGCCTGTGCTCTTGTGACAACTGCATTAGCAATTTCCAAATTTCGTTCTTCCCAAGCAGCAATTTGCTGCGGGGTACAATCCTTAACCCCGTGAATACGCCCGACGATAAGATCCGCAATAGGATTCGGTAGAAGACACGCGTGCACATCTACCTTGAAGAAGGGAGTAGCAATGTGAATAATAGCAGTGGGATATTTCTCCAAAGTGCCACCAAATGTCACACATTTGACCACTTTTCCCGTGGCACAGGAAGGATCTATAAGAGATTGCTTAACCCCAATAGTAGTACATCCAGAATCAAAAAGTATTGAGACTGGATTACTATTTACAAGACCTTTATGTAAGATAAGAGACCCTCTCCCGTCATGCGCAACTGAAGCAGGAAGAGCGGGAAGAGGGTGACCACAACTTAAAGTACTTACAGTAGTCGGTTCGAACAATGTTGAGCATTGGGGGCATTTAGATGCTCTCCCAAAGTCAAAAGCAGAACAAGTGAGAGCATTAGAGTTTTTATTATCATTTACTTGACTACAGGCTCCCTGAGACTATTGTTGTGCAGTTTGCCTGGTGATAAGATCTATGTTTGTTATGTTGAGATCTACCACGATTATTATTCCCTCTGAAATTGTCATTGTTTACTCTACCGTGACCATAGTTCTGTTCGAATCCCAGTTTCCACAATCACTATTGTCATTTCCCCATTGATTATAGTGTCTACCTGTTTGGTTTCGATGTCCCCGCGAAGAATAGCCTTGATAGTGTCTATTGAGACTACCTCTTCGAAAGTGTACATAATTATTGGACCCGAAATAACGAGGACTATCAGATCTCCTCCAGTTCTTTTAAGAAGACCCATTATGTGATGTGTTACCCTGATTCTGATCATAATTACGATTGCTCTTCTTATTAAAGTTGTGTTGAGCACCTTGGAATTTATGCATAAAGTTAGGGCCATATGGTTCTGCAGAGGCAACCGGCAAACCTTCTTTAACTTTAGAATTGCTAACAGTAACATGAGGATGCGCAGTGACGTACTGGCAACAATATTCTTCCATATCTTTTATGTTTTTAGGTTTACGCTCATATAGGAAAGCAAGAAAAGAATCATTAACATATGACATAACTTTGTCTCGAAGTAATAAGTCCATAAGGGCTTCAAAAGTATGTTCTGTTTTAGACAACTCAACCCATCGTGTAAATGTAAGACGTAACTTTGAGATGAATTCTGAGAATTCTACACCAGTTTCAGGTAGCATATTCTTGAAACGAAGACGATAACCGTCCTCATTAAGTTGATATTTCTTTAATACGCTGCCCTGACGACCTCATAATTATTCTTGTCAGGTTTATCTACCATGCTTAACATAGTCAGAGCTTCACCTTTAAGTATCTCTGACAACTGATTAACATATTGTGACTTATCCACTTTATGAGTTTAACATGACCGTTCAAATCTATCCAGATAGAACGTTATATCGTCGCTGGAAGAATTGAAAGCAGGTAGCTTGACCCTATAAGTAGCAGCATCTGTCTTATTAGAAGTTGACTGACTAATAGCATTACCCATATTCATCAACTTTAATTTCTCTAACTCTAAAGCTAACAGTTTCTCATCATGTTGCATTTTTGCTTTTCTCTCCTCGGATTCTAGCTGTTGCTGAATTCTTCTATCTTCAGCTTCTCTGTCTAATCTTTTGTTTGCAGCCTCAGCTTCTCTTTCTAACTTTCTCTCTTCAGCCTCCATTTGTAGCTGGATTTTTTTCCCTTCAGCTTCTCTTTTCTTCTCTTCAGCCTCCATTTGTAGCTGGATTTTTTTCCCTTCAGCTTCTCTTTTCTTCTCTTCAGCCTCCATTTGTAGCTGAATTTTTTCCCCTTCAGCTTCTCTTTTCTTCTCTTCCATTTCCATCTGGAATTTCCTTTCATCTGCCTGCATCTGCAATCTTAAATTCTCAGATTCTATCTTCTTTTGCTCAGCTTCTATCTTCTTCTGCTCATTCTCCATTTTCTGTCGCTTTTCTTCCGACTTCAGTGCCTTGGCATACTGAGTAGTCGCGAATTCTTCTAATTTTTCACCAGTCTTACCAAAAGATTTACCCTGCTCAATAAAGAACTCAAGTATAGACATTATGTCTGATAATCTGAGATCAGTAACCTGAAATAATAAATTAACTTATTCCAACCTAAATGGTAATAAGTCTTAAATGCAGCACTTGTATAATCAATCCACTTTATCCCAATCTCCGTGGAAAACAAGTCTTTGTTAAAGAGCTTGTATAATAATGTCACTTTATAATAATAGCACCACCAATTAATTTTATATCTTAAATGCACTGTATTACTAATACTGAATGACTAAATATATATGTAAACAAAAGCGTATGACAACAAAGCACAATGTAAACAAAGGACCAGTATCAAAACAATACAATAACACTCGCAGAAGTCAACTAAATATAAAGCAAAACTAAAGAAAAATATCACAAAGCATGTGATGATAACTGCGAATAATAGACAAAACACATCACGCCAAAATGTATAAACATAAGGGTGTATAGAACTAAACGACAGGAAGAGGAGGCAGGCGAATACAAACAAATCCAAACAAAACTAAAGAAAAAAAATATGACAACAGCAATGATGAAAAGCACGCTTCGTCACAGCTAAACAAAAATGGCAACAATTGTCGTTAGCAAATTTCACTTTGGAAAATTTGCACAGTCCCTACAGAAAACGCTCTCAATAGACCCTCTATCACGTGGGATACTGTAAAGGAGTCACCAGACCCAACCAACCCGCAGAAATATCAATATACAAACAACACATGTAAACATGAAACACACATAGCATAAATAGGGATGTTTAAATGAGGAAGGCTTAGTTCATACACAAGACAAGGCACAGTTCACGACACTAAACAGGCCACTTATCTTTAAAGTCCTATCATCATCAACAGCAACGATGAAGATCTATCGTCAGCGTTCTGAGGATAAAGTGATCCAACGCTGAACACACCAGAACTTGCTTCCAAAATGATGATGATAACAACGGCACTTGACCTTCTTACATACTGCAGCTAAACTTGCTTCCAAAATAGTGACAAAACTTGAAATGGCACTTGACCTTCTTAAATAATACAGCTGAACGCAGGTATAGAAACTTGACCTTCTGACCTAGTTACGTCCTGTGAGCTGGGGTAGTCGATGTGTCAACAACTACACAGCGCTGAGTACATTCCATTGTAGACGAACTTGTCACTTCCAATAAGCCCCATCAACTGATACACCATAAATGTAGACGTCTAATTGACTGGTCTCTCTCAATGTTACTGGACAAAATCGTTGTGCGCTGGTCAGTATAATGTAAACAATCTGCAATCTCACTGTGTCCGTTTAAGCGTGGCAGGTGCCCATGACACAAAATAGCATAGGTACAGTTTGGCCACTGTAAAATGAAGTGTTGAATGATGACGAATGTCCAGAGTCAGAATTGGGTATAATTCAGCCCAGTGTAGGCTGGCATGATTGTATACAGGCCCTGGTTGGCCGCAACAATGCTGGCATTCGTGTAGATGACTTGAGGTGTAGTGTGTAATGTATAGAGTGAGTAAATCTCAGTGTATGCGAATGCGTGTTGAAAAGTTCGTTGAAAGACAGGCATCAAATGACATCTCACTCTATAGCTATACGTGTAGAAAATTCATAGAGTTCTGGGAACACCTCTGACGTTTGACAGAACTTTAAGACGCCACAACGATAGGTACGCCGACATCATATATAATAGTCACAGAACAGTTCAGGGCATGGTAATAAGCATGAATAAAGTTCATCAGCAAGTTATGCATGTATCTAGTAAAGCTGATCTCATATAATTCCACCTTCATCAGCCTCAGCAAAATATGTCCAATCTGTGAGTTTAAACGAACTCCTCTCTGACATCAGTAAGTCAGATATGTAAATGGGTCTATAGCAGGCCGCGCGAAACATGGCAGGCTTACAGTTCAATAATGGCCTCTGGGGGATTCTCCAACAAAACAAGGGGATTCCCACCTTGTATACATAGTATCGTCGGGATGCGGGATACAAATAATATATATCAGTACTTTGGGCATGCACCACCCTAGTGCATAATATAAGAATACATAGTGAGCTTCCTCTCAAGGATATTTAGGTGGATCGTTTTCTCGCCCAGGGAAAAGAAGTCATGAGCTGGCTATAACATAAGTCATGAAAGATTCTAGCAAATAAGGGAAACAGTTCAATTACCTTACTGTCCCTTCAGAATTAATATTACCACATTCACTCACCTCCTAGGTGCTTAGAATATAATATATATGGAATAATATTCGACAACTGGGTCGACACACAGAGGACTTGTCAAAACATCTCGACCCTCATAAGCACAGCTCGACACTCTCACAGTAATGGCCTCTTCAAAATCCCGCCAGAAACGGCGCATGCGCTCTGACACACAAGACCTTTTAGAGCTAAGCTCAAAATAGACGGTTTGAAAACATATCAGGGAAAGCTGACATTGGTTCTCAAATTAAACCACAGACATAACAGACAAGTGGGATAACTACCACTGTCAACTACCATCCCAGTAAAACATGGATTAATGCCCTTAGACCAGGAAATTAATAAATAAAGTTCCCAACTTTTAACCAAGCACTTTAACATACATAGACTCAGCAAACTGACCGCTACACATACTAATGAGAAAACGTGGGGAACCCACTTTGACTATCGTGTTACACACAAATTCAGGGGCTGCGATGTTATTCGAGGGACCTAACATATCATCTAACAATTCAGGGACTTCACTTTTCATACTATACGTACGTCACAATCGTCCCCACTTTTAGACATGAAACCATTTTTCATGTTTCATTTATGACAATGAAGGTACCCTGATCGGTAGCTTTTGGATGATTGGTATCTTCGATTTCCTCCTCTTCCTCCGTAGTCCAGTTTCTACTCATGAAATCAGCCCCGACATTCTGTCTTCCCGGAATATATTCCACTTTGAAAGAGTACACGCTTAAAAGCAAAGCCCAACACATGATCCTGGCGTTAAATTCCTTATTTGCGCCAAGAAAAGCTAAGGGCGCGTGGTCTGTTTGCACCGTAAAAGAAGTCCCATAGAGAAACTCATGATGGCGTCTGATGCCGTCAATCAGAGCGAGAAATTCTCTTTCAACTACGCTGCAGTTACGTTCAGCCTTGTTTAATGTCCGACTGCCATACGCAACTGGGAATAGCATATTCGGGTCTGTGTCCTCGGCTTGAAGCAATGTTGACCCGATGCCCTGACCTGACGCGTCGACCCGCAATACGAAAGGTTTCTTGAGGTCAGGTAACCTCAAAATGGGGTATGCAGACAACTGTCCTTTTAAAGTGCTGTATGCGTGTTCGCACTTTTGATCCCAGATAACCTTATCAGGACGACCTTTCTTTGTGAGGTCAGTCAGAGGTGCTGTAAGTCCGTTGAAATTCTGGATGTATTTTTGATAATATGCACATAGTGATAAAAAGGAACGAGTGTCTTTCTTCGTTCGGGGCCTTTTTGCTGCAACTATTTTCTCCACGTTTTTCTTAACAGGCCACATGCAGCTGTGAGAAATAGTATGCCCCAGGAAGTCTAGCTTTTCAAACCCGATGAGACATTTGCTAGGTCTGGCTGTAAGACCAGTTTCCTGTAGTCTCCTGAGGAGCATAGCAACCGTAGCAATATGTTCGTCGTAGGTTTCCGATGCAATTAAGATGTCATCCATGAAATTATGGATATGAGGACTGTGCAAAGGTTCTAAAAGCTTCCTCAACATCCTGGTGAACACTCCTGGTGTGTTATGCAATCCGAAAGGCATCACATTAAATGTGTAATGTCCTTCACTAGTGCTGAAAGCTAACAAAGGCTTAACTTCCTCCTTGACTGGTATTTGATAATAACCTTTACTCAGGTCAATCTTAGAGAAAATTCTTGCTTTGCTAAGCTTGGTGAACAATTCAGAAACAGTCTGGAGAGGTTCGGGCTGGAATTCCGTTACAGCGTTTAGCAACCGGAAATCTATACACAGCCGAACTTCCTTATTGGGCATCTGCAACAGCACTACACTCGAACTGTAAGGAGATGTCGACTCACTGATAATTCCTGCCTGACGCAGCTTGTCTATTTCTCCGCGAAGTGCATCAGCTTTTGCGTACGGAATGGGGTAAACTCTGGTTCGAACACGAGTCTCGTTTGTTAATTTCATATCAAATTCGATGAGATTTGTTCGACCAGGTACATCCGTTAAGACTGCACTGTACTGTTTTAGTAGCGCCCTGGTTTCTGTTTGTTGTTCTTCTGAGAGATTGTCGCCGAACTTGACATCTTTAAAGGATTCAGTTGGTTGCAATGGGTACTCCATGCAACTATCATCATCTCCCTCGTCTTCCGTTGCTATGGCGACAGCCAGGAGATGCTTGGAGGATGGCACTGATCTTTCCAAATATTTCTTAAGCAGATTTATGTGAAAGACCTTCTCCTTTCCTTTAATGGACATCTTGTAATTGGTGCGTGAGATCTTTTTAAGGACGGTAAACGGCCCTTGCCATTCGATGCGAAGTTTATTGCTTCCGGTTGGAAGTAGCAACAAGACTTTCTCCCCTGGTTGGAGTTCTCTCTCTTTTGCAGCTTTATTGTATCTTTTAGCATGTTTAGCGCGGGCTTTCTTAAGGTTGCTGTTGGCTAGATCCCATCCTAGCTTTAGCCTTTCCTTGAGCTCAGATACATATTTGCTTGCAGAGACGACTGTCTCGTCAGCCTTTTGGTCTGTCAGGGACCGAAGTAAGGCTTCTAGTGGCCCCTTAATATGTCTGCCAAATAAAAGTGTAGCAGGCGGGAATTCCGTAGACGCTTTTGGAACCTCTCTGTAGGCGAATAAGGCAGCAGATATATATAGATCCCAATCTTCCGGTTTCTCCTGACCCAGCTTACGTAACATCATGGTTAGGCTGCCGTTAAAACGTTCCACGAGCCCATTCCCGACCGGATGGTAGGGACTTGTGTGGATATGTTTGGCCTTCAAGATCTTAAAGATCTCCTCCATTAACAGGCTACGGAATTGGGATCCATTATAAGTCAAAACTTGTTGAAGGAATCCCAACCGTGTAAAAATTTGCACGAGGGCTTCTGCGACATGCTTGGAATCCGTGCATGTTAGCGGTATAGCTTCGGCCCACATTGTGCAAGTGTCGACTAAGGTCAGGATGAACCTGTTCCTTCTTTTGGTCCTTTCCAGGGGTCCAATGATGTCGACAGCAACCCGTTCAAATGGAGTCCCTACTATTGGCATTTGCCCCATAGGTACTGGGGGTGTCAAGTGCTTGGGTGCTATACGTTGGCACTGGGCGCAAGATTTCACGTACCTGATAATCTCAGAGTTCATTCCCGGCCACCAGTAGTGGGTTTTTATTCGCTGAATAGTGGCGTTTTGTCCCATATGTCCGCTAAAGGGAAGAGAGTGCCCCATTTCTAAGATCTGGCTTCTGTACTGCGTCGGTACTAGTAGCTGGTTATTCCCTGTATCAGGGTCGCCCGTTCTACGATACAATACGCCATCCGTCTAAAAGATGTCTCCGTGGTGTCTGGGGTCCTTAGCCATGGGCAGTTTTCTAAAGCAGGGCTCCAGAGTAGGGTCCTTTTGTTGCGCCTCCTTCAGTTCATTCGGCAACAAATTTGGCGCAGGCTCCCTCTCCATCTTAGTTTGCCCTCTTGTGGTTACCGCTGCCACAATCGGCTCTTTTGGTCTCCCAACAAACACATATCTACATCCCAAGATAACTGGGTGGATAGGATCATCCATTATGGCCGCTTTAATAACACCTCTGACAAAATCAGAGTGTATTTCTACCAGTGCGATAGGAAGCGTCCTGGGTGCATCACTCTTAAAAACTCCACCTAGTTTGACGGTGTCCTCTGTCTCCTGACCGGGTTTGACTAGGTGCCTTGCGACAATACAATCAAAAGATAAGTCCGTGTCAAAAAGACAAGTAGTTGAGGTACCATTCAAAATTACAGTTCCTCGCGTTGAGGGTCTGTCCCCCTCAGGTTGAGAATCACTGACACTGACGCTTACTTGCGAAGCTGTATGCAAGCATCCGATGCGGTTTGGCCCGGTGTGCTTGCCCTAATCAGACGTCCCTGCTGTAGGGGTCTTTCCTTTCCTTGACCTTGGTGGCCGCGCTGCCACGAAGGCTTTGCAGGTTGATCAGAATTGTTGTTTGGGGGATATCGGGTTTTGTAGAATTTCGATTTTTCCTGGGGAGGTCTCTGAGTATTAGTTTCTCGTTGGTTATAGTGCTGAGAGGAATTGGAAGAATAGGATGACTGCTCTAGATTTTGTTTTCGAGATGGCTCATCTGTGGGTTTACGTTTAGTGCTGGGAAGTTCGGCCATTGCATTGGTATAGCGTTCCGCCTTATTGAGGATGTCCTGAAGCCTGACTGCGCCCTGTTCAGCCAAAAATCTACGGGTTTCGTTTGACAAAGTTGACTTTATCTGTTCCACAAGAACAAGTTCAAGAAGTTCCTCATATGTAAGAGATAATTCAGATAATTCAAGGCACTTTGTCATATAGCCCGTGAGACGTGAAGAGAACTGGGGAAATGTTTCCGTGCTCTCTTTTCGGCTGTTTCTGAACGTTTGCAGAAATTTTCGGGCGGTCATCTCAAACCGCTCTAGCAAGGCCTTCTTTAGCATGTCGTAATCATGTTGGTTGGTTCCCAACTTTGTATACACGTCATAAGCATTACCTTTCACCGCAGTTGAGAGTTTAAGACTCCAACGGGAACTCTCTATCCCATACAGATTTGCCAACCTCTCGAATTTCTCTAGGAAGGTGTCAATTTTCTCATTGGGGCTAAGGAAAGACTCTAAAGTAAAAGACATCGCAGTTAATTGGGCAGATTGAGTGCTGGAGAGATCCGTTGACTGAGACTGGGGCGAAGACGGCTCTCCATTATTTGAAGTAGAAGCACACTGACTCTCTAAAGCCTTAAGCGCCAATTCGTGCTGTGTCTCCTTGTCTCTCTCCTCCCGTTGTCTCTCCTTCTCTCTTTCCCTGCAAGTTTCCATTTCTGCCTCAATTTACTTCTGCTCCAATTGACGATCGTCCGCTTCTTTCTTCCTAGCTTCTGCCCTCTCTTGATCCGCGTCATACGTTTCAAGTTCCGTGTTTACAAAAAGGTTCGCAGCTTCTCCCTCTAATCCTGACTCCTTCGTCTCCAGTCTCAACATGGATCTCATCTTAATTCTTTCTGCCATGTCAAAGAACTAGATGCTTCTACTACTAGAGAATAGTAAGAAGAAACAAGAAGGGAAAAACTCAAAGCCGCTACGAGAAAAACACTGGAGTATAAATTACTTGAGATACCTCCTACCTTGTAATGTGCTAACTTATCGCCGCTATTATCTGTCAATTAAGACTATGCCACGTTAAATGGTAAGTCAAACACTAGAAAATAATCTACTTTTACTAACAGTAGAGAAAAATTTATATTAAAACAATTTAAAGGAAAAAACAAATTTCTTAAAATTTTAATTCTCCGCCAACAAAACTCCGCCCTCTGAAGTCAGTTATGAGAAGAGACGTTATTAACTTGATTTTTAAAAATCGGAATAAGGCGTCTTTAGCTTAGCTCAACTCTGGTAACTTCAAAACCTTTGTGACTGATTCACCAATCACGCGTTCTCAGCAAATCTTATTAAAAAAATTTCCAGTTATTTCTGCCAGAGAATAATTTAAATAACAAATATTTTTGTTTTTCTAACTCTCAGCTGCTGTAGAAAGAAACAAATCCTGTACATATTGTTGTGTGGTCGACCCAATTACTAAAAGGTGTTGTCTAGGGGTGTAATTATTTTTATTATACCCTAACTTCACAAAAGACAACTCACTCACACTCTATCTAGACAGACCCAGACTAAAGATCAGACTCAAACTGGGCTACCCGTTAAGTGGTATTAATTCTAGATCAGACTCAAAAATCCCGGAGAGCGACCCATTTTATTGTCGTAAATTTATATTTTGAGATAGGTCTTAGAAATAGTGTCCCGTTAGAGTGAAGAATGATGGTGAAGGCTCTGTGATAATAAGGGTTTAGAAATAGGTAGTAGATTCACAAAGGTGCTGGAAGAGTAAGGACAGTCCAAGAAAATCGGGTAGTGCACCGATTTTGCCTATCTTACGACAATATTATTTTATTGATAGACTCCTACAACTCTCCTGGCTAAACAATTATTTGCCAGTTTCCAAACACACCTGCGCTCAAACCAATTTGGTGCTTCAACCACACGGACGCTACGTGAATACAAACAATGGTTAACAAATATTGGGTAATTTTGGGCTTGGGTCTTCCAACACAGTACTAAAGTTTTATGATGTTTATTTATCATTTAAATCACAATCAAAAACATTTATCATGTTACAGGCGAAAATCATAGTACAGAAAATACAAAATACCAAGGTGAAAAGGGGAGGGGGGGGTTTGAATAGGAGTAATCCAATATGCCCTTCCCGCCTGAAATAGACAAAGAAAAAACCCAGTCCAAAAGACAGGTGGTTATCAGACAAATAGCTAATTTAACCCAATGGTAAATTAATGTACTCTGATACGAGGTGTTACAATACTTGGTATAGGTTGTAGAAAAAGTCCTATTGTTCTCAAAAATGTTTTCCCTCTACTAAACAGATTTAAGGGAGGGGAAATAATCAAGGTTAGGAAATCCCACTTACAGAAGAACAATACAATAAACAAATTATTTATCGGGTGAACAAATTATAAATAGTTGCAAATAATGCTCCTTCATTCATGCACGCTCGTGATGGCCAACACTCATTTTCTCACACACACTTACCGATCGTGGAATCTGGCACTCCATAGAAAAATACAAAACAGCAATTAAACACTCGACATAGGTAGTGTCTTTTTCTTGTTCCAGCCCCAGATTTAGCAGGTTTATGCGGTTTGCAAAGTGTCCCGAAATCGCTGGAAAGTGAAGCTTAAGTGTTCTTTGTTTCGTTATATTAAAAAAAGTTCTATTGGATGGCACGGTCACAGATACAGGGGTGAGAATGGTGTGGTCTCTTGGATTTAGTCGCTGATGGCGGAAAAACTTCTTAAGCGTGATGACCCGACTGACCAGTAAAGTAGGTTTTTCTTCGGGGGTTTAAGTCCAGTGAAGAAAATGTGCACAGTCAGGGTTCAGGAGCGTGGGGGGGGGGGGGGGGGGGGGGGGGGGGGGGGGGGGGGGGGGGGGGGGGGGGGGGGGGGGGGGGGGGGGGGGGGGGTGGGGGGGGGGGGGGGGGGGGGGGGGGGGGGGGGAGATATCTACTCTCTTTCGCAGTAGAGCAGTAAAATAATATAAATATAGCTCTGGCAATGTTCTTCTCCAGTTAATCTTAATTCAATTGATGATGTGTTAAATTGTTCTTGGGTTTGCTTTATTTCTGGTAAATTCAGTTAGCTGGACCCCACACAGGATCGCCACAAGATTAAAATTTAAACTGTTCATCAAAATATCTGGAGGGTTTTAATAACCGAGTCTGGAGGACTCTATCAAATGTTTTTGCTGGGACGCAAAGGTTGTATGATCATTCGTTTAGCACAGAAAAGAATTCACTCCAACATAGCCAACAATTCAGATGGAGTCTAGCAGGATTCAACTATACGCTAGTGTTTCTTTAAATCTCTGGCAAACGAATGATAAATGCATTTTTCAGAGGTCTTTATTTATATTAAATGGAATGAAAGATCGGGGGGACACATGAAAATTTCACACCTTTTAAGAACTCAGGAGACTATCGAGATTCTGGTCGCCAGACTAAAAGAGAGATGCCGCCCCTGGTTACTCTATCTCCGTTCGCTGCATCCGCGATTCCGGCGCTATCCTCTGGTTCACACTGCCTTGTTACCTAACAGCGGGAAACTACATCGTCCGTTCTGGGACCACTACTGCCTTTGATCGTTAGCCGCTCTGCCGATAAGCTGTGGCAACTCCTACTAGGCGGGGTGCCAGAAAGGTGTGGAGAAATGCTTGCTTTAAATCGCTCTAGAGATTGGCAGTAGGTGTGGCTTAACCTCCCCTAAGGCAAACCGAAACTCCTGGATCCTCGCATGATAACTGTCTACATATTAATGAGCAAACGTGGTGAAAAATCCACTCTGCTATGGTGCATACTAATGAGAAAACGTGGGGAACCCACTTTGACTATTGTGTTACACGCAAGTCCAGGGTCTGCGATGTTATTCGAGGGACCTACCATATCATCTAACAATTCAGGGACTTCACTTTTCATACTATACTTACGTCACAATGGCATCGGGGTCTCTTCTGAGGACATGGCTATAACCCAGCTCCAGCGTCTGCCAGCTATGATGATGTGCATGTCCTCTTGCTTGCTCCGAGTAAGCAGATCTTGGTTGGTGATGGTATTCGGCCAAAAGATTCGATGAATTTTTCTTAGGCATGTTGTGTGAAAAGAGGACAATTTCGACATTTCCTTCTCTGTAACTCTCCAGCATTCCGCACCATAGAGAAGCACAGAAAGCACACAGCTCTGATATAATCTTAGTTTTGTGCTTGTGCTGTACTGGGAGGACTTCCAGATGTTGTTTAGACTAAAAAAGGCTGTTTTTGCTTTGTTCATTCTGTTGTTAATGTCTTTGCTTACTCCGCCGTCTGGCGTTACTATGCATCCTAGATATGTGAAGGTGTCTGTCTGTTCCAGTTGCTGATTCCTTACTGATATGGGCTCAGGGTTGCTCACATTTAGTGTCATGACCTCTGACTTCTTTAGATTGATGTTCAAGCCCACCTGCTGGCTATACTTATTAAGATTATCCGTTTTTCCTGGATGTGTTGATGTGAATGTGCTAGTAGTGCAATGTCATCTGCATATTCCAGATCTTCCAATGTAGAAAACGTAGTCCATCTTATTCCTCTTGGACTGCCCTCTGTTGTCTGGCGCATCACCCAGTCTATGACTGTTAAAAATAGAGTGGTTGATAAGGGGCATCCCTATCGTACTCCTGTCTTCACCTCAAAGGTTAGGTTGCTCTGCCCAACGCTTCACGTAAAGTTGGCATAGAGGCTTTTTATGATTGACACTATGCAGCTTGGAATTCCATAAGCCCTCAGTATTTTCCATAAACTGTCCCTGTGTATACTGTCAAAAGCCTTTTCAAAATCAACGAAAATAATGTACAACTGTCTTTGCCATTCTGATCACTGCTCTATAATGTTCCTGAGGGTAAATATATGATCTACACATCTTCTGTGGGAGCCGCGCTGGTGTAATGGCTTCGGCGTTGTACTGGCGACCAGGTGTTCATGGTTCAAACCCGGGCGTCGGCGTTTGAAGAAATGTTTACGGCCGGAAAATTTGACTGAATAGCCTGAACGGCTCCTGTGATAAACCCTCTGTGGATGGGAAGGAGCGAAGCTCCTGACCGGGTTGGAAGGAAAGTCCTCAGGTTCCCCAGCCTCGCAATGACATGTCATTGGGCCGAAGGGCTGAAAGCCTAAGTGCCGCTGGTTAAGAAAAAAAAAAAAAAAAAATAAAACACATCTTCTGTTCTTTCTAAACCCTGCTTGTTCTTTCCTCAGTTTGTGGTCTACTGCTTTTGAAACTCTCTGTATAATTATCCTGAATAGTATTTTGCTGAGACTGAGAGGAGAGTGATTCCTCTCCAATTATTGCAGTCTGCAAGATCTCCCTTCTTGGGAAATTTGACAATTATTCCATTGTTCCACTCTGTTGGTGTTGTCCCTGTTTTCCAGATTTGTGCAAATACGAGGGGTGGTCGAAAAGTTTTGCACTTTAGTATGAAGGAGTCAAGGCACGTACCTGGAAATTGGTGTGAACTTTAGTCCTTCTCTATGTATTCACCCCTCAAGGCAATGCACTTCTCCCATCTCTTCTTCACCCCTTGCCTTGATTGGAAACCCCCGTCTGGGCCCGGAACAATCTCCATTCAGTAATCAAGTCCTGGTCATTAGAAAAACGTTCCACGAAGGAAGAAGTCTGTTGGGTGAGTTGGTGGGGCCTGATTTTTACCAGACATCCTTATAAACGGCAAATATCTCATTCGAATTCGCTTTGCAGTTGCCCTGCTGCAGGAATTTGATTACGCAACAGCCTCCGTCCATGACAACCGCTTCATACACAACTGAACCATCCCGCCAATTTCTCTTTCAGCTGTAAACAATGCTTGCATCAATGGACCAGCGAACGCCAGAGCGCTTTCTTAGTAAAGTCAAGACCGACATGTCCTCGTATTAGTTCTAATACTCTGCACCTCCTTAAATAGCTCACGTTGTGGGACCAGCGAACCCTGGTCAAGACCGCACTCCAACAGTCTGCAGCAGTCTGCAGCAGTGCAGTCTGGCTGAGCGAGTGCGGATCGCAATGGGAAGGCAAACCCGGTCCCTAAAAAATGCCGTGCTGAAGTCGGATGTGTCGACCGAAAGGTGCAGATATCACAGCTTAGGCGTAAACAGACACAACGCAACCACCGTCCTTTTCAGGGCGAACGAGGAAGAAGAAGAAGAAAATAGCTCTGCATTTAAGTTATCATGCCCGGGAGCTTTTCCATCCTTTACCCCTTTGATTGCTGTGATGATTTCTTCTTTTCGTGGAATGTCTGTATTAACATCAAGATCGTTTTCAGCCTCAGGAACATTCAGTTGTGTCTCTCGTGGTTCCTTGTTCAGGGGTTCTCTGAAAGGCTCTGCCCATCTTGTTTCCTGTCCCTCTGCTGTTGTGATGAGATTTCCTTGCTTATCTCTTACTAATGTAATATTGTTTGCACCTCTTTTTTCGCTGATGAATTTGGTTATTTTGTATACTGTGCTTTGTTCATTTCTCAGTGCTGCCTCTTCTGCCTGTCTTACAAGATCGTCTAGGAAACTCCTTTTGTTGGCTCGGGTTTGGTGTTTAACTTCCTTGTCCAGCTGACTGTACTGTTCGCTATATAGTTGCTTTAACCTGGGGGACTTCACTTCTGTTTTCTTTCTTTTCATTTCCTTTCTCATCGTTATGGTGTTTAATGTTTCTGTTGTTATCCAGTCTTGCTTCTTCCTTTCCTGGAATCCCAAGCATGATTTGCTACTTTCCTTATATATTGTTGAAATGGTGTTGAAATTCTGATCTATATCATCAGTCAATGTCTTTTCCGGACTTTGGCAAATTGATATCGTTTCTTTAAATCAGCCGCAAAAGCTTTTCTGGTAAGGGGGTCCTTCAATTTGCTGATGTCAAACCTTTTCTATGTAGTTACAGTTGGTCCAGCTGTTTTCAGTTTCACTTTCAGTTTTGCTACTACTAAGTGGTGATCACTTCCCACATCTGCACCTCTTCTTACCCTCACATCTTGCAATGCATGTCTCCATCTACCATTAATCATGATGTGGTCTATCTGGTTTCTGTCCCGACCATTTGGTGATTCCCATGTTAATTTGTGAATTTCCTTGTGTGGGGAAAAATGTTCCTCCAATGACCAGGTTGTTTAATGCTACAGAAACTTATTAGCTTATCCCCATTTTCATTTGCTGTTCCGCTGCCGCATTTCCCCATTACTCTTTCATTATATGTATTTTGAGTTCCAACTCTCGCATTGAGGTCTCCCACTACTATGATAAGATCATATCTAACACTGCAATCGATGAATCGTCAATGCTAAGACTGCTGAAATTTGGCATCAAACGTAACACCAGCAGAGATGGACGTATGAGAGGACACATCCGCCGTGTATACAGCCAGTGCGCAACAGGAACAATTAGCATTCATACCCTTCGACATTAGCTGAGGAAGACTGAGCACCTATGGGTTTGCCCGGAGTGCAATGACGTCGATTCTGATTAACATTAACATCACCATCATCATAACCCTCCACTTCCAAAGGAGCATAGGCCTTCAACAAACACATGCCAAGTCCTCCTGCCACGTGCCATCATCTCAAGTTCTTTCCACGTTCTCCTAATCATTTTCACCTCTGTTTCCAGATCTCTTCTCCATGTGCTTCTTGGTCTACCTTTGCCTCTCTTGCCATGTGGGTTCCAGAACAAGGGCTACCTTGTAATGCAATCAACAGGTTTCCTCAGTGTGTGTCCTATCCATCGCCATAGTCTTCTTCTCATCTCTTGTTCCACTGGCACATGTCTGGTTCTGATCATCAGTTCCACGTTGGTAACCTTGTCATAACATTTTAATCCTTCTATTTTACGCAAGCACCCATTTATGAAAGTCTGTAGCTTTTTGGTTGTTGTCTTTTTTTTCTTCATGTTTCAGAGCCATATAATAGTACTGACTTCACATGAGTTGAAGATTCTTATTTTCGTGTTGGATCCGATTTCTCTTGATCTTCATATATTTCCCAATGCAATGAAAGCTCCTCTTGCTTTTTGTATTCTTATTTTCATATCACTGTCTGTCCCTCCAACTTTGTCTATATTGCTGCAAAGATATGTGTACGATTCTACATCTTGTAGTGGTGTTTCTACCCTGTTACATTACCTGCATTTATTCTCATTATTTTTGTCTTTCCCTGTGTATTTTCAGACCCAATTGCTGTGACCTCTCATCTAGTGTTTTCAATTTGTCCTGCATCTGATTACATTTATGTGACAGAAGAGCCAAGTTATCAGCAAAATCCAGATCATCCAACTGCTTTGTCCTCCACTGGATTCCATTTCTGTTGTGTGTTGTCGATGTTCTCATAACCCACTCTATTGCTAGTAAGAAAAGAAATGGAGACAAGAGGCATCCCTGTCGCACTCCTGTTCTTATCCCAAACGGTTCTGTAAGCTGTCCTTCATGAAGAACTCTGCATGTCATGTCTTCATATGTTTTCTTTATTAAATTAATGATCTTCAGGGAAACTCCATAATGCCTCATCAATTTCCAAAGTGATTCTCTGTCTACACTGTCAAATGCCTTTTCGTAGTCCACAAATCCAATGTACAGTGGTGAATTCCATTCCAGACTTTGTTCAACTATTACTCTCAAAGAGGCTATCTGGTCTGAACAGGACCTGTTTTGTGGAAAACCTGCTTATTCATCTCTCAGTTTCTTGTCTATGGACTCTTTTAATCTCTCGAGGATAATCATGTTTAATACTTTTCCTGGTACTGATAGTAACATTATTCCTCTATAATTTGTGCACTCTTGTAAATTTCCCTTCTTGGGCAACTTAACCAGATATCCTTCTTTCTATTCTGCTGGTATCTCTTCCTTTTCCCACACTTTACCAAGTAATTTATCTAACATCTCTGTAGCCGCGTCGATATCTGCTTTGATGGCCTCTGCTGGAATGCCATCTGGTCCAGCCGCTTTTCTGTCTCTTAGAAGCGTTTTGGCTTTCTTTATACCCCCCCAGACATCCAGCCAGCAGAAGAAGAGCTACAAAACTGTGAAAGACCAACGAAGGAAGAAATAAAGAAAACATTAACATAAAATAAACAATAAATCTCATTTTTTCTTATTCATATAGCGGTCAAAACTATACAAGGTTTATGCGCTTCACTTTCGCTTATAGAAATTAAATTCGGTGGATACTACCCCAGGCACCAGCATCAGGTTTGTTGACAACCCACGACCTGGAGGACAAATAAGTGGGGAGTCATTATATTCCTATTGTTTTGTTCTGAAACATAAAGAACAACATAAAACAACGATCAAAAAGCTGCAAACTTCCATAACAGGTGCTCAGGTAGGTGGAAGTGGTATGACAAGCTTATTAATGTTGAACTGATGACAAGATCCAGAACAGCTGACGTTCTATTCTTGAATAGCCCATTCCTAATTGCAGTCTAAGAAGTTTCTTATTGCTAGGAATTTTTAGTTGTCTAGATACCTGACACGTGCTTTTTGAGTCTTAAACAATTTATATGCATATCTGCCAGTCAGACTTCCATCACACTCTACTGTCCATTCCTCAGTTATTATTCTTTTAATTAGGCTTTTGGTCTCTGTTTTACTCAACCCATAATTATTTGTACGACAGGGATACCCCTTATCAACAACATTATTTTTGAGAGCCATAGAAAAAAACCAATAGACTGAATAAGTATGGCCAGCAGGTTGGTCTGATCATCAATCTGAAGAAGACAGAGGTCATGACACTAAATGTGGGCAATCCTGAGCCAATAACTATAAGGAACCAGAAATTAGAACAGACACATTTACTTATCTAGGATGCATAGTAACACCTGACGGCGGAACAAGCAAGGACATTAACAACAGAATGAATAAAGCGAGAACAGCCTTTGCTAGTCTCAACAACATTTGGAAGTCTTCCCAGTACAGCACAAACACCAAATTAAGACTGTATGAGAGCTATGTACTTTCTGTGCTTCTCTGTGGTGCGGAATGCTGGAGAGTAACAGAGAAGGAAATGTCGAAACTGTCCTCCTTCCACACAATCTAAGGAAAATTCACCGAATCTTTTGGCCGAATACCATCAGCAACCAAGAACTACTTATTCTGAGTAACCAGGAAGACATGCACACCATCATAGCTGGCAGACGCTGGAGTTGGGTTGGCCACGTCCTCAGAAGGGACCCTAATACCATCACAAGAACAGCTATGCTATGGACCCCCAAAGGAAAGCGAAAGAGAGGCCGACCAAAAACAACTTGGCGGAGAACTGTGGAAGCCGAGATGCAAAGAATGAACTAGAGTTGTGGCACTGTACGAAGAATGGCTGCCGACCGAGCAAAGTGGAATCAATTTGTTGCTGCCCTACAAGACGCCACCAGGTGTGATGGCCACTGACTGCTTTGACGGTTGGCTGCTATGGATCAAAGAAGAAGAGAGACAATTATTTGGTTTATATTATTTTTATCACCGGTACTGTTTAATATCTATACAGCAAAAGTAGCCACCATTCAGCCAGCTGGGTTGGGACGGACATTGACTTTTGCTGATGATATACTCAATTACAGAACTGGCTCTGACGGACAAGAAATGGTTAATAGCATGCATGGGACACTACAGGAGGTGTCTAAATGGTGCGAGGAAACTGGTTCTAAAGTAAGTCCCAACAAGGCCTGCGTGATGTGGTGCTCCTTGAACAACTCCATTGTGAAAACAGACCTTCCAGAAATTACTCTCAATGGACAGAAAATTGAAAGGCTCGAAAAGCTTGATACATGATCATGCCGGGGATAATGATGCCATTGTGTATACACATGGGTCTGTGATCCGTGGTGAAAAATCCTATTGGGGTTTCTCTGCTAGGATACATAGCAGAATCGTAGCGGAACATAGCCGGGCTTACTAGATAACAACTACCAGCATGAGAATGGAGGTCGAAGCTGTTAGTGCAGCATACCAGCGAGCTACAGGCACAATTAGCCTTTACCCTCTTCAACATATACTGAGGGAGACTGAGCACCTATTGGTTTGCCCGGAGTGCAATGATGTCGATTCTGTTCAACAACAACAACAATATTATTTCTACTTATCTTCGCTTCTTTATCGGCCTTTACAATTCCTTCTATGCCAACGTGTGAAAGTATCCAAGCTATTAGAAAAAAATATCCTTTGGAGCATAGATATAGATAAGTATTTCCAGTAATATATCTTCTGCTATACAAGCAATAAAACCAACTGCAATAAAGTTAATAGAAAACAAGGGTATCGTATACGATAGAGAGTACAGACTAGACAATAATATATTGTGTTCCTCAGATTCCCACAACAAAATAAATCTAGGTATAAAATTAATTTCTACACCGGATTTTGTCTAAAAACAGCTGACCTCAACGTAAGTGACATCACAGGTCACGGGATTTACAGCCATATTGCGAAGGGTGTTTGTTTTCTCTGTAACTGTGTCGATGACATCCTTATTGAATCGTGGACTGCACATCTAAATATTGGTAATGTACCATAAATAATGAGATGATGATGAAATTGTATACATCAAGAGTTCTTCCTTCTGAAGCTTAACAATATTATCTAGACGGTGAAGTGAATTAGTTACGTGACAGAAAATAGGCCTAATGTCCACTATTGTCGAACGAGTTCGTGTGCTTAATCAATCTCGTATCGAGGGACAAAAGTTGGGCTCGACTGACTGTTAGATTGTCGGGAGGGATTAAAAAAGAACTTGCATTAACACGACTCTCTTGCAGATTGCATAAAATTTAAATTGAACATGTGACGGATTGATATAGGAAGAACGAAATTTACTGTTTACAACGATGATGCATCCTTCTTGAATTTCCAGATGGAAACAACAAATCGTTAACACTTTAAACAGGAATTAAAAAGTAGGCCTATAGTGCACTGTACAACTTCCTCACCAGTGGTAATTTTAACTCATTTGTTGGTTTAAATCTGCAAAAGTAAAACCTAATGCCTACGATGATTTGTAGCTCTCAGAGCATAGAATTTTGCCCACGAAATTTTTTTAAAGGTTTAATTAATTAGGCCTACAGTTTAGCCTACTGCGTGGTTTGATATCTTGTCATAGGCTTAGGGTTACAGGTAGTTAGAGTGCAGTAGACCTGCATCAATAGTGGTATTGCGTTTATTCAAAGGGGATACATTTAGGGGTTATGGATAGACAGAAACATAACTGATAAACGTTACCTAGTTTGTGACAAGATGGGCAACCGCACAGTAAACTAGTCCAACCCGTTTTAGTAATTTTAAGTATTTTCTTACATAGGCTGTGGCCATTTGAACACTGGAATAAATAATATCTAACAGACCTTCCTATATATTTATAAACAGCCCATCAAGCTTTCATATACAAATATTCAAATAGATTTAAGCCTACTGAACATAGAGATTATATTATGGTAATAATGGACCTGCATGACTTTGATATAACGTACACATTTACAAATAACCAGACAGGCTGTTAAGGTTGAAACATAGTTCACTGTACGTAAACCATCGTTTGGCTGAATTACAGTGTACAGTACAAATACTGCCATGTAACTGAACTCGCAATTAATATTTCTCCTCAGGTATTGCTTACACATTTTCACCTTTCTTGTGTTATCGATAATTTGTTACACCTTATTAATATTTGTTTAAAAGCTCAAAACAGCTTTAGCGGCTACAGATCTCAAAGCAGTAACTGCAAGTGGTAATTGTGACCCTCACCCTGTGTCGAGCGTTTTCAAACAAATATTTGCACACAGACAACCACTTGGAGTAGTTACAAAGTGCAAGTCGGGCTCATGCGCACGCAGATCAACTTTTGTGACTTATCGATTGGGTTTACTGTAAACTTTTGATTCAACCACAGCTTTGTTGCTAATAGGGTCCGGTTATGGTAAACATTATTTGTTTATTTTTGTTCAGTTTTTTTGCAAATTGTGGTAGTATAACAAAAAAAGAATGCTATTAAGTATTTAGAGAGAATTACGGTTAAGGACAAATACAAATTGCCGCTAAAGCTAATCTTCAGCTACACCTGGCCCTGTTTGAAACAAAGATAGTGTATGAACTGAGATTCAACCGACTGTGCATACACACATTGTCTACCTTTTCACTTCTTATGGAACATGGAGTTACCACTGAAGTTTATCATCATTTTTCTTTTTACTCCATACCGAGCCACAGCTGTAGTCGGTTCTCTTGCAGGAAGTCTGCATGGAAGCATTCACATGCTCGGATGGTTTTTTTGAACAATTAGTTTTAGATGATGAGGTTGCCAGCCTCATGCACAGTGTTATGTAGTCGCCTTGTACAACATGAGCATCCGATTGACAGTGGTTAGAGCACTGGTCTCTCGCGGCAAAGGTGCTGGGTTCAAATCATGATGCCGACACGATCCAGTCTACCCAGCTGTAAATGGGTACCTGGCTTTGAATTAGGGAAGGAAAAGGCAGCGAGGAAGGGAACTGGTCGCCCCATCTCTCGATGCTGGACCCAGTATGGTGAAGTCTCTAACACTTCACTCCCTTACGGCAGTATAGGCTATGGGACTACCTTTATCATTTGTACGACATGCCTGGGGGAGTAGCAGTGTTATTCTTTGTCTCACGAGAGACCCCAGTAATTACCTGGGTCTTCACGCATACTTGCAACATAAGCTCAATAACAGAAGTACATGTGTACAAGTAGCTCGGCAGGATGGTCATACATGTACTTTTATAAGTAATAAATATGCTTTGATAATGCTCAGTAAGATACAGTGATAAACAACCTGTAGGCCACTGCTGGCATCTACTCAAGTAATCTTAGACTAAGCTGTAAATTACTTACTTACTTACTTACTTACTTACTTACTTACTTAGTCGTTCCCCTTCTACCGTGAGGTGTAGAGGTGCTGTAAATTACAATAATTCCAAAATAAAACTTTGAAGTTAAAAGCCCAACACTAAATGTTAATGATTTATTTATATCATCTTTATTTGCATTCAGTACACAAATGTTAGAAACTGAGCTATTTTCATGACAAAAAAAACTTTCTCTCTTCCTGTATGTTACAGCAATAGCACATAATGTAACATAAACACTGTTTTCAATAACGTGTTACAAAAAAAAAATATTCAAGCAATGTTGTTGCTGTTATTCTACTTTCAGCTTTGCCTTCATATCCTGTGAAGGTTCTCTCTGTTCTTCTTGTTTCTGCTCCATACAGAAGATTTTTATACAGACATGAAACAGTTTTGATTTTCATTTCGGACTGTAAATCTAGGGTATTCTTAAATAACATGGTCTGTTTAAGGGCTCTCAACACAATGACAGTGGGTGCCAAGGCACCCGTCAATCCATTTATAGTTTACCAGCAACTTGTCATCCTGTTCTTAAAGACAGCATAAATGGAGTCATTAATTTAATCTTCATAAATTTCTTTGCCCGTCTTGGAAAAATACAAGTGATAACGTATGTTTGTGTGGTTAATGTCTGCTAGTCGCACTGATCTTTGGGCACAGACTTTCGAATACTCTTGATCTTTGATTTTGACATTGAAAAAGTTGTAATGAAAATTTTTATAATGGCTGCAAGCTTGGTTAGGTTAATTTTAAAAAAAAAACAGCTACATTATAATACTAACATGCATCTGTTTGGCAGAGTGGTTAGAGCGCTGGCCTCTCTGGTAAGCATGCTGGGTTCAAAACATGATGTCATGCTCCAGTCTACCAGCTACAAATGAGTATCTAGCTCTGTTCATGAGTTAGGGAAGAAAAGGGCAGCGAGGAAGGGAACTGGTTACCTTACCTTTTGATGCTGGACCTAGTACAGTGAAGTCTCTAACACATCACTTCCCTAGGGCAGGATCTGATATAGGACTACCTTTTGACGATATTGAGTATTTAATAGTTTATGTTTTATTGTCTGTGTTGCATGACTCATAGCCCTATTATAAAGTACAGCAATTAGGAGGAAGTAAAATTCAAAACTTGGGAACACTTAAGAGTCCTATTCATATCACATTTAGAACAGCAGAGATTTACACTTTGTCCTACTGACGAAGGGAAGTCCGTGAAGGTATGATAATTGTCCTTTTCTAGTTGACACAGGCAGCGAAATTTAATATTTAAAAAAAAAAATACTATTTGAAGAATTACATCAGAGAAACCTGAATAGATTTATGATTTTTTGTTGACAATCTATAACCAGATGATTTTTCTTTTTAACAAACATTATTAGGGCTGTTTTTTTCCCCAGGTCATTTGGTCCATGTTGCAGCTGTTTTTCGGAGATATCTACATAATATTGTCCTGCCATTCTGGTACAACGAGGCAGAGCTGCTGAAGGTTAGAGAAACATTGACACATTTTTTTTATTAGTCATTTCTGTTGCCTTGTTATGTTAAAGATAATCTGGCTTTCCAGGAAGCTTGGTCACTTACATTTTTTAAAATAAAGTGTGGTGATACGTGTTCTCCAGAGCTTGTATACTTAGAGCTGACATTCCACTGTGTAAAAATATATTGTCAGTATTTGATAATTTGGGAAATTCTCAAGATTTCATTTTGTTTCTAAATTGTTTTTTTTTTATTTATGTTTTATGTGTTTGAAATACTATATCATTTTCTTGATCTTCATTAGCTTTTTTAACATATCATTGTTCATTCCTGTGAAATATTGAGTGTTTATTTTTAGAACCTCATTTCAGCAAATTTCATATTTTTCCCCTCATTAGCCGCTTTATAGTGTGCACAGCTCTGAGCAAAATAGTAATAATGATCACACATAACATTTTGGAGAAGTAGACAACAGAACACCAGCATAAATGCTACAAATGATCGCCAGAATACACCAAGAGGAGCACCAGTACATGTGGATTCAGCAACATAGATGGACTTTTGGACAGAGATTGATACTGTTGACTATCGATTATTAGGAATCACGTTGGCCGGGATGCCAAGCCTAATGCTAGAAAAAGAAAGAAAAATAAAATAATTTGGAATATAAGGTGGCCATTCAGAAAGTATAGTATATGACAGTGCAATACCATGCTGAAATTGTATCTTATATGTACTTAATTGTAATCCTGTTACATATAGTATTAATTAATTATATAATAATAGCCCCTTCAGTCATAACAGACTATGGGAATGCGCCCTTGAGGTGGCAGCCCTCAGCTGCTTATTTTCCTGGTGCTCCTTTCGACGTTTTCTCCCCACCTCTGCTTCTTGTGTGAGCCTCTCTTCGCCCAATCTGAGGTGGCGCCGTAAATAGCATCGCCACTTAGTGCGATCGGCAGCTTCATCCTCCCATGTTGCTGGATCCATGTCCAGCGCCCTCATATCTCTCTTGCACACATCTTTGAACCTCAGCTGTGGTCGCCCAACTGTTCTCTTGCCATCTGCTAATTGTCCGTAGAAGATATCTTTTGGGATGCGACCATCTTCCATGCGGCGAACATGGCCAAGCCAGCGAAGTCTGCGCTGTCTAAGCAGCGTATACATACTTTGAAGGCCAGCACGTGACAACACCTCGACATTTGTCACTTTATCTTTCCACGAGATGCCGAGGATGCGGCGTAGACACCGTAAATGGAAGGTATTGAGCCTTCTTTCTTGCTTAGCATAGGTCGTCCAGGTCTCGCTGCCATATAGGAGTGTGCTGGTGACGCAGGCATTATATACCGCAGCTTTGGTCTTCATTGTGAGTTTAGAGTTTTCCCAAACACGCGATGTGAGGCGGGCAAAGGTAGCTGCAGCTTTGCCAATGCGGCTGTCGATTTCTGTATCCAGTGAGAGTTTGTCATTGATGGTAGACCCTAGGTATGTGAAGTGGTGCACCACTGCCAATTCATAGTTATCGATAGTGATAACTGGTGCAGCACCCACATCCTGACTCAGCACATTCGTTTTCTTTAGACTTATTGTGAGGCCAAAGTCCTTGCATGCTTTAGTGAAGCGATTCATCAAGCTCTGAAGCTCCTGTTGGCTTTGAGTGACGACTGCAGCATCATCAGCGAACAACAAGTCTCTTATAGTGACCCTTCTGATTTTTTGTTTTTGCCTTCAGCCTTGAAAGATTAAACAGACGGCCATCTGATCTAGTGTGAAGGCATATTCCTTCAGTTGCATCTCTGAATGCATGTTTCAAGAGTAAGGCAAAGAAGATTCCGAAGAGGGTCGGAGCCAGAACACAGCCTTGTTTAACGCCACTTCGTATATCAAAGGGCTGTGACGTGCTTCCAGCATATTGGACTGTTCCCTTCATGTCGTCATGGAATGACTTTATCATTTCCAGCATTTTAGAAGGGCAGCCTATTTTCAGGAGGATTTTAAAGAGTCCATCCCTACTAACCAAGTCGAATGCTTTTGTGAGGTCTATAAAGGCGATATATAATGGTCTTTTCTGCTCTCTTGATTTTTCCTGAAGCTGGCGGAGAGAGAAGATCATGTCTGTTGTTGATCTGCCAGCTCGGAATCCACACTGTGACTCTGGATATATGCGCTCAGCTAACTTGTGTAGCCGCATTAAGATGACTTTGGCAAAAACCTTACCAACAATACTAAGAAGAGAGATGCCTCTGTAGTTATTGCAATCACTTCTGTCTCCTTTATTTTTATACAGTGTTACAATCTTGGCATCTCGCATGTCTTGAGGAATAGTTGTCTCTTCCCAGCACTGGCACAGCATCCTATGCAGGGGATGTAATAGCGTGCTCTTACAGCATTTGATTAAATCAGGAGGAATCCCATCACTGCCTGGTGCTTTGCCAGAGGCCAAGCTATCAATGGCCTTGCTGAGTTCCTCTAATGTTGGTTCGGCATCCAGCTCCTCCATAGTTGGCAGACTATTGACAGCATCAAGGGCTGCAGGCGTAACGGTATTGTCTCTAGCGTAAAGCTCAGAGTAGTGCTCGACCCACCTCTCCATCTGCTTACCCTTATCAGTTAGCTTTTCTCCGCTGATGGTTTTTAGCGGTGCCGTCTTACTTTTATGGGGGCCAAGTGCTTTCTTTATACTGTCATACATTTGTCTAATGTTGCCTGTTTGTGCTGCGATCTAGATGCTCTCACTGAGCTGGAGCCAATAGTCATTTGCACAGCGTCGAGCAGTTTGTTGAACTTTGCTTCTCGTAGCCCTCAGGATCTGTAGGGTTCTGGCACTCGGTGAACGTTTGTATTCATTCATGGCACTGCGCTTAGCTTCAATGACAGGTGCCATCACATCTGATGAAGCATCAAACCAGTCATTTGACTTTGCTGTTTTCTTACCAAAGGTGGCAAGTGCAGTACTTTGAATGGTGTTCCTTAGATGCTCCCAGTTCTCTGTAATAGTATCACCATGCTGAGGGCTACTGAGCACTTTCTTGAAGGTCGCAGTGAATTGAGCGATCATGAAAGGGTCTGACATCTTGCTGGTATCAATGTGTGGTTTCCCTTCATGTCTGACACGATAGAGTTTTCTTGGTTGTGCTCTGATTTTGCAGCAAACCAAGGAGTGATCTGTATCACAGTCTGCACTATGGTACGAGCGCGTGGAGAGCACATACCTGAGGAGTGGCCTTCTGACGAGAATCAGGTCAAGTTGGTGCCAGTGCTTGGATCGTGGGTGTCTCCATGACACCTTATGCTGGGGTTTTGTCTGAAAGTAGGTGTTGGTTACGCAGAGGTCATGGTGGACGCACAACTCTAAGAGCCGTTGTCCATTTTCATTCATCTTGCCAATACCAAACATGCCCAGACATGAAGGCCATGAAACATTATCGGCACCCACTCTAGCGTTAAAGTCACCAAGGAGAACAAGCTGTTCTTGCCTAGGTATGCTTTTGATAGCTGCTGCTAGATTCTCATAGAACTCATCTTTAGCTTCTGAGGCAGAGTACAGAGTAGGAGCATACACACTGACAAGGGTGATGGGACCTGTGCTAGTTTGCAGGCGGAGCGTTAACAGGCGTTCTGATCCATTCTCGCCTGGTTCAACCATTTTAGTTAGCGATTTTTTGACCGCAAAACCTACTCCGTGTTCTCTAGTTTTATTATGATCTTTCCCTTGCCAATAAAATGTGTAGTCCTTCTCGCTCACCGTTCCAGAGCCCGCCAGGCGCGTTTCCTGAAGTGCAGCTATATCCACCTGAAGTCGTTTTAGCTCATCATTAATTATGGCTGTCTTCCTTACATCGTTTATATCCTGTAGGTTTTCGGATAGTCCAGTCAACATAGTCCGGACGTTCCAGCATCCCAATCTGAGAGTTTGCTTATTTCTATTTTTTCGATAATTGCTTGGTGCAAAATTTTCTGTCCACAGTTCGGGTTTGACCCTAATCCCCATGCACCCAATGGGGAAAGCAGACAGTGGCGGGACAACACCTTATTGACTGGGGGCTGCCCAGCTTGAAGCGGGCGGTAGCTGTCCAGTGAGATCCTAGAACCTCTCCCACTGTCGGAAGTAGCCCCTGGCGCCATGCCCTACGCCAATTGGGCAAAGTGCTTATAACCGGTAACTGCTACTTCCCGTGTTTTGCCGACACCTATATGGTGAAGCTGGAGTGTCCTCTCCAGGGCGCGAGCTTGGGCACAGTTATATGGAGATCAAGCTGTTGCCCATGCAGCATGTTCCCCCTCTCCACACAGCCGATAGATCCAAAGGAACGGCAGTAGCCAATACAGTTTGGTACCAGCCATGTCGCAGGAGTTGCCAGAATAATGTCGAATCGACATTAGACTGCCTTAGGGACTCCGACTCCGGATTTATCCTCAGGGTTTACTCCCGAAGCCAATTCCACAAATGGATATTCCCGCAAGGCAGCGGTGGTTTGAATTCAGAGTTCCTTCTCTTAGATAAGCTACCAACCAAGGATCACGAGCCCTATCTGCCCGATTAATTAATTAATTAATTAATTAAATGATGATGAATTCAGGTAGGAGGCATGAAGAGAAAAAAAAGCGCAGTAATGTGATAGGCACGTACTTTGTGTATCGTTCCTGCAAACTTCTTTGTTGATATACATTAAATACGAGAGTAAGTTCGTTCTTTTGTCTTTGGTTTGATTCTCTTCTGTGTTTATTTTTTTTCATTTTCCTGATGCAGTTTGTATAATTTTCATTTGTATTTGATTTAATTAGCTTAGTTCCCATTTCGTATCTCTACAGTTGTTTGTTTGTCCCTGATTAAGGCCTTCTGGTCATAATCTAGGCCGCTTCTTTGTCACCTGTGCTAGTCGGGAGCACGCCACCTATATTTATTAACTCTTTCATGTACCCTAAACTACCACAGCATAATTAAATATTACAAATTTTGTAGACAATCACATCTTTTAGAGGCCTCTTAGTTGTGATGCTCAAGACACATTCCTCTATTGTGCTTACAAGTAATATTAGCTAGCTGTCACATGATCTGGTATCACCCTTGTCTCTGTAAACGAGACCATTGTTATCTTTCACAGTGAAGCATTTAGTTGTAATGATAAAGGTTAAGTGTACAAGATGGGACTTTCAGAGGTACACATAAAATGTTATCATTATTGGCTATAGTGTGTAATCTAGCTTTTAGGATTTACTAGCTTGCTGTAAGTTATCAGTTGTTTGACTTGTTACGCAGTGACACATCTGTAACTGTAATGTAAGTTTATTTAATTTGTGTAAAGGAAGGTTCAATTAGCCTTTGGTACTTTGTTAAAAATTTAGGTTAAGTAACTTCACACATAGAGACATATTGTGGCATATGCGAAACATATATTATAAAGGATACATCAGATCATGAAAGTAGATAAAACCTGAAGAAAGAGAGAAAGATGTATAACAAAACAGACAGTACATTTTCTAGATCAACAGATTAGATTAATTACAAAAAGAAGAAAGAGAAAAAGAAAGACCAGGAAGGAGTAACAGAATAAAATAAAATATGAAGTATATCAAATATAAGACCATTGGTACCTCCATAGTTAAATAAGATACATAGGCAGCAAAACAGGTCTTTAACTGTTCTTTGTAATGATAAGGAAAGCATTTTATTTTTTTTAAATAAGTGAAATGACATGCATGTTTTTATGATGAAGGTGTCTGATGTGAGGTAGTCCATGAGGCTGGCAGACTGTTTTCCTATAAAACAAATTGCCACATAGACCACTATGGCAGTAGCATGTACTTTAATGCAGGCTTCTTTGAATGGGCCAGTTACAAAGGTGGCTGCATGCTCTGTGAGTAGGAAAATAAAACAGGAGATGAAGGATATGTATATGAGTGTGTGCAACCTATACCATTTAACACCAGAGAAGGTGAGGTGTTAGAGTATGTTATGATTAAAATTCATAACATGTCTGTCGATGTCAAAATGGTCCGACTAGGCTTCATATTTGTTTATCACCGGTAGCCCTTGGTAACAGGAAGTTACGTCATTGCCTCGGGGTGGAGTAGCAGACATCTACGGTCAGTATCTCCAAAAGTGTACAATCGTCTTCTCTGTGTGTTTCTCTGTGTGTTTCTGAGGCAGGTGGACGTGTGTTATTGAGCTCCTGAGAATTATACTGCTTCACGATATATTCCTATGATGTTCAACCACTAGATCATCCATACACCTCCGGTGATGATGCTAGCTTATGTATGAAAGGAATTATTATTATTTCTGTGAAGAACGTGAGTAATTAAAATTGTGAAAACCTGTCGAGGACAGCGTTATAGCGACAGACGATACTGAGCTACTCTGATGACTGCATATCTATATAATGCCAGTATATATAATGGCTTTCCAGATATTTGTGGAGCAACGATTGAGAGAATAAACTGTATATTCATTTGTCCAACCTGGCCTTTGTGGTGACATTAATAGTTGGTGGAGAAGGGTTGTGTGCGGGGTCTACCTACATACCACTATGTGGACTTGGCCTGAGTAAACATATTACTCATCATATAATAATATAAAGACCTGCAACAGAGTATAAAAATAATTAAATTTATATTTTTAACCAACGGAAACTTTTTTTTTTTTTATATATAGTTTTTCTTTAAATCCAGTATGCCAGTATGTTAACAGTTTTGTCATATCACATCATAGATTATTTATGTTAGGTTGTCCCTGTCATTTCCACCACAGCAGTATTTTCCATTACAAGTTGTATAACCGTGGCTAGTATTAATCCTTGTTGTTTTATGGTTTTGTTGATACCTTGTTTTATTGCTTTGTTGATATTCTTTTCATTTGCCCTTTGTCATGAAACCAGATATTTTGCCATTGTATGTTGATTGTGCTGGTTGATTAGATTTATATTCTGAAAAATGAGCAGAGCTTTCTGTCACTTTTATGTCAATTTTGGGTCGTATATTTTTAAATGATTGGTGATTTTTTTGTTCTTCTCTCTTATAATTGTGGATATCTTTATATATTTTTTTCATGTTGTGTGGAGTGCTTTTAAATTTTGCAGTTTGTTGATGTTTAGACAGTAAACTCACAGCAACAACTCTCCAAACAGTCAAATCACTCATACAAACAACAATCAAAGAAACTTGGCTGAAGAGATGAGCCATGGGAACACAGGAAGAAAATATGGCTGGTCCTGATCCTAATGACAATATTGGCCATCTTACAAGGAGGGATCAGATCACCATTTTTCAGCTCTGAACACAACATTTACCACTTAACAGTCACTTGGAACAGAATCCAACCACAACACTCTCCAGAGTGTCAGCTATGTAACTACCCCTATGAAACTGTTGACTACCACCTCTTTGAGTGCCCAGCACTCGATGATGTTAGGAAAATGCTCATTCCTCCAGATAAGCGGAACACCTTGTACGGAGAAACTAAACAACTTGTGAAAACATGCAGATATCACTATATGGCATTGGGCCGAAGGGCAAGAGACCAAGCGCAGCTGGATCAATAACAACAGCATACAGTAAACTCTTGTTGCTTGCATATAGTAATTCATTTATAGTTTCAATAATTTGAACAGTTTCCATACAGTTCTTATTTTCCTCACTTTTGTTAACAGGACACAACAAACTGTGCAAGTGTCATTCTGAAGAGAAAAGCCCACACACGAGTCAACAATGGCATCCCGAAAGAAGGTGCTGTTGAAGGTCATCATTCTGGGTGATAGTGGGTGAGTTTTTATGCTGCATTGCATCATTACCCTTCAGCTTCCAAGGTAAAAAAAAAGGTAAAGGATCCTCTTACATGCCAGTTGAGGCATATTGGGAATATGGTGTTAGGCCCATATTTTCTTGACCATCGGCACACTAGGTGTGATGTGGTCAGCATCACGCCGGCCGCCTTAACCTTCCCAGAGTTGCTGTGGTACCCAATTCATGAGGCTGGGTCAACACCGATTGGCGGTCTAAAATAATCCCACCTCAACTGAGTATCAAACAAGGACCGCCGAGCTGGGAAGCCAGTGCACTAACCACTGCACTACTGCAGCTTTCTTCAGCTCCCAAAGGAGCATAAAATGTGTGCCAAGTCCTCCTGTCCCATTCCAGCAGTTAATGTTTTTCTATGTCTCCCTCATCCCGTTCATTTCAGTTTTCAGTTCTCTTCTCCATGTGTTTTTCTGTCTCCTACCTCTGTTACCCAGGGGATTCCAGATAAAGGACTGTTATGTAATGCTATCAGCAAGATTCTTCAGTGTGTGTCCTTTCCATCACAAGCACCTTCTTTTCATCTCTTGTTCCACTGGTTCTTGTCAACAGCTCCACATTGGTGGTACTGTCATATGCCTTTTATACCACATTTGTTGATTATTAAATGACAGAAGTGGCTTTATATATAGTAGATTTGGAGAAATGGGCAGTAACATTAAAAGAAGGATACAGAACAGAAAAAAGATACTTTATTTGCAGTGGAAGTTAAATCCAAATCAGTGAAGAAAATGTTCAACACAATCATAAGGTCAAAGTAGTCCTGATGTATGGCAGTGAAATTTGAAGAGGAAAAAAAAAAATGAAGTTAGATCAAAGTGGCTGTCTGTTTAAACTGTCAATGCCCTTTTTGTATAGTCCACAAATCCAATCACAGCGGACTGATCATCCGCTTGCCAGTCACTCTGATTACGGAAACAACAATTAATTTTCTGTTGTACCAATAAACGCCACTAGGCGTAACAGGACAACAGTTGATTTCTTGTTGCCCTAAGGCGCCACTGGGCGCACTGGCCACGGACTGCTTTGTCGGTCAGTGGCTAAGGATGGAAGAAGAAAGACGAATCCAATGTAAAGTGGTGAATTTAATTGCAAGCTCTGTTCTGCTTTTGTATGCAATGTGGCTCTCTGATCTGTACTGGAACTATTTTGTTGAACATTAGCTTGTTCTTCTCTCAGCTGTTTGCCAGTGGCCTCATTTAATCTCCCAAGGGTGATCCAGTTTAGTACTTTACCAGTACTGACAGTAACATTAGTCCTAAGTAATTAGTGCATTCCCATAAATTGCCTTTCTTTGGCAATTTGACCAGCCATCTTTCCTTCCTTCCATCCTGATTGTATTTCTTCTGTCTCTCAGACCGTACCAGCTTATTTATATAATTCTGTCTGCAGAGGTCTCAGCAGAGCTCGCAGTTTCCCATCTCTTAGAGACTTTATGTATTTCTTTATTTACTTGGTTTTTCGCACTTAGCATCATTTCTTGCTGGGGCTGTAAATTATGACCAGGTCATTTAGTCCTGAGTTTCTCATGGTGTTCTTCAGTTCTTTCTCTGGCTTTACAGACATTCCTTGTTGTTTAGCAGTATTTAAATTCGCATTAGGTTTTACATAGATCTCCTATATGAAGGCTTGAAGTACAGCTTATACAGATTTTAAAAAAATAAGAATATATATGTTTTTTATATGCACAATAGTTACAATTCATGGACCCATTTACAATTTAGACAACTAGCTGAAGCAAAACTCCAGTTAACAGTATTTTATTTCACTGTGGTGTCTGTTCAGTGCTCAGCAGATTACGCTTGGTGAGAAAAATAGATAAATGAAGAGTTAGTACAATGATTAATAGATCTATTAAAATGTACTAAATATTCCATTAAGAATATATGCACTTTTCATATTTCTTTTCCTGATTGAGTTGAGTAGAATTCAGTTTGTGATCTGAAAGTATAACCATTCTACTTTCTAAATCTGTGGGTCTGGATACCCAGTATTCTACCACAGCATCTCTCACCTTCTCTTATGTTTTTATTTTTTCAGTGTAGGAAAAACATCCTTGATGAATCAGTATGTAGCTAAAAAGTTCAGCAATCAGTACAAAGCTACTATAGGTGCAGATTTTCTTACCAAAGAGGTCATGGTTGATGATAGACTAGTGACAATGCAGGTAAAAATCTGTGTAGTTTGTTTTCCCTTTTGTTAATTTGTGTGCAGTTAAATTAAGGCTTCATTTTTAATCTGGGTAAATAAATCAGGATTTTTTTTCCAGGGAAAAAACATAAACATTAAAATAACTGAATGTATATTAATCCTTTCGAAGTTAATTTGCGGTCCGCAACCAGACGATCCGTCAAGGCCTAAAATCCCATCCGCTGCAGACCCAAATAGAACAGTCCCAACTAAGATGGTTTGGCCATGTCTGCAGAATGGGAGAAGATCGGCTACCACGACAAGCATGGGAAACAAAGAGCCAGGGATCCAGACCTCCAGGACGACCCAGAGTCCGCTGGGAAGACAACATTAGACAATCTTTGAAGGACCGAGGACTAGAATGGAACCAGGCCAGGAAGAAGACAGCTGATAGAATGGTCTGGCGCTCTCTCTTCCAAACCTCTACACCTCACGGTAGAAGGGGAACGACTAAGTAAGTAAGTAAGTTAATTTGCCCGCTTCGATTGTTTGTTGCTGGTTTTATTTTTTTTAAAGATTATGTTGGTTTTGTTTGTAACTTGTCTTGACAGAAATCTTTTATCATATGATCTTATTGATGTTTTTCATGTAATGTATGACATTATTAAAGATAAGCACATATACTGTTCAAAAAAAGAAATGCAATTTTTTGGTGTTACTTTTATAAAAGATATTCGCTGATTGGACATCAGTCAACCTATCGACTGTGTCCACCTGGTCATTAACTTCTCGTGGTTACCTGAATTGTACTCACCTCATGATTCGTGAGGTCATGAAAGAGGTCAAGGTCAAAACAACATTTTTGACAATAACTCGTGACAGGTTCATGAGAATCCCGTGAAACTTACTGAACACAAAACTCTCTGACCATATTATTGAATGCCTATAAAAGATTGACGCTCCTCGAATAAATTCAGTTGAAAATTCAATGCGCAAGTATGGCTCATCTCACTACAGAACAACGACTCATCGTCATTGGACGTTTACAGACTGGACAGTCACAAAGTGTAGTGGTCAGACAATTTCATATGGTTAGAAGCACCATTAGTCGCCTTTGAAGGCGATTTCAAGAAACTGGCTCAGTGGCAGACCGGCCGCACAGTGGAAGACCCAGAGTCTCAACTCCTGCCGAAGACCGCTTCATACGGCTGCGTCACCTCAGGAATCGACTTGCATCTGCGTCCTCCACAGTCCAGTCAATGTCAGCAGCTCGTCGAATTTCAGATCAAACGGTCAGGAACTGGCGGCACGACTCTGGTCTTTGGGCTAGAAGACCCTACAGAGGTCCTGTTCTTACGGACCGGCATCGCCAGAACCGACTGCAGTGGGCGAACTAGCATCGTCAATGGACCGTTGGGAATGACTGGAGACGGGTTTGGTTTAGTGATGAATCATTTTTTGTGCTCCAGTGTGTCAATAGACGGAGAAGAGTTTACCACAGAGTCCATGAGCGCTACGCCCAGAATAGCGTTGATGAGGCTCCTCCACATGGTGGTGGAGGTGTACTGATGTGGGGGGCAATCAACTTCATGGGAAGAAGTGACCTGGTGCAAATTGAAGGACGCCTGAATGCCCAACGATACGTCACTGAAATTCTTCGTCCTCACGTCCTTCCACTTCTGGCTGCACGAGGGTCGATTTTTCAGCAGGATAACGCTTGACCTGACCTCATGTGGCACAACTCACCACCCAGTTCCTCGCTGACAACAACGTCCAGACCATTCCGTGGCCAGCCATGTCATCAGACATGAACCCCATAGAACACTTATGGGATGAACTCGACAGACGACTCCGCCAGCGAGACGTGGCTCCAGCCAATCTCGGACAGTTGTCTCTTGCACTGCGGGAAGAGTGGGCAGCCATCCCACAACAACAGATCCAACGGCTAATCGGATCCAGGTCAAGGAGATGTCGTTCTCTGATAGAGGCCAGAGGAGGCCATACACCTTACTGAAACGGAGGCCTCAGTTGCAAAGAATAAAAGTCCAAACCAAATTTAATGAACATCATTTCATTGTTAACCAACGGGCTGATCACCCCGTTTGCCAGACACTTCGATTACGGAAACAACGGCAGATGGGTTGATTTGCCATTGCCCTAAAGACGCCACTAGGCGTGATGGGAAACAATGGCAAAGAAAACCATCTGCTGTTGCCCTAAGACGCCACTAGGCGTAATGGCCACTGACTGCTTTGACGGTCGGTGGCTAAGGACAGAAGAAGAAGGAGAAGATTTCATTGTTAAAGTCTGAAAGTTTCTTCATGCCAAGATTGAAACATTAATTCCGTAAAATAAAATTTTGGTACAAGTTTGAAATTTGGTGTCCATTACCACTGCAATAATGTTGTGTTTCTTTTTTTGAACAGTATATAAACTTATGTCAAGCTTAGTTTTAAAAAAATATACCTGCTGCATACTTCTACAAAATTTAATGCATTTTATGGAGAAAAAAACAAGAAAGGAAAACCCTAAGAATCAAAATATGTGTCACCAGGATGACTTTTGGTGTACCTCTATTTTTAGTAGTATCTTTATCTTCAGTGAGTTATGATTGGTCCTTTTATCTTTTGTTAGCATGAATTGTTTACTGATTATCATTTTGACTTCATATATTGTTTGTTCATTTGATAAGATATGGGACACAGCTGGCCAGGAACGATTTCAGTCTTTAGGTGTGGCATTCTACCGTGGTGCTGATGGTTGTGTTCTTGTCTTTGATGTCACCATGCCAAACACTTTTCGCTCTCTGGACAGTTGGAGGGATGAATTTCTTATTCAAGCCTCACCTAGGGACCCTGAAAACTTTCCCTTTGTGGTTATTGGAAACAAAATTGATTTGGAAAACAGGGCAGTAAGTAGACTTTTCACCTCCATTTTAATTTTTCATTCAGTTTTTATGGTAATAGAAGTAAGCAGTGGGTTCAGATTGTGAAGAACACATAACTGAAAGAGAGTGTGTTAAATGAAGGTCACATGCTAATTAACATATTTCTTGTGCAAATTGTAAATAATATTATTAATTAATTAATGGTTAATTAATCTTCATTTCACTGTCACCAACACAGTTTCTATACAGCTTTAGCTAATCTCTCGCTTCCAGAAAAAGTCCCCATTATTAGGGCTGGGATCTTTAATGATTAATTAATCGATTAATCTGGTTTTTTAAAAATTTACTTACTTACTTACTTAGTCGTTCCCCTTCTACCGTGAGGTGTAGAGGTTTGGAAGAGAGAGCGCCAGACCATTCTATCAGCTGTCTTCTTCCTGGCCTGGTTCCATTCTAGTCCTCGGTCCTTCAAAGATTGTCTAATGTTGTCCTCCCAGCGGACTCTGGGTCGTCCTGGAGGTCTGGATCCCTGGCTCTTTGTTTCCCATGCTTGTCGTGGTAGCCGATCTTCTCCCATTCTGCAGACATGGCCAAACCATCTTAGTTGGGACTGTTCTATTTGGGTCTGCAGCGGATGGGATTTTAGGCCTTGACGGATCGTCTGGTTGCGGACCATGTCTCTTCTTGTTATTTCAACCACTTTCCTCAGATACCTCATTTCTGAGGTTTGGATCTGGCTTTTGTGGGTTGTAGTCATTGCCCACGACTCGCATCCATATGTCAAGACTGGGACATAGGTGGAGCGGTATACAGCCATCTTCGTTTTCTTACCAACCTCTTTCTTGCTGAGGAATCCACGATTTATGGCCTGAAAAAGTCTCCCAGCCGCTGCTTTTCGAGTGGCCAACTCTTCTTTGATGCCTCTCTTTCGGTCTATAATAGCTCCGAGATATTTAAAGTGGTCGACCTGCTCCAGGACCTGTTCTCCCAACTTAATCTGATGTTTTCTTTCTTCTCGTGATATCACCATGGATTTTGTTTTAGAGCTGCTTATGACCATCCCTCTCTTCTCCAGCTCTTCCTTCCAGACTTGCAGGTTGGATTGGAGATGTGCCTCTGATTTAGCAATCAGGGCAACATCATCAGCAAATGCCAGCTCCGAAATATAGACCTGTCTCATCTTCCAGTACCCCACTGAATACTTTCTTGTTCTCTCCTTACATGCCTTGATGACATCATCCATAAGGAGTATGAAGAGGTAAGGTGATAGGATATCACCTTGTCTTACACCAGTGGTGGTCCTGAACTCTTCTGACTTATGGTTTGCTGTCCTCACATAATTTCTGCAAGACTTGTAGAAGCTCTGTATAGCATGAATCAGAGGTGCTGGAATATTCTTCCTTGCCAAACAGTCCCAAAGTTTGCTCCAGGGGACCCTGTCAAAACGCCTTTTCCAGATCTATGAAACAAAGATGGATCTCACTCTTATACTCAAGGGCCTTTTCACTCAGCTGTCTGAGTGTGAAGATTAGGTCTTGAGTACTTCGGTTTGCTCGGAATCCGCACTGGACTTCATCCAATTGTGGCTCAGCTAGGCGTCGGAGTCTGCTCTAGGATTCTAGAGTAGATTTTACCAGGGACACTGAGAAGGGATATGCCTCTATGGTTTCCACATTGTCGATTGTCACCCTTTTTGAAAATTGGTGTTATGATGGCGATCTCCCAATCCTTTGGTATGGTCTTGTTGCACCATGCTGCCTGTAGGACCTTTAAGAGTAATAGGTCGCCTGATGCTCCCATGTACTTAACCATTTCTGGTGTTATACCATCATGCCCTGCTGCTTTGCCCATCTTGATTTTCTCTAGTGCTGCCCTCAGTTCTTCCATCTTTATGTCATCTTCACCATCATTGGTTTCCTCTTCTGTGTCAGTGGTTATTTTTTAAAATTTAATAGATTAATTCTTCTTTGATCCTTAGTCGCTGGCCATCAAAGCAGTCAGTGGCCATTACGCCTGGTGGCGTCTTGCAGGGCAACAACAAATTGATTCCACTTTGCTTGGTCGGTGGCCATCCTTCGTACAGTGCCCCAACTCTGGTTCATTCTTTGCATCTCAGCCTCCACAGTCCTCCGCCAAGTTGTTTTTGGTCTGCCTCTCTTTCGTTTTCCTTCAGGGGTCCATAGCATAGCTGTTCATGTGATGGCATCGGGGTCTCTTCTGAGGACATGGCCAACCCAACTCCAGCGTCTGCCAGCTTTGATGGTGTGCATGTCCTCTTGCTTGCTCAGAGTAAGCAAATCTTTGTTGGTGGTGGTATTCGGCCAAAAGATTCTGTGAATTTCTTAGGCATGTTGTGTGAAAAGAGGACAATTTCGTCATTTCCTTCTCTGTAACTCTCCAGCATTCCGCACCATAGAGAAGCACAGAAAGCACACAGCTCTGATATAATCTTAATTTTGTGCTTGAGCTGTACTGAGAGGACTTCCAGATGTTGGTTAGACTAGAAAAGGCTGTTCTTGCTTTGTTCATTCTGTTGTTGATGTCTTTGCTTGCTCTGCCGTCTGGTATTACTATGCATCCTAGGTATGTGAAGGTGTCTATCTGTTCCAGTTGCTGATTCCTTACTGATATGGGCTCAGGGTTGCTCACATTGAGTGTCATGACCTCTGACTTCTTTAGATTGATGTTCAAGCCCACCTGCTGGCTATACTTATTAAGTCTATCCGTTTTTTCCTGGATGTGTTGATGTGAATGTGCTAGTAGTGCAATGTCATCTGCATATTCCAGATCTTCCAATGTAGAAAATGTAGTCCATCTTATTCCTCTTGGACTGCCCTCTGTTGTCTCGCGCATCACCCAGTCTATGACTGTTAAAAATAGAGTGGTTGATAAGGGGCATCCCTGTCGTACTCCTGTCTTAACCTCAAAGGTTAAGTTGCTCTGCCCAACGCTACACGTAAAGTTGGCATAGAGGCTTTTTATGATTGACACTATGCAGCTTGGAATTCCATAAGCCCTCAGTATTTTCCATAAACTGTCTCTATGTATACTGTCAAAAGCATTTTCAAAATCAACGAAATTAATGAAAAGCTGTCTTTGCCATTCTAAGCACTGCTTTTTAATGTTCCTGAGGGTAAATATATGGTCTACACATCTTCTGTTCTTTCTAAATCCTGCTTGTTCTTTCCTCAGTTTGTGGTCTACTGCTTTTGAAATTCTCTGTATAATTATCCTGCCTAGTATTTTGCTGGGAACTGAGAGAAGAGTGATTCCTCTCCAATTATTGCAGTCTGCAAGATCTCCCTTCTTGGGCAATTTGACAATTATTCCTTTGTTCCACTCTGTTGGTGTTGTCCGTGTTTTCCAGATTTGTGCAAATAGTGGTTCTAATAGTTCTGCTGCTAGCTCAGGGTCTGTCTTAAATAGCTCTGCATTTAAGTTATCATGCCCAGGAGCTTTTCCATTCTTTAACCCTTTGATTGCTGTGGTGATTTCTTCTTTTCGTGGAATGTCTGTATTAACATCTAGATCGTTTTCAGCCTCAGGAACATTCAGTTGTGTCTCTGGTGGTTCCTTGTTCAGAGTTTCTCTGAAATGCTCTGCCCATCTAGTTTCCTGTCCCTCTGCTGTCGTGATGAGATTTCCTTGCTTATCTCTTACTAATGTAATATTGTTTGCACCTTGTTTTCTGCTGATGAATTTGGTTATTTTGTATACTGTGGTTTGTTCATTTCTCAGTGCTGCCTTTTCTGCCTGTCTTGCAAGATCGTCTAGGAAACTCCTTTTGTTGGCTCGGGTTTGGCGTTTAACTTCCTTGTCCAGCTAACTCTACTGTTCGCTATATAGTTGCTTTAACCTGGGGGACTTCACTTCTGTTTTCTTTCTTTTCATTTCCTTTCTCATCGTTATGGTGTTTAATGTTTCTGGTGTTATCCAGTCTTGCTTCTTCCTTTCCTGGAATCCCAAGCATGATTTGCTGCTTTCCTTATATATTGTTGAAATTGTGTTGAAATTCTGGTTTATATCATCAGTCAATGTCTTTTCCTGACTTTTGGCAAATTGATATCGTTTCTTTAAATCAGCTGCAAAAGCTTTTCTGGTAAGGGGGTCCTTCAATTTGCTGATGTCAAACCTTTTCTGTGTAGTTACAGTTGGTCCAGCCGTTCTTAGTTTCACTTTCAGTTTTGCTACTACTTAATGGTGATCACTTCCCACATCTGCACCTCTTCTTACCTTCACATCTTGTAATGCATGTCTCCATCTACCATTAATCATGATGTGTTCTGTCTGGTTTCTGTCCCGACCATTTGGTGATTCCCATGTTACTTTGTGAATTTCCTTGTGTGGGAAAAGTGTTCCTCCAATGACCAGGTTGTTAATGCTACAGAACTTATTAATTTATCCCCATTTTCATTTGCTGTTCCGCTGCTGCATTTCCCCATTACTCTTTCCTTATATGTATTGTGTGTTCCAACTTTCGCATTGAGGTCTCCTATTACTATGATAAGATCATATCTAGGTGTGTCTTCCATTTCTTTCTGCAGTTGTTGATATAATTCATCCTTGACCTCTTCAATAGATTAATTGGTAACCAAATTTTAGCCGATTATTACATTGTTAGCAATGTTTACGTTGTTTTTGCTTAAGTGCAAGAGCATTTGCAATGTTAGAGGTTTGTTATATAGAATTTACAAGTATGGTCAATAATAATAAATTGGCGGTAACTTCGGTATTTTCATTATATTTTCAAGAGGATGTTGCCTTATAACAAGTAAAATAAATAAAGTCCTTAGTGATTTAAACAAAATTTGTGATTTTTTAAAATTTATCAAATTGTTCGAAATTGATAGATTAATCTTCAATTAAAATATTTTTATTAAGATTTTTTAAATTAATCCCAGCCCTACCCATCCTATATATAAAATCCCAGCTTTTTCTGTCAGTGCGTAACGCTACGGGATGCAACTTTGGTTGAAAGTTAGACATTAATTGTATTGTTTCCCTTATATGTAGTCTCCTGAAAATAGTAACACTCACCAAAGAAGAATGCGCAAATGACGGTGTGCACAGAAATATATTTATAGAATGTGTGATCCCATATACACACATGGGGATCCTCACTGCTGCTATGTAGTTCGTGTACTGTGGTGGTGCACAGTGGGTTTTTAAAAATACTTTTGAATAAGTAAAATTGCCATTAGGTATTGGTGCTTTTGAATTTAATTCCTGTCTTATGACGGGCTTTTACACTAGTTATAGATAAGATTCATAAAAAGTTCAACTACAATTACTGTTCTTTCTTTGGTGTACACCTGCTGCCCTTTTTTGAAGTCATTTTGGATCAGCCCAGACACCGATAGGTTATTTATAAAATAAATAAAATGGCAAAGGTAGTCCCATAGCAGATACTTCTGTAGGGGAGTGAAGTGTTAGAGATTTCGCTGTACTAAATCTCAGCTTTATAAGATGGGGTTCCCAGTTCCCTTTCTCACTATCTTCGCCTTCCCTAACTCAAGAGCAGAGTCAGGAACTCTTTTACAGCTGGGTAGAATGGAGCACGATGCTACCAGGTTTTGAACTCGGGAACTTTGCCTCAAGAAACACATACTTTAACCACTCATCCGCTGAGTACTCACAAAAATATAATACTGTCAATTAAATAGAAGGGTATGTCTCACATAGCTTACATGATCCAGGTTTTTTGGAAGTTTCTTTTATGTTAAATTTTTTATCTGTCAAATTAGTTAATTATTTTTTCTACCCAATTTACAATGATTACAGTGAATAGGCAAACAAATTTTTTTTTAACTGATATTTGGATGATTTTGTTGTTCACATTAGGTTTCAGCACGCAGAGCTCAAGGCTGGTGCCACAGTAAAGGGGATATTCCATATTTTGAGACTTCGGCCAAAGAGGCAATCAATGTGGAGCAGGCATTCCAGGCAGTAGCCAAAAATGCAATGGCACAAGAAACAGATGTGGAGCTTTGCAGTGACTTTCCTGACCCCATTAAACTCAAGGACGATCAAACAAAACCAAAAGAAGGATGTGCATGTTAAATCTTATTACTTTAGAAAACTATGTGTGTGTACAGCATTTCTTTTCCCCCAGTACTGTCAGCTTTGTTAGAGATATTGTTTTATTATTCCAGTACTATAGGAGATATCATCCATCATATGACAAGGTTGGGAACATTTTTTGTTTGTTTATGTTTTAGATCTTTTAATGTAGACTAAACAAAAGTTTTAAAACAAATGTTGCTATGTGCATTTGGGTCATCTTTTCCCACATCCTTGAACAGTTAATGCTAGTAATATAAAGTCTGTTTATTAACTGAAGCAGTATTTTGAAACACACTGCAAGGTCATTTATATTTGGACATGCACCCAAATATAACTGATGGACCTGGGGAAGGGCGCTTAGCCAAACAAAGAAATTTTTATTTAAGAAAAAAAGAAAAAGCAATTTTTTCTTTTCACTCTGGTTGATGAAATTAGATCATAGCATTAGAATTTAGAATGGTCATAAGACATGGATGTAAAGGGGATATATGAGTGTTTTAGGAGCTCATTGAAATGTTTTTGAACCATTTGAATGATGGCTAATAAAAATGGGAAGAAAAACCTTTGTGCCAGTTTTTTCACATTTGAAACCAGATTATATAACCGGTGATTGGATAGGTGTTACATTACATCTAAGCATTGAAATCAGTTATATTAAAAAGTGAAAAAAAAAGGGCAGAAAAATGTGAAACGTTCACATCCAGCCCACTAAATGACACAGACTGCAAAGAATTACCTTTGCACAAAGAGCAAAAAGAAAACTTTTCCTACTGTGCTTGATCTAGCACAGTCAATGGCTCAGCCTCTGGTGATAAGCAAAATTCACTGTGTAGGAGAACATGAGTCTAGAACTGACTGACCGCGTTGCAGATAATAGAGAAATAAAGGCTGCAGCCACAGAGATATGCAAAGGAAGCACAGCAATAAGACACAGTACTTGTGTAGACATAGAAGTGAGCCCATGATATATAGTGATTGATCAACAACCAGTTAACTAAAACAGGGAGAGGAAAACATATAGAAAAAAATCTCAATAGCCACTGAAAAATTGTCAAACAAATGCAGAGATGAGGTAGAAGCATTGAAAAAAAGCTGCAAAGCCTTTGTAGAAAAACTGATAATACAGAAGCCCAGAAAGTGTTCCTCATAGATTCTTATCAGTCACATCTGCTCTTTGGAACAATAGAAACTGTTAACTGCATGCTTATAATTTTTTTTACAGTGTCATAAAACAAACTGCAAATTTTGTGACATTGCCGTCTGGTGTGAGCAGTTATATGTCAGTTGTTATTGAAGTAGTAATATACTGTTTGCATATTATATTATTATATGTGTGCATGTGAATTTTGTTGTTGTTGACATTTGCCATTTTTTCAGAATGCTGTTTGTCATATGGTGGGAATTTTTTTACAACCATTTTTTTAAAGTTGTCTCTTTATTGTTTGTTTTGTAAAGATTACGGTTTTGTCAGTTTTTTCTTTCTCAATAAGTATCAAGGCTGTTTGCTGTCTTGACTACGTAACTTATCCTAAATATTTCAATAGCATTACAATTGCAAGACCTCAGAATGTTAACTGAAACCATTTAGCATTTACATATTACAGCCTTAGTAGCTGTGTCATCAGTTAATACATTTCAAACAGACTATGGCAGTGAAAGCCCTCATCATTAGATTTTTGTTCCTTTAAAAGCAAGAGATAAAAACATTTATATTTGACTGTTTTATTTGGTAAGTAAGAGTTTGTTTACACGTTATAACTTGCGTAAATTATTGTTGCAATCTTTCATTTGGGGGTCAGAGTGGCTTAGAGGTATAACATCCACCTATAATTCTTAAGGTACTGAGTTCACACTCAGCACAGGGAAGACAAGTGATGGAAATTTTGTTCACAACCAGTAGTTCTAAATGATGTCAGTTGTCAAGACAGTCATTTTGTATAGAGAACAACAAAAAGACAACCAAGAAGTTTCAAGACATTCAACAATTAGTGCTTGCACAGAACATAAGGATTAAAATTGAATGACAAGATCAACCAGTGTAGAACTAATGAAAAGAACCAAACAGGATACCAGTAGAACATGTGGTGAGGAAAGGGCACTGGTGTCGGATAGGTCACTGACTGATAGCTTTACAGGGCAGTCCTTGTTATGGAATCCTCAGAGTAAGAGAATTAGAGGGAAACTTAAAAATATGTGAAGCGAACTGGAGACAGACATGAAGGGGATAAAGACAACATGGAAAGCTCTTGAACAGATGGCACAGGCCAGGAGGGCTTGGTGTGATTTTGTTGAAGACCTTTGCTCGAAGGGTAATGATGATGTAACATGGATTAAACTATTGTCATTTTGTTAGAAATCTGGCATGCTTAATTGTTCTAATTTGTTTTGGGAGACTGCATTCTAGATATCCATTCACCTATTTACAGAAATCATTGATTACCAAGATTTTCACCTGTGCTCTGCAATGGGCGTGTAATGGGATTTACCTGCAGGGGGTAAAAAAGATTAATAATCAGGGCTATGAAAGTAAAACTAAACTGCAGTTTGATGGACTTGCCTAACAGAGATACTAATTGTCTTGAATTTGTAGTGTCGATTTCTGACTAAATAGATCAAGCTTGAAAGGTGCTCTTCTAGTTTATGCAGTGTGTTGGCACGCTTTGTCCTGTGGGGGTCTCTGAGGAAGTAAGAATATGACCATTACTTCCTGAAGCATGTTGTTAAAGATGGCTGATATGAGGTTGTACATGTGGTTGGCAACTTCATCGTGTATAACAAATTGCTACAGAAACAACCGCAAGAGCACATGAATGCTTTGGTGCAGGCTTCCTTCAAGGAGGCTATCTGCAGTTGTGGCTCCATCCTCCATGGGAAGAAAAAGGAAAATGATGCCAAGATATATGATTAGTTAACCTTTAGCACGCTGCATAAAAATTCAGAAAACTTGCCCAACCACTGCATTCTTTTTCACAGCGCCCCATTTTTATAGTGGGTGCTTGTAAATTCTATAGTTTTTTTGTTTTTTGGTCAATTGCTCTAATTTTTAGATTGTATAGAAATGAATGAATGATGAATCTGATGATATAAAATTTGTTTGTGTACATGTTAGATGTGATAGGAAGAGAGGAAAGGAAAGATGAAAAAAACGAAAAAAAATAATAAAAAAATTTTTTTTTAATTTTAAAATTAAAAAAAAAAATTAAAAAAATGACCAACAAACGAAGAGTCCATATCCCTTGCATCTCAATGAAAGTCATTTGACCAATAGAGCAATACAAATCAAATGACGATCTTTTCGTTACACCCATCATCAGTAGCAAAGGAACAAACTCCCTAGCCATCAGTGACATTCGGCCGTAATCCTAATTCTTTCCGATATTCCTAATCCTAACCCCGAAAATTATACATACTAGAAATGCCATTTTACTTTCGTTTCCATCTCAGCCATCAAACATATTCTGAGAACCGATTTCAGCGCTTATAAAGACAAAAATCTCATCCCCACCGCATGGCGTCAGAATCCAATAGAATTAGAGCAAAAATGGCCGAGTGTTGAAGCGGATTCATTTCGATTTAAAAAATTTACAAAAAATAAATGCGGATACACCCATCGTTTTTTTAAGATCGGAAACGGAAGCTAACTCTCTTGCAAATAACATTACAACTTAACATCCGGGTCTGAAATCACGTGTACACAAGTCCTCATGCTAGAAACGGTGATATCCGTAAGGTGCATCATTGCGCCTCCAGCATGGAGAACATAGGTTACGTTCGTAGCATTGTTGCAACCGGAGCGTGCTAAAGGTTAAATGTCAGATCTAGGAGATAAGACATCTTTGACTAAAAGTGTAGAAAATTCTTCTTGTCAAATTCCTAACCTATGTGCATTTTTAAGTATTGCTAGTGCAAGAACAAACCATATTGTTCTTTATAGTTATGGAGCCCTGACCCCATCAAACTAAAACTAGGATGAAGTTTAAAGACACTATTGGATAAACAGAGCTGGCATTTACTGAAGATGTTGCCCTGATTGCTAAATCAGAGGCACATCTCCAATCCAACCTGCAAGTCTGGAAGGAAGAGCTGGAGAAGATAGGGATGGTCATAAGCAGCTCTAACACAAAATCCATGGTGATATCACGAGAGGAAAGAAGACATCAGATTAAGCTGGGAGAACAGGTCCTGGAGCAGGTCGACCACTTAAATACCTCAGAGCTATTATAGACCGAAAGGGAGGCATCAAAGAAGAGTTGGCCACTCGAAAAGCAGCAGCTGGGAGACTTTTTCAGGCCATAAATCGAGGATTCCTCAGCAAGAGAGAGGTTGGTAAGAAAATGAAGATGGCTGTACACCGCTCCACCTATGTCCCAGTCTTGACATATGGATGTGAGTCATGGGCAATGACTACAACCCACAAAAGCCAGATCCAAACCTCAGAAATGAGGTATCTAAGGAAGGTGGTTGAAGTAACAAGAAGAGACATGGTCCGCAACCAGACAATATGTCAAGGCCTAAAATCCCACCCTCTGCAGACCCAAGTAGAACAGTCCCAACTAAGATGGTTTGGCCATGTCTGCAGAATGGGAGAAGGTCGGCTACCACGACAATCATGAGAAACAAAGAGCCAGGGATCCAGACCCCCAGGACGACCCAGAGTCCGCTGGGAGGACAACATTAGACAATCTTTGAAGGACCAAGGACTAGAATGGAACCAGGCCAGGAGGAAGACAGCCGATAGGATAGTATGGAGCTCTCTCTTCCAAACCTCTACACCTCACGGTAGAAGGGGAACGACTAAGAAAGTAGTAGTTATGGAACCCTGACCCCATCTAACTAAAACTAGGATGAAGTTTAAAGACACTATTGGATAAACAGAAGTTTAAATCGTCCATTATTTGCAGCATAGATTTCTGCAGAAGATAACCTAAAACAGTAAACATAAAGCTGCTTTTCTGGTTTATGCAAATAAATATAATTTATTTGCATAAGAAATTTCTCTGACTAAATATGACTTATTATTATTTGTCTAGTTAAAAACAATTCTGCGGACACAGAACCAGTAAGCACTGAAGTTTACTCTCACTGGTTTGTGTATTGTGATGTGTTGTATCATATATGTGGATAATGTTTTTTTTTTTTTTTTCATTTTTGTACTATTGACTTGATTGAAAAAAATTGTTGGTATGTGTAAGTTTGCAGTTAATTTTGTTTTTTTAAGACCATGAAACATTTTTTAATGGCAATATTCTAGCAAAATAGGTAATTTGTTGGCATTTCTTATTATAAGAAAGTGTCAAAAAGTTTGTTTTCATAATAAATATCAATTTTGAGATGTTTATACTTTATGAAACTTCAGATTTTCTTATATCAAATGGGATTAGATATGCATTTTTAAAGGAGTCGCTTATTCAGAAACACAAATGTGGAGGACTATTGGCAGGAATTTTTATCTGAATTTGACATATCTGATACACTGCTTTCAAATGCGCATAACTTGTCACAAAATTGTCATACTTTAATACATTTTTTAATTCGCCACTACAGAGGTCTATGAAAGACCTGTCTTGAGACACAATCTCAAAATGGCATCTTTTTTTTTTCTTTTTTTTTTACCAGCTTTGAGAATGTCTGATTCTCAAAGTGGTAACCGGGTTCAAAAGCTAGTAGCATCACACTCCAGTCTACCAAGCTGTAAATGGGTGTCTAAATCTGTTAGGCAAGGTAACGGCAGCAAGGATGGGAGCTGATCACCCCCCATCTCATAAAACTGGACATAGCATTGTGAAATATTAATACTTACTTCCCCTACCATCTGCTATGGGACCACCTTTACCTTTTGTGAAAGAAATTATGTTTTACTATAGCTAGGAAGATGTGTTGATACTGCCCTACACGCTGTCTAGAAACACACAGGTTTATGTGCACAAGAAAGTTTTGATTGGCATAGATTCGCTTATAGTTTCCTCTGATATCATTGTTCTTGTATGTTTGTTGTGATGAATGCAAAATTTTGATCAGAGTGATTCCTATAAGCTGTTATTTATTTTTAAAATAAAAAGCTTCACAGATTTGGTTGCTCATCGTACATTATGATCATATGTTTCTCTCTCCTGCTTGGGTGAATGCAATAACAGGTTTTTATCTGATACCTTGTGACAGCATTTTATGTTGTTATCATAGTGTTTGTGCTGGCCAGAAAACTGATTTGCCAGACTTGTCTTAAGAGTCTTTGTGATTATTGACAAATAAGTTTTTCATGTGATTTCTGTGTATTTCTAGAAAACAGATACTCTTGTTCTGGCATTTTTATTGTGTTCAGATGATAATTTAGTAGTAGCATTCCATTGTTGTGGCATTTCTTGCAGAGATGATAAATTTCCTTTCCATGGGTAAAATACATACTTTAATCCTTTTGGAACTTTCCTCTTTGCTCATTCTTCGTGAATGAACATGCAGATATTTTGTCATATTAAAGGTTCTGTTCATTTTTCGTGAATGAACATGCAGATATTTTGTCATATTAAAGGTTCTGTTCATTTGTTTTCCATAATGAGATCCAGATTTTTGCATTGTGCCTAATCTAAGATCTACACTGGAGTAATTTAAATTTCTCTGGGAATAATACTTTTTTTTAATTGGAATAATATGTATTTGTTTTCCATAATGAGATCCAGATTTTTGCATTGTGCCTAATCTAAGATTTTTGTATTTGAATAATACTTTTTTTTTTTTTTTTTTTTTTTTAATTGGAATAATATGTAGTTTTTGTATTTGAATAATCATATAATCTTTTTTTTATTTAAATGACAATATAAACTCATCTTTTCAGTCGGAAAACAACTTTAAAAGTTTTCATTGGAATCATTGTCATCTCCATTTTTAATTCATCACTTGAAAATATTTTCAATATGTTTTCAAAAATATTTTTTTTTCCACCAAAGCAAAAGTGATGAATACTTATTAATTCTGGCAAGTAATGAATTAGTACAGGTTGGTAACCCAGAATCCGAAATGCTCAAGGACGGCCGTGTTTCAGTTTTCCGATTTTTTTTCAGGTTTCGCCCACAGTAGCCCAAAAATCGGTTAATGTAAGCCAAAAATCGCCCAGAGTAGCCAAATTTTGCCCCAACTTAAATTATGTACAGCTGTAGTAGAATTTATTTTGCAGAAAAATATTTTTTTAAACTTTAAAAATAGCCTACATTCATGCTCTAATCGTCATCTTCAGCTTGGAGTCAGACGTCTGTTGATGAAGGATCACCTTCAATGTTCAGTTCTTCATGGTATGTTTTAGCTTGTTTCATAACCATCAAACCAGTCAGTGGCATGCGTTCATTGCACCGTTGTCGAATCTATCCAAAGTTTTCCGATCTGACATTTACTTTTTGGTCATCACTGTCCCTGTAAAACTTCAGCAGCTTGTCTTTCTGTCATATACTGTGGTAGTTCCTACACCATATTCTTCTGTAAGACGATGCACAGAGACACCACGATCAAGCTTCTGCAATAACTCTACTTTCTGCGCTATCATCGATAACGACACATTTCCTTTTCTTATTCCTACTGTTATCCACAGGAGTATATGCAGCTCTTTTCGACATTTTCACAATGAAATTAAACTCCAATCACAAAATTAGCCCACAAATATCCAACTTAAAATCACAAATAAGCTCAGAAATATCCACACATGTGGCTGGTAGCCATGCCAGAACACAACTGACCACGCTATGTTTGAACATTTGTATCGGGCAGTATCGATTACGTCAGCATTTACTGTACTGAGCCTGCGCGTCATGGGCTGGAAACGTGATAAACTGAACATAGCGCGTCGTCAGTTCCTCGCATACCTGTAAATACGTCAACACATGGCTAGAAGGAGGAATGACGAGAGAAAACTAACTACACTTTAAAAAATTTGTTTCGCGCTGAAGATTGCGTGTTTTCTGTTCCTTGCATACCAGTTTAAAATTTTTTTTTTTTTTTTTTTTTAAGAAACCAGAAGTCGCTTAAATTTGCCCCAAAATCGGCAAAAAAAACCTTCAGATTTACGGAATATTTTGGTTTACAGATGTTCGGATTCTGGGTTATGTACCTGTATTCACAATATAATGTCACGTAAAAATACTCTTGAATTTTTTTAAGCGCATAAGTGTAAAGAAAGTAGATGTTTTGGGTTGATGTTAAACAGGGTTCATTCATGCAAACAATTTATTTTTGACATTTCTCCCAGATGAATACCATCATTATCACCATGCAGTACTTGAGCAGACATTTTTTGTATGCATTAACTGAATAAATGTCATAAAACATGTTTTTTAAATTATGTTTTTATTTATTTAAAAAATTTTATTTGAGAATATGTGTGCATGAGATCCTTAGAGAGCAAAAGTTGTGATGCAGAGTGATCCACATTGTTTTGTTGGTGAAAATTCACTCATTTCCTTACCTTTAAGTTCCCTGAGGAGCATAGACCTTCAGCATATTCACTCCCAAGTCTTCCTGTCCTGTGCCATTCGCTCAAGGTACTTCTCATGTCTTTTTTTTATCCCTTTAATTTCTGTTTAATTTGGGTCTCCGTATCCCTCTCTTACTCTGGGGATTCCAGAACAAGAACTGCCTTGTAATGCTATCAACAGTTTTTTTTTTTCTCAGTGTGTGTCTGTGTTCTTCTCATCTCTTGTTTAACTGGCACTTGTAGTCATTTCCGTACTGATGATCTAGTCAAGCCGTTTCAATCCTTCTATTCTACAGAGACATCTATATATGAAAGTGTTAAGTTACGTTCTAAACTGAGTAGACAGGATCTAAGTAACAGATGAAGCTTGACTGGCTGAGTTTCTAATCAGAAAAAGAAAACAAGACGGTTGACCAATGCTGGTCACTATGAATTGTCAACATCTGGGTGTAGTGGAGTTTCCGTTATGAAAAAAAATAATTGAGCCGAAGAGCCTATTTACATGGAAACGTTCGTGCAATAAGAAAACACTACAGAAAGTCCAATTTCTTGGTTGTTGTTACATAGTGTTTATTCTTTTTATGGCCTGATGCATAATCTTTGGTCTGCTTCAGCTTCCAGTAACTATTTGGCATTGACTGAAACGGTCAGGTCTTTTGAGAATTTGCATTTGAAAGTAGCCTTGTGGAGCCCAGTTTTGTGATGAAAGAGACTTCATTTGAATATTGATTTTCATAAATATAAATGTTTCATCATGCCAACTGTAATAAAAATGGCAGATGGAAATACCATTTTTACTCAAATTAACAGAATGAGTGTTTAGCAGAACAGTGGACTTGGCAGGAGACTAGAAATACACCTTACTCACACTGTGGTACTTTGGACCTGAATGGGATATTTGCAGGTCTCTCGTTTTGTGGGACAGTGGACCTTAGAATCATAGAGGACTGGTATTCATCATATATCTTTCTCAGTAACTGGCATTAACACTTTAAAGCACGATTATACGCATGGAGGCATATCTGGAGTCATCCTTATATAACCACCAGCTATGCACAATGCTACAATATACATACGTGGAAGTGAACCTCTGTGTGCGAGGCTAATTACATCCTCATTGACTCTTGAAATCATCCACACACTTTCAGGGATTCCCCCTGTGGTGAAACTTGTTGAGAACCCAGCATTGCACACTAAGCTTGGAGATGGATGTCACTTGAGCCCCAGATGTAACTCTGGCTTTTACCTGGTAACCTGCATGTAGGAGAATCTCATTATGGACCCAGTGATAGGCAGGGGGAGCTGAGAAGTGGTTCTGTGCAGGATGTGACAATTCCTTGGGAGAGCCCAGAACCAGAGCACAGTATTTTAGCTCTGCATAGTTGGAGAGCCCCCTTGGATGGCGGGGAATGCACAGTATGTCACATGCTTCTTACTCCTAGCTTGGGATCAGATGTGGCGAGCTTTTAAATGCAACCCAAGCTGGATAAACAGGAAAAGCCTAGATATACAGTGTAGATAATACAAAGGATTATTTATCTTGGTATTGGCTGCAAAAGAGCGAGAAGCTCAGCAGCCCTAGTTAAACAACAACAACAGTTGACTATTATCCTGTTACACTTTGTTCACAGCTCTTCTTCAAATGACTTCTTAGAGTTTTTTTAATCATGCTTCCTCACACAGATCAATTTTGTTGCATGGTACAGTATTTCTAGTTTCTTGCTATACCTGCTGCATACTTCTGTATCACTTATGCTACCTTGTTTGAACAGTCACATTGTAGTATTTTCAAACAGCATTAAATCAATGAAAAATAGTGAGCTAGCTAACTGTTACCATATGTTGATATGTGTAGCATTAAGACAGCAAGGAAAATATGTTTTTTTATCAATAACTGTTATCTCCTATCCACTTTCTGTTCTATCACATAGTATTGAGTGGCCTGGCAATCTTATCACATGACTGATAAGATGTATACAACACACAACCACAATTGCTTAGGGCAAACTACGCCCATAACACCTATAGTGTGTTATGTCATCACTTTTATTATGTACCGCTGCAGAAAACTATTCTCTTATGTTTCAGAAATTTTTTTTTTTAGACCAAAAACCAAGTTAAAAAGACATACTTTTAAATCTTTTTGTGGACTCCTGGGTGTAGTACAGACTGATGATTTAGGCTATAGGCTAAAAGAATTTAAACAATCTTTACCTCAAGATGACCACTACTTTCCTTGAACATACGAGGGGCGTTCAGAAAGTAATGCACCACATCGTTTTTCTCAGCTAATAATGAAGATAGAAGCATGAAATTTTGCACACTTCAAATATGGCATGTGCCAATTGTGTGCACCAAATTGCACCGCAACTGGCCAAATAATACAGCTGCCCTAAACCGTTGAAATGGAGTGTGTTAGTAACTTGCGTTATAAACAGCGAATTGTGATAGAATTTCTCGTTGCAGAGAAGGAAACTGTTGTGAATATTCACAAGCGTCTATGTGATGTGTATGGAAGTTTTGCAGTCGACAGGAGTACAGTCAGTCGCTGGGTTCAGAGAATCAAAGAATCAGGAAGTGGAGATACGGAGCTGCTTGATCGGCCGAGCTGTTGACGTCCTGCCACAGCCACCAACGCAGAAATGTTGAAATGCGCTGAGGGCATTATTCTTACTGATAGGCGAATCACTACTCAACAATTGGCCTTACAGCTGTCAGTCAGCATTGGTAGTGCAAATGCAGTTATAAAAACTCCCAGATTTTCTAAGGTTTGCGCAAGATGGGTTCCTCGAAGTCTCATAAATGACCACCGATTGTAAAGGAAAGCAATTTCTTCTGAATTGTTGGAGCGTTTCAATGCTGATGGAGAGAACTTTTTGGCTAAGATCGTTACAGGTGACGAAACCTGGGCACATCATTTTGAACCTGAGACAAAAAGACAGTCAATGGAGTGGCATCATCCGCAATCACCACGAAGAAAGAAATTCAAGACAATTCCTTCAGCTGGAAAGGTCATGATCACTGTCTTTTGGGACATTGAAGGCGTGATTTTTGTGGACATTATGCCAAGAGGAGAGACAATCAATTCGCAAGCTTACATTAAGACATTGAAAAAACTCAATCAACGTTTTCGCAGAGTTCGGTCGCACAAGAATCCAGTAGACCTGCTTCTCCTTCACGACAATGCACGCCCTCACACAAGTCTGGCAACACGGGAAGCAATCACCAAATTGGGTTGGACTGTACTACCCCATCCACCCTGTAGTCCCGATTTGGCACCCTCTGATTTTCATTTATTTGGTCCACTTAAAGATGCACTCCGTGGGACAAGGTTTGAAGATGATGAAGGAGTGATTCATGCAGCGAAGAAATGGCTATATGATCAAGACAAAATCTGGTACAGGCTAGGAATACATGCATAATTTGACCATGATAACAGGTATATAACAAGAAACATAACCAAGGAGAACATCGTGTAAAATGAATTACCGCAGAAGCCACTGCTTCAAGAGCGTATGTGTGGTTTTGTGCAGGCTTCCTGTAAAGGGGACCAGCTGCAGTAATGGTTTCCTGCTCCAGGAGTGAAAAGGGAAATAAATGAATATTTGTTGTCTGCCTGACAATTAAACAAAAAATTTCAACAGAGGACATACAAAAATTGATAAACAGTGTGTGAAAATAATAAACAAGTTATCTCAAGCAGGGGGTTCTACCTGGAACCACGATGTGTGTTGCCACATTAATATTTCTCCTTTATTTGTTTGTTAACGAAATAAATTACCTGTAAAATAACCCTAAATTCTGTGTCATGAAACAACACAGATCTGGTGAAGTGTGATATAATTCAAAACAAGATTCAGGAAGGTCACTGAACCAGTGACAAATTGAAAAATGTAACTATGTTCTGCAGTATAAACAAGGGTGATCGAGAAATTATATTTATTTGGTGCTGCATAACTGTCAGTTGGGAAACGATGTAACTCTAGCTAAATATGTTAATCTGCATAGTCAACCGTATTTGATCACTTATTTATTATATTCTTCTCCTTCTTCTTGGATCCTTACCTCTGACTGACAAAGCAGTCAGTGGCCATCACGCTTGATGGCGTTTTGTAGGGGGTCTGCCTCAAATTCTAAAGGTACAGGGTTTGCTCCCAGTACAAGGAATATAATTGATGGTAATTTTTTTCAGAACCAGTGGTTCCTAATGGTGTCATACTCATTCCTGATCTCCTGGTTTGTGAGATAGGATGCCTAATCTTCTCGGATTAAGGCAAACAAATAGGAGGTCCTGTGTGCAAGTTTAAAATCCCTCAGCATTTGAAGATGGTAAAGAGTAGGCCTACCTAATTTGAAAATTAGGAAATCTACTCACCACAACAATATTTATAGAATCTGTGATTCCCGTAAACGCACACTGGGATCCTCACCAGTGCAACACTGTGCTGAGATCCTCCTTGTGTGATCTAATGGAGGAGATCGGAGCACTGATGGAGTTGTCCATGTGCAATGAAGATGGTCCTTAACACATTAACTACCGAATTGAAAAACACAATGTGGCCGAATTAAATTTTTTTCCCATTTTCATCCTGTAGGTGTTTGCACAAAGTAAGCTGTAGTTTTCGTAATTGTTTACAGATTTTTATGAATTACACGTATTTTTAAAGATAAATGAATGTACTATTACAATAAACACTGGTTGTAACTCTAATAGAGGTTGTTGCTATTTAACGGCCCTCCGATGGCCGAGGACTTGCAATATTTTGACAATTATAACTGCTTGCGCCCCATCTCTATCAAAATCACAATTTCAATCAATGTGCACACCGTTTTCACTCTTGTCCTCGTCGCTAGATCTATCAGTCAATTGTTGAAACACGTTTCTATCCTATTCAGCCGTTAGACAAGATGTACATGCATTTTTTGTAGTCCTATCACTAGTTGCCACGGTAAACAGTTTTACACGATTTGGTAACTTACCCAAAACGCTGAAAAATATGAACATAATATAAATTTTCCAGTGTTCTACAACAACCATGCTTTGGGAATTTGTTTTCCAGTGGCAACTTAAAATCTCGAACCAGATCAGAGAGTGTTTCAGTACATTTTTCATTCGTTTTATTACTAAAATTAGATTGGCGCTCTGAGCGGCTTGCGGTCCAAATGTGATTATTTTGTGAGCCGCTGACAGCGGCTTGCGGTAGTTAATGTGTTAAAACCAAAACAAAGGGCAGCAACAAACTGCCTCCACTTTGCTCGATCGGTGACCATCTTTTGTGCAGTGCCCCAACTCTGGTTTATGCTTTGCATCTCAGCCTCCACAGTTCTGCACCAAGTTGTTTTTGGTTGGCCTCTCTTTCGCTTTCCTTCTGATGTCCATAGCACTGCTGTTCTTGTGATGGCGTCAGGGTCTCTTCTGAGGACATGGTCAACCCCACTCCATCTTCTGCCCGCTGTGATAGTGCACGTCTCTTTGGTTGCTATGAGTAAGCAGTTCATAGTTAGTGATGGTATTCGGCGAAATAATTCAGAGAATTTTCCTTAGGTATTTATTTCGTTAACAAACAAATAAAGGAGAAATATTAATGTGGCAACACACATCGTGGTTCCAGGTAGAACCCCCTGCTTGAGATAACTTGTTTATTATTTTCACACACTGTTTATCAATTTTTGTATGTCCTCTGTTGAAATTTTTTGTTTAATTGTCAGGCAGACAACAAATATTCATTTATTTCCCTTTTCACTCCTTCTGGAGCAGGAAACCATTACTGCAGCTGGTCCCCTTTACAGGAAGCCTGCACAAAACCACTCGTGTGTAAAAAAGACAGTTTCACCATTTCTTTTTCTGTTACTCTCCAGCATTCTGCACCATACAGAAACTATGCAACTCTCATATAATTAATTTGTTGTTTGTGCTGTATTGGGAAAGGGTGACAACCAACAATGTGGAAATCATAGAGGCACATCCCTTCTCAATGCCCATGGTAAAATCTACTCTAGAATCCTGGAGCAGAGACAGGCGCCTAGCTGAGCCACAAATGGATGAGGTTCAGTGTGGCTTCTGAGCAAACCGAAGTACTCAAGACCTGATCTTCATACTCAGACAGGTGAGTGAAAAGGCCCTTGAGATCAAAGAAGTTGAATGGGAAAAAAAAACAAAAAACACACACAAATAGTAATACGTCTTACAAGGAGAAGGACAAGAAAAACCTACATTGCGGCCACAAGGCCTTCGTCAGGGACAGACAAACAAGAGACAGGAGGGAAAGAAAATGAGAATTAAGTAGAGAACATGAAACTATAAAAATAAGAGAAAAAAACTCCCTTGTGTCCAGTCACATGTGAAGCATGATGGCTGCCACTAAACCGGAAAGAGGAAGTCCAAAGAAGAGAAGATATAGCGGTATATATTCTATAAAAAGCCCTGTGTATTTACCTTGGGTCTGTGATGAGAGGGAAGAAATCGACTACTGCTCCCTGAAGCATGTCATACAAGGCGACTAATATGAAGTTGCTCATGAGGCTGGCAATCTCATCATGTAACACAAACAAGAAACTACCACAGAAACCACTACTGTAAGAGCACATGAAATGCTTGGTATAAGTTTTCTTCAAGGAGACCAGCTGCAGTGATGGGTCTATTCTCCATAGGGATCGAAAAGGAAAATGATGATTTTATACAGATAATTAGCAGCTACAAGATTATATATATATATGTATATACAAGGTAACACCCGTGTGTTACCGGGGCCCGAAAGGGGAAATACAAAATCGAGGTTCTGGGAATGTGTGAAACAAAGTGGAAGGGGGTAGACAGGAAGAAACTCATCACAGGTGAATTGGTGCTGTCCTCAGGACATGAAGACGAAACTTCACACCACAGTGAAGGGGTAGCTCTTATGTTATCTAAAGAAGCACAGAAAGCACTCATTGAATGGGAAGCTGTTGGACCCAGAATAATAACAGCTACTTTCAAAACAGCTAAAAAGAAAATTCATGTAAATGTCATCCAATGTTATGCACCAACTAATGACAAAGAAGAGTATATGAAAGAAGCATTTTATACTAAACTACAGGAAATTATGGATAAAGTAAAAAGAAGAGACATCACAATTTTGATGGGTGACATGAATGCAAAGATAGGTACAGTCAACACCGGATTTGAAGAAGTCATGGGAAAACATGGGCTAGGAGTAATGAATGAAAATGGAGAACTATTCGCAAACTTCTGTGCTTCAAATCAACTGGCTATAGGAGGAAGCATGTTTCCACATAAGAGAATACACAAGGCAACATGGATATCACCAGACCATAGAACAGAAAATCAGATCGATCATATATGCATAAAGAAGAAGTTTAGATCATCATTGCAGGATGTAAAGGTATATAGAGGAGCAGATGTGGCATCAGATCACCATCTTCTGATAGCCAAAGTAAAAATGAAACTCAAGAGATATGCAACAATGCAAAATTATTGACAACAGTTTAATGTAGGACAGCTAAGAAATCAAGAAACAAGAGACAAATTTGCGGTCACAGTATCCAACAAATTCCAAGTGCTACAACAGCTGGAAGATGTAGAGAATACAGAAGACTATTGGCAGCAGGTCAAAACGGTATGGAAGGAGACATGTGAAGAAATACTGGGGAAAAGGGAAAGACAACAAAAAGCATGGATAACAACAGAAACCATCAATAAGATAAAAGACAGGAAAAACAAGAAAGCAGAGTTAAACACAAGCAAAACCAGAAGTTCCAAAGCCAAGGCTCAAGAAGTGTACACAGAAGCAAACAAAGAAGTAAAAAGAAGTATCAAAAGAGACAAGAGGAAGTATATTGAGGAGTTGGCAAGAGAGGCAGAAGATGCTGCAGCCAAAGGAAATATGAGAGAACTGTATAGCAGCACAAAGAAGTTAACAGGGAAATACAAGCAAACAAGTTGTCCCATAAAAGACAAGAATGGGAAACTGCTCAGCAATATACAAGAGCAAATGAAGAAGTGGACAGAATATTTTGGGGACCTTCTCAATAGACCAGCTCCACAAAACCCGCCGGACATCCAGCCAGCAGAAGAAGAGCTACAAATTAACGGTGAAAGACCAATGAAGGAAGAAATAAAGAAAGCCATAAAGCTTCTAAGAGATGGAAAAGCGTCTGGACCTGATGGTATTCCAGCAGAGGCCATCAAAGCAGATATCGACACGGGTGCGGAGATGTTATATAAATTACTTGGTAAAGTCTGGGAAAAGGAAGAGATACCAGCAGAATGGAAGGAAGGATATCTGGTTAAGTTGCCTAAGAAGGGAAATTTACAAGAGTGCACAAATTATAGAGGAATAATGTTACTATCAGTGCCAGAAAAAGTATTAAACAGGATTATCCTTGAGAGATTAAAAGAGTCCATAGACAAGAAATTGAGAGATGAACAAGCAGGTTTTCGACAAAACAGATCATGTACAGACCAGATAGCCACTTTGAGAATAATAGTTGAACAAAGTCTGGAATGGAATTCACCACTATACATCGGATTTGTGGACTATGAAAAGGCATTTGACAGTGTAGACAGAGAATCACTTTGGAAATTGATGAGGCATTATGGAGTTCCCCTGAAGATCATTAATTTAATAAAGAAAACATATGAAGACATGACATGCAGAGTTCTTCATGAAGGACAGCTTATAGAACCATTTGGGATAAGAACAGGAGTGCGACAGGGATGCCTCTTGTCTCCATTTCTTTTCTTGCTGGCAATAGATTGGGTTATGAGATCATCGACAACACACAACAGAAATGGAATCCAGTGGACTCTGACGAAGCAGTTGGATGATCTGGATTTTGCTGATGACTTGGCTCTTCTGTCCCATAACCGTAATCAGATGCAGGACAAATTGAAAACACTCGATGAGAGGTCACAGCAATTGGGTCTGAAAATACACAGGGAAAAGAAAAAAATAATGCGAATAAATGCAGGTAATGATAATAGGGTTGAACTTGAAGAAACACCAATACAAGATGTAGAATCATATACGTATCTTGGCAGTAATATAGACAAAGTTGGAGGGACAGACAGCGATATCAAAATAAGAATACAAAAGGCAAGAGGAGCTTTCATTGCATTGGGAAATATATGGAGATCAAGAGAAATAGGATCCAACACGAAAATAAGAATCTTCAACTCAAATGTGAAGTCAGTCCTATTGTATGGCTCTGAGACATGGAGAACAACAAAGACAACAACCAAAAAGCTACAGACTTTCATAAATGGGTGCTTGCGTAGAATAGAGGGATTAAAATGGTATGACAAGGTTACCAACGTAGAACTGATGACAAGAACTAGGCAAGTGCCAGTGGAACAAGAGATGAGAAGAAGACGATGGCGATGGATAGGACACACACTGAGGAAACCTGTTGATAGCATTACAAGGCAGTCCTTGTTCTGGAACCCGCAGGGCAAGAGAGGCAGAGGAAGACCAAGAAGTACATGGAGAAGAGAGTTGGAAACAGAGGTGAAAATGATGAGGAGAACATGGAAAGAACTTGAGATGATGGCACGTGACAGGAGGACTTGGCATGTGTTTGTTGAAGGCCTATGCTCCTTTGGGAGTGGAGGGTTATGATATACAAGGTAAACAAAAAGGTAAAGGATCCTGTTACACGCCCATTGAGGCATATTGGGAATATGGTGTTAGGCCCATATTTTCTTGACCATCGGAACACTAGGGGTGATGTGGTCAACATCACGCCGGCCGCCTTAACCTTCCCAGAAGTTGCTCTGTTACCCAATTCATGAGGCTGGGTCGACCCCGGGGCCATTTGCGGTCTAAAAAATCCCACCTCAACTGGGGATCGAACCATGGACCACCGAGCTAGGAAGCCAGTGCACTAACCACTGCGCTACCGCGGCTCCCTTATATATACACATACGTATATACATACGTGCACACCGTGAGCAGACCATGATAACAGCAAACAAAACTCGCACAACATGAATAACATTTTTTTTTTAAAATGATGAGAAACCATAGCATACTGAAAAGGGGGAAAAAACAATATATGATGGTTTGCACATGACAAGAGGAAGCGTTTTCAACTTGCAGCACAGGGGAATAGCTGAATTAAAGCATCCAGAAAATAAAAAGAGTGGTTTGTTGAAAATGGATCAAGATGCTATTTAATAATATGGCTTGGCTAATTACAAACCTCATTCTGTGTGCTGCAGATAATGAAAACCTCAACCAGTGGTTTCTCTCACATTGTGAAATCACTGGGAATGAGAGAGCTGATGCTCTATCTGGAGCTGGCAGTAAACAGACACCTATTGCACTATCAAGAGACCAAAACTATCATCCACATGCAACAAATCCGACCTAATCCACCATCTTCATAGGCACTAGCATGTCATCCTTTTCCACCCGAGAACTTCTTATTTGGCCCTTGGCCACTGACTGACAAAGCAATCAGTGAACATCATGCCTAGTGGCGTCTTGTAGGGCAGCAACACACTGTCTCCACTTTGCTCGGTCGGCAGCCATCCTTCGTGCGGTGCTCCAGCTCTGGTTCAACACCTGAAAACTGGCCACCACATATTGCTAAGGCCACCTCTATCACCTCAGGTTATCTTACACTAATGAATGTCCATGTGGAACCAGATCCATGAACACATTCTCCAACACTGCCCAGCCTAAAATGAGCTATGAGGTCAGAACTGGCCAGAGGGTGCTGAACTGAAGCAGACGGCTTTGAGGCTGCTGCATGGACCTGGAAAAGATTGTGGACTTCGTTCTGGCATCACAGCTGCAGATTTTTAGCATAACTAACAAACTGAATGTAAAAGAAAAATGCCATTGCTATGTGAAAGGAAGATGCTGGTGTTGGAAAGGACACACACTGAACAAGAAAAAAATCAGTTGATAGCATCACAAGGCAGTCTTGCTTTGGAATCCCCAGGGTAAGAGAAATGGAAGACCAGGAAAAAAAACACAGAGACGAGAACTGAAGACAGACATGAAAAAAATAAAAAAGATATAGAAAGACCTAGAACAAGACAGGAATACCTGGAAGATCTTTGTTGATGACCTATGCTGCACAGGTAGGAGACAGGTAATGAATCAATTAATATCCATGGAAAACAAATATGAATGAGCATCTTGACAATACAAGTTTGATGTGATGTTAACAGAGTTATCTATTGGAAATAATTAGGCTCTTTATTTATTTAAAAAAAAAAAACGAATTTTTACCGCAGGTGCGCGGAAACGGTAGGCCTACTAGTTGTGTTGACAATCAGTGTTGCCACAGCTGGGTATTTTTTACTAGATCTGGGTTTTTGGGGTTCCATCTGGGTATTTTTTTTTCCAAATCTGCATTAATCTGTTTATATTTGACAATTGGCATTTACAATATATGTATATTCTGTGCACTGAACATTATACATTATATTTATATTATAATTAAATGTAAAAAATTATGTGCTTTATATTTTTTATTCCACTTAAATTTAATTCTTGTTTTTAACTACATCAATGATATTGTTTTTTGACTCGTTTACATCAACTATCTATTTCCTGTTATTCTGTTAATGGCTGTCATCTACAATACTCAGTCATTTTTGCGATGTGTTTTAAAGTATTCTTTTTAAATTTTAGACTTAAGCAGATAAACAGCATATTTTTGTTGTTGTTATTTTAAGATTGTAAAATGAGCGATGATGAAGGTACGCTAGGTAGTTGTAGCAGAATGACGACACACACGCCACCGCGTAAAGAAGTGAAGCCATGGTAATATCAGGCTTTTTGTGAGGAAAGGCTAACAGACAGCGAACTGAAGGATTGGATAAAGCCGGACTCTGGCAATCGATATGCTGCGATTTGTACGGTCTTTTCTTGTACATTAACTAATGCCAACAAAACAGCTTTATTGACACACAGAAGCACATGAAAAAGTTCGAAGCCAAAAGCAAAACTCTGAACATTAACAGGTTTTTCATCAAACTAAGAGCCCTCTCCCTGCCTCCAAGACAAAATTGCTTAAGCGGAGATACTGTTGTCGGCTTTAATGGCAGAACATAATACGTTTTCACAAGCTGATCATTTTATTGAATGTTGCAAGCAGATGTTTCCAGACAGCACAATTGCTAAAAAAATTTCACTGAAGCGCAACAAGCTTTTGAGTGAAGCAGTTTCCAATCGAATACTAGCCAAACAAGCAGTTGCCAAAGACGGAGTTTGTCATAAGTTTTATCCTAGTAAAAGCGTGGTTGAAGATGTGTGTGAAGGACGTTGTCGGCAGAGATATGCAAAGATTTTGGATCTTCACAATCAAGATTCCACGTTGTCAATTCATGCATATGATCTTGACGAAGGGGAAATTGTCGACATGGATGCCGAGTCGCTGACAAGTGACAATTTTTAACAGTAACACGTTACAACTAACATTTTATATTTCATTTGAGGAATATTTTGTTAATGCAACTACTGTAAATATGTTACTGTTGAAATATCTCATTTTCAAGAGTTCATATATTGGGGTGTTAATAAAATCATTTTTATATAATTGTGAATTTTAAGTAATAAAAAATAAATAAAAATGAAGAAATAAATAAAAATTGGTAGCACACAGTCTATTTGTGCTAAAGTTGCACTAAAAGATTGTGTAAGCATCGTCTATCCCGTGTATTTGAGGCATAAAATAATCTGGGTATTTCTGGGGTTTTTTAAGAAGAAAATCTGGGTTTATATCTAGAACTTGAGTGGCAACCTTGTTGACAATTATTGTGAACAGAAACTAAGAAAATGGCAGTGGAGATAGAATCGGCAGAGTAAGTATACATGGGTTGAGCAGTGCATGATTTTCGTTGCCAAAATGTTTGAACATAAAACAATAAAAATTCGTTATATGCTAATCTGCTCAGACTTGCATTTGATGTTTAGACTGTTATGCTTTAGGTCTAATCCTAAGAATTAAGGTTTCTTTCGAAATTACCTATTTTCGACAATGTTTTTTAATAGCCTAATCGGGAGCCGCGCTGGTGTAATGGTTACCACATTGCGCTGGTGATCAGCTGTTCAAGCCCGGGCGTGACATTTGAAGGCGTGACATCGACCGGGATTTTGACTGAAAAACCTGAACGTCTCCTGAGATAAAAACCCTCTGTGGATGGGAAGGAGCGAAGCTGCTGACCGGGTTGGAAGGAAAGTCCACAGGCTCCCCAGCCTCGCAATGACATGTCATTGGGCCGAAGGGCTGAAAGCCCAAGTGCCGCTGGTTAAGAAAATAAAAAATCTCTTTTGCTGCGTCTTTGGATCTTAATGTATGGAAGGATGTACTTGGAAGTATTCGCCGGTAACTTCACAAGGCTATGCCACAAACAAGTGAATGGATAAACAAACATCACGTTGACAAATAATTTAGTGCCATCAAGTAGGCCTATTAATATCGGTTGTAATGATGCACTGTGTGGTCATCTTTAGCCCAGATGTATAGGCTACTCTTACGAATTCGATTATGAATTGAAGTTTATTGTTCCTTATTTATAGCTAACGTAGTGTACGATGTTGTCTTGCGGATTTTTTTTCCGGCATTGTTATATGTATATCAGTAAGGTGGTAAAGGGGTAGTGTTAGGATTGATGGTTTTTAACATCTTTGTTTGTGTCCATTCTAACCGTTGATGATGAAATCGGAAACAAAACATGTAACACAGTGTAGTAAGCCTATGTGTAGATTACTACAATAATTGCGGAGAAATCAATTCTGAATGTGAATGCGATGACAACGCGTGCGTGAAACGTAAGATTTGCTTATGGTAACAGTGTATGGCGAGTTACGATTGCTGACAAAAAAGAGATGATGTGCTACAAATCTAACCTTGATAGTTATCTGTTCAGTAACCATTTCAGTCAGCCGTGTCATTAGGGGTTGGGATTAGAGTTGGGTTTAGATTTAGAAATGCTAAACCTAACACAAACATTCTATAGGATTAGAGTTTTTATGTTAGGTTTGGCATTTCTAAATCTAAACCCGACTCTCATCCTAACCCCTACTGACTTGATTGGCCGCGGGGTAAATATTGATTCAGGCAAAATAGAGGACACGACCCACAGTGCTTCATTTCAGCCTTAATATCTGTATCATGCAGATAGTTCTGAGTTTGTGTAGTTAATGAAAACTACCATGCAAAGCACATTCAGGTTGAAATGAAGAACAGTGGGACATTAGACAGATTACGCCCAAATGTCTATCAATCCTGCGGCCATTTAAGCCACTTACATCTTTAGGGTTAGGTTTCCTAAACTTAACCCATACCCCTAATTAATTACAGCATTCCTGAATTCTTATTTAAAGCCGTATCGGTCTAGGTGACTTAATTGGACGCCGGATCTATAGACATTTGGGCATAATTGGACACACATCCCACTGTTCTTCACTGGGTTCCCAGATTGAAAAGGACAAGTAATAAAATATGTTAAAACTATTTTCCAACAATACATTACACAATTGTATAGAATTATTTAAATGTCACACTCAGGGGTTCATCTTCTTTGATCCTTAGCCGCCGACTGTCAAAGCTGTCAGTGGCCATCACGCCTGGTGGCGTCTTGTAGAGCAGCAACAAACTACTTCTGCTTTGCTCAGTTGGCGGCCATCCTTCGTGCAGTGCCCCAGCTCTGGTTCATTCTTTGCATCTCTGCACCCACAGTGCTCTGCCGCTTTGTTTTTGGTCTGCATCTCTTTTGCCGTCCTTCAGGGGTCCATAGCATAGCTGTTCTTGTGATGGCATCAGGGTCTCTTCTGAGGGCGTGGCCAACCCAACTCCATTGTCTGCCAGCTTTGATGGTGTGCATTTCCTCTTGGTTACTCTAAGTAAGCATTTTATGGTTGGTGATGGCATTCAGCCAAAAGAGAATTCTGAGAATTTTCCTTAGGCAGATTGTGTGGAAATGGGACAGTTTCAACATTTCCTTCCGTTACTCTCCAGCATTCCACACCATAGAGAAGCACAGAAAGTACACAGCTCTCATATAATCATAATTTGAAGTTTATGCGGTACTGAGAGGACTTCCAGATGTTGTTTAGACTAGCAAAGGCTGTTCTTGCTTTATTCATTCTGTTGTTGTCTTTGCTTGTTCTACCGTATGGTGTTATTAAGCATCCTAGGTATGTAAATGTGTATGTCTGTTCCAGCTTCAGGTTCCTTATTGTTATGGGCTCAGGATTGCCCACATTTAGTGTCAGGACCTCTGTCTTCTTTAGATTGATGTTCGGACCCATCTGCTGGCTATACTTATTCAGTCTATCTGTTTTTTCTTGGATGTATTGATGTGAATGTGCGAGTTGTGCAATGTCATATGCATATTTCAGATCTTCCAATGTAGAAAACATTTATCTTATTTCTCTTGGACTGCCCTCTGTTGTTTAGCGCATCACCCAGTCTATGACTATAAAAAATAAAGTGGTTGATAGGGGCATCCCTCTCATACTCTGTCTTCACCTCAAAATTTAGGTTGCTCTGCCCAACACTACATGTAAAGTTAGCATAGAGACTTTTTAATGATGAAAATAATGCAGCTGGGAATTCTATAGGTTACATGTTGTGTATCTGTTTCCCAGGTCTTTTCCTTGTAACATAAACTACAGATTGCAGCATTCTTGCTTACTGTAACCCATGATTTCATTTTAAGTCTTCAGTATTGATGTCTTGTTTGTTTAACAGTGTGGTTCGTCTCATTGAACAATACTTGAAGGAGAATAATTTGCTCCGGACTCTGGCATGTCTGCAGGTAAGTTTTCATCACTTATACCAGCCTTAATCATGTCAACTTTGGTTGTGTGCCATTTATGAACTTTTACAACTTTAGACTATTAGCTACCCTTCCATGCATGAATGAGGCTTGTGAGAAATAATAGTAACTAATAAAGCCATCGTTTTATGTGTGAGTTGTTCTTCATCCTTAACACATTAACTACCGCAAGCCGCTGTCAGCGGCTCACAAAATAATCACATTTGGACCGCAAGCCGCTCAGAGCGCCAATCTAATTTTAGTAATAAAACGAATGAAAAATGTACTGAAACACTCTCTGATCTGGTTCGAGATTTTAAGTTGCCACCGGAAAACAAATTCCCAAAGCATGGTTGTTGTAGAACACTGGAAAATTGATATTATGTTCATATTTTTCAGCGTTTTGGGTTAGTTACCAAATCTTGTAAAACTGTTTACCGTGGCAACTATTGATAGGACTACAAAAAATGCATGTACATCTCGTCTAACGGCTGAAAAGTATAGAAACGTGTTTCAGCAATTGACTGATAGATCTAGCGACGAGGACAAGAGTGAAAACGGTGTGCACATTGATTGAAATTGTGATTTTGATAGAGATGGGGCGCACGCAGTTATAATTGTCAAAATATTGCAAGTCCTCGGCCATCGGAGGGCCGTTAAATAGCAACAACCTCTATTAGAGTTACAACTAGTGTTTATTGTAATAGTACATTCATTTATCTTTAAAATGACGTGCAATTCATTAAAATCTGTAAACAATTACGAAAACTACAGCTTACTTTGTGCAAACACCTACAGGATAAAAATGGGAAAAAAATTTAATTCGGCCACAGTGTGTTTTTCAATTCGGTAGTTAATGTGTTAATCAACATTTTAAAATTTGCATTTGTTATGCTTCATCTTTAATACACATTCTAAAATATATGTCACTGAATGAGGAGGCTGCTGTAAAACTGGTAAAAACAAATATATAAAACAAGAACAATAATAATGCAAGAAAATCGTAAAACCAGAAAGACATATCGAAACAAGAAAGTAAATAATCAACGAAACGAAGACAGGAATGAACAACACTATTAAAACGAGTAAAAAGTCACTTAGCTGGATCCAAGAATGAAACACTTAAGATGGCTGTGAAAATAAGCGTCATGCGGAAGTGATGTTTAAAATGATACAAAAGGATACGAAACGAACCAAAGCAAAAACAAAGATAGATCAGAAAAACAACGACAGAAGAAATAAAGAAGTATGAAACAAAGAGAGAAGCCACCAGAATTTATGCAAAATGATGCTGGACATTAAACGCCCATTTTATCAGGAGATAAAACGCCCATTTGAAAAATGAGACGATTCTCCAACGAAAAGCGAGTTCAGTCATCACCGACACATGAAAGGAGGGCAGTGACATGAATATCAGAATTACCTGAATGGTCAGGCCTATTGAAAAGAAGGGCCACGGTTAAAGGTTTGCCATGATAGATGTCATTTAAGTGCTCATGAAACCTGTCAGCCAAACATCTGCCAATTTCACCAATATAGGTAATGCCACACCTCTTGCAGATGATAGCATACATCAGGTTTCTGGATTCGCACATGAAAGACTCTAATGACAAATTTACCGTTCGGAAAAGAAACTGACTGAGTTTGGAGTACAAAAGGACAGGTCTTACATATGTGGCGGTGGCACGGTTTAGTACCAAAGTGAGAAGGACTAGTTTGTCTCAAGCGATTGTGTACAAGAATATCCATAACATTCTTATCCCAACGATATGCCACCAAAGGGGTATCACGAAACAACTCTGGTATCAGGATCAGCGTGGAGAATAGGCAGATGACGAAACAGAATTTTTTTCACCACCAAACGGGGGGGGGGGGGGGGGTTAAGACAAGTTTGAGTCTGTCAGGTGTAGTAGTAGGTTTGGCAGTAAGTGCCACCTGACGAGTAACGTGACTTATGCGATTAAGAGCATCAGATAATACTCTTTCAGGATAGTGATGTCGGCAAAAAAACTCGAGCATTTCTTGAGCTCGTTCACGGAAATCATCTTCATCGTGATATATCCGACGTAAGCGTAGAAGTTGAGAAAAGGGAATGGAATTTTTACAGCTGAGAGGGTGAGAAGAGGTGTAAAGAAGAAAACCATGAGCGTCAGTAGGTTTATAAAAGACAGAAGTAGTAAGGCCAGTAGGAGTAATATTGACAGTAAGGTCAAGAAAGTTAACTGAAGTGGTAGAAATTTGAGAACTGAATTTGATGGCAGGATGGAAATCCCCAACAAAGTCAATGAATCTACGGAGGTTAACTTCAGACATGTCTGTGACTCAAATTCCATCATCAATATAGCGACGGTAAAACTCGGGTAATGGTCCATCGTAACTTTTAAAATATTCAAAGTGACCCGTGAAGAGGCAAGCATAACTCGGGCCCATTTTGGTGCCCATAGCAACGCCACCAACTTGATTTAAGAACTGACCATTGAATTCAAAAGAGTTGAGAGTAAGAACCAATTCCGCAAGGCGAAGAAGAGGACCTGTGCTAATAGTAAATAATAGTAAAAGTAAATGTATATATGTGTTGTTTCTTCATCTTAATTAAACATTCTAAAATATGTGTGTATTGTTTCTTCATCTTTAATAAACATTCTAAAATATATGTATGTGTTGTTTCTTCATCTTAATTAAACATTCTAAAATATGTGTGTATGTTGTTTCTTCATCTTTAATAAACATTCTAAAATATATGTGTGTGTTATTCTTCCTTTCATAAATATTCTGAAAAAAAACATTTCATCTTCAATCAGTATTCTAAAATATGTGTGCAATTCTTCAGCTTTAATAAATATTGTCAGATATGTGTGCATTGTTCTTCATTCTTAATCAGTATTCTAAAATATATATGTGATGTGGGTGTTGTTCTTAATAAGTATTTTTAAAAAAATATAGGAAAGTCTGTTTGAAGGGTAAAGGATCCCGTTACATGCCCATTGAGGCATATTGAGAATATGGTGTTAGGCCCATATTTTCATGACCATATGGCACAGTAGGGGTGATGTGGTCAACATCATGCCGGCCACCTTTAACCTTCCCAGAGTTGCTCTGGTACCCAGTTCATGAGGCTGGGTTGACCCCGGAGCCATTTGCAGTCTAAAAAATCCCACCTCAACTAGGAGTCAAACCAGAACCACTGAGCCGGAAAGCCAGTGCACTAACCACTGTGCTACCATGGCTCTTAAAGTCTGTTTGAAGAATTCTGTAATTGTAAAGAGTTGAATGTGAACAGAAGTTACCAAAAACATAAGGGATTGTAAAAAAAATGTTTTCAGACAAGAAACAGAAGTCTGAGGTGTTCAGAATTATACTATCCCTGATTTTTCTGCAATAATTCTTTTTCCCAGGAAGAAAGTGGAATATCTCTGAACACTGTGGAATCTGTGGACAGTTTCATATCTGACATCACTGCTGGCCATTGGGACAGTGTCCTTCAAGCTATTCAGACTCTAAAGCTACCTGATAATACATTAGTGGACCTTTATGGACAGGTGGGAAAAGTTTTACAAGAAGATGGATTTACTGTTATACTTGATTAGTCCCTCTGTTCTTAGTTTTCAATTCTGAGAACACCTTTAAATGACTGCATTGATTTGATTAATTTATTTCCCTTCAGATCCCCAAGAAGTTTAGGCCTTAAACAAATTCATGCCAGGTCCTGATGTTTCGTGTTATCCGCTCATGGTGTTTCATGAATCTGTTTCCAGTTCTCTTCTCCATGTGTTTTTCGGTCTTCCTGTACCTTTCTTACCCTGGAGATTCCAGAACATGGATCACCTTGTAGTGCTATCAGCAGGTTTCCTCAATGCGTGTCCTAACCAATGCCAGCATCTTCTCTTGAGATCTCATTCTGGTTCTTTCCATCAGTACCACATTTGTTATGTTGTCATATTATTTCAATCCTTCATTTCTGCACAGGCATCCATTTATGAAACTGGTTGTCATTTTTGTTACTCTCCATGTATCAGAGCCTTACCGTAGAACTGACGACGTTTGAGTTGAATATCCTGATTTTTGTCTTGAACTTGATTTCTTTTGATAACATTGAATCATCAAAAGAGAAGGCGGTCACATAACAATCAAGATTCTGATAGATCCTTCAGTTATCAGTGCAGCTAGATTATTAAAGAAGTGCCCATCTTACCTGTCTGGGAAATAATATGAACAAAAATGAAGAAACATAATCAAGATGGTAATGGCAGATTTTCCTTCATCTCACTGCACCCAATATGGATACTTTTGTCCTTCTCTTATTTCTTTAAGTGTTGTGCTGACTTGCATATATGATCTTCTCTTAACATCTGCTTCCTGTCCTTACTACTTTTTTATCAGTTCGTAGTTGACATTTTACTCATGATGTGATGTCAAAGTGTCCAATATCTTCGTTACCCTCCATCTCTTTTTTCCCCTTAATTTTGCCTTGTCCCTGCAGTGTACACAGGTCACAAAATATGGAGTGCTCATTCAATAAGTGTCCTATTCTCTCTAGAATTACCTTATTGTAAATTTGAGAGTCAGTCCTATTGTATGGCTGTGAAATATGGACACAAAAAAAAACAACAACCAAGAAGTTACAGACTTGTGTAGAATAGAAGAATTGAAATACTATGGCAAGATAACTAATGTGGAACTGATGATGACAAGAACTAGATAAGAGCCAGTGGAACAGGAGAGGAGGCAATGGCGATGAACAGGAGATAAAACATTGTGGAAACCTGTAAATAGCATACAAGGCAGTCCTTATTCTGGGATCCTCAGGGTAAGGGAAGTAGAGGGAGACCCACCAAAAAAACACATGGAGAAAGAAACGAAGACAGAAAATGATAGCGATAAAGAAGATATGGACAGACCTTGTGTGAATGGTACAGGACAGGAGAACTGGCACAACATTTATTGATTGCCTATGCTCCTTGGGGAACTAAAGGGTATTGAATGAATGTCGGTAATGATGAGAAAACATAAGATTGCTAATAAGTGCTGTTGAAGTTTTGCTTCATCAGTAACATACTCATGACATTAAATTATTGGACCATTACTGTGTGGCCGTGATAGTGTGGTTCCTGTTTGTACTTACAGTGTTTGTATAGCGTGGACTCGTCTCACTACCCAGCAGTACGCAGCTAGGTGTTGATGATGCTATGTTACTACAACTCTAGATGATAATACATCACACAACATGCAGATGATGGATGGAGAACATCTATCGAAAAGCACTGCACTCAACCAGCAGGGAATAACAAGATGGTGTTTATTTACAGTTAGTCATCCAAAACATCCGCCGAGAAATAACTCATGCCCAACCTTCCATCGAGGCGGGTCCTTTTCCAACAATAACAAAAATGTTCATAAGCAAATTTTGTAATAAATCTCCTCTCACTCTATCAATCCCTCTATATATACAGTCTGACGTGGATTTTCTAGCTCATCTAAGAATTTATGTTCTCTGGGTTTATTTCAACTCATGATGAGGCATGTAGGTCTGGTGGAACTAGTTGAGGTATCTTACTATGTAAAACTGGTCTAACTACCAGGGCTGTTTATTTATATCAAATAGTCATTGTTCCACACTGCCCCTAGCTACTGTCTATCTTCTCTGCATCTTATACAACATACCTGTTTGTCTTGTAAATCTTGACAACTTGTTAACATAAATCTTGAACTGGTGACATGGTCTTAAAAATGGCGTTTGAGCATCTTGTAGGTTCGGCAAAACAATTTGATACCAGACTGTGACCACAGCAACCAACCACTTTCAGTGGCTTGTTCGCCAGAAAATGAACCATCAAAACATCACTCGAAACTGCACAAATCTTAATACTTTAGCAAACTTGCTAACCTACTCTGAGCGCCTTTCAAAATCAGACTTCCTCATTATCTCCCCGATCTAACACTTTTTCCCTTTCTCACTCAAATGTGTTCACCCTTGCAATACTTTCTCGTGCGTGTTTATTTTTGCTCGTTCACCAAAACCTTTCCAGGGACGTAATTTAAAGTTATCTCCCTTTGATGATTAGACTCAAAACCTATACACTCTTCTTTAATCGTATTACTAAAACATTATATGCAAATGTGTCCCACCATAATTTAGAACTCACATGACATGCTTAACCCTAAAACATCAAACTACATCTCCCAAAGGGGATCCACGGAGTTACCTCCCTTTCCCCAAAACACTCCTCTGCTCTTATCACTTCCCTTTAACAAAGACGAATAGTCTTTTAACAATTCTATTCAACTTTCTCAAACCATTTTTCTGCACTCACTTTCCTTTAACAAATCCCAAGTCCTGTTCACAACTGCAATACTGTACATAATAATTGTACAGGAATCCGTTGCTAAATATGTTGTCAAATATATTACTTACATATGTAAATAAGGAGATGTTATTATGCTGTATGAGATAGAACAATATTATTAGTTCCTGTTCTATGCACAAATCACAGAAATTCAGTGGACGTCACAGCTAGTAAGTAATGTCTCATATCAAGCCTAAGATTGCTTGAATTTGGTGTCAAACATGAGGCTAGCTGGTATGGGCGAATGATCTGTCATGTATACAGCCAGCGCGCAACAGAAACAGCATTCATACCATTCAACATTTGCTGAGGGAGACTGAGCACCTATGGGTTTGCCTGGATTGCAGTTTTGTCAATTCTGTATAACAATAACAATCTCTTATACAGCCTAAAATACAATGTTTCTGTGATTTGAATTTTACATTTTTTTTTTCTTTTTAAAGATTGTTCTTGAGCTTATTGAGCTGCGAGAGCTTGGAGCAGCAAGGTCACTTCTCAGGCAGACAGATCCTATGATAATGATGAAACACAGCCAACCTGACAGATACATCCACTTGGAGAATATGTTGGCCAGGTCTTACTTTGATCCCCGTGAGGTAGGACTTCTCAGATTATTATCTTATCTCGGTTTCACACATGCATTGAATTTGCAGCATGAAAAGCCTGTTTCAGACTATTTCTTGTGCAAGAATCATTACGAGAAAGGTTTCATAAAAATACATATTTTTTACGTTGGGCTACGTTTGCACCATTATTATAGTTAGACATTTCTGCCCTAAACTTGTTATAGATAATGAAGCATGTTTGCTACCTTTATTATTCATTTTGTATAATCTTATTGGGGGGGGGGTGGAATTACATATTAGGTTGTCATTATTAGTAATAGTATGTGAATGACAATGTAATTTGATCTTTCAACTTTTAATATACAAGTAATGGTAGTCCCTGGGAGCCGCGCTGGTGTAATGGCTACAACATTGTACTGGCGACCAGGTGTTCATGGTTCAAACCCGGCCGTCGGCGTTTGAAGAAATGTTTACGACCGGAGATTTGACTGAATAATCTGAACGGCTCCTGCACATAAATCCCGTGTGGATGGGAAGGAACAAAGCTCCTGACCGGGTTGGAAGGAAAGTCCACTGACCCCCCAGCCTCGCAATGACATGTCATTGGGCCGAAAGAGCCGGAAAGCTCGAGTGCCGCTGGTTATATAAAAAAAAAAAAAAATGGTAGTCCCTTGGCAGATACTGTCGGAGGGTGAGGGGTGTTAGAGGTCTCAGCTTTATAAGATGGGATGAACGTAGCCTGTGCCTTCCCTAATTCACGAGAAGAGTCAAATACTCAGAATGCTCCAGTGGTTGATCCCAGAAACCTGGTAACTTTGTAGTAAGAGGCAAGCATTTTAACCACTCTTGTCAGTCAGACTTTCAACTTGACAAAATGAAAAAAATAAATATATATATATATACTGTAATTGATTGCTTCATCATTTCTAGTTCACTTTATTAATGGAGTAAATGCATACCTATTCAAGGCCTATCCTGAAGGACAAACAAAAGAGAAAAGGAGAGCAGCTATAGCACAAGCCCTGGCTGGGGAAGTAAATGTGGTCCCTCCTTCAAGACTGCTGGCTCTGCTTGGACAGTCTCTCAAATGGCAACAGCACCAGGGATTGCTACCACCAGGCAAGTTACTATGACAGCAAGCTTGTTTAATTTGAAGCAGTGAAATAAGTAATAGAAAATTATTTCTTGGTGCTCAGGTTTGAAACTAGTGAAAGAAAGCAGCTGGAGAAAATTCTTTGTTAGATTAGTTATCAAGAAAGGGTACAGAACAAGACAGTAGATGTGGGAGCAAGAGTGAATGTTACGAGTGAAATAGACATAGCTTTATTAAATAGCTTATTTTCAGGTGTTCCACGGTCTTATCTATCTTTGTATATTTCCCTCAGGCACCACAATTGATGTGTTTAGAGGTAAAGCAGCTGTGAAAGAGCAGGAAGATGAGAAATATCCCACACAAATGAGCAAACAAATTAAGGTATTTTTATCTTGTCATTTTGTGACAACAGTTTTCAGTCACCTTTTGGTGCTTACGTTTAGGAATACCCCAGACATCATCTGTGCATTTTGTATAGATTTTCATACTGGATGTCACAGTGGAATGAGTTGTTATTTTTGCTTTTGTGGTTTCTTAAGTGTGGAGTAGATAACAAAGTTTCAAATATTTTTTAAAAAATCTTGTGATAAGGGACCATTATTAATTTTGCAGATTATCTGCCAAGGATCACCAATACTTGCTGCAACATCACAAACAAATAAAGGGGGCAAAACTTTGGGAAAAATACAGGGCATGCTATTAATACCAGATTGGCAGATGCCTTTCAGAAATACTGAACAGAATAAACATGCAGTTAAAAGCTGACTTAGAAATTGAAACATATTTTTTGTCACTCCCAGCATTATGGGATGTCTGGTAGAGCCCTCGTACGGGATGTCTGGTAGAGTCCTCTTATGGGATGGCTGTGTCATAGCCCTCGTGCTTTTGCAGAAATGGCTTCTACAGCAGTTTGGTTTATAAGATGGAGGTTACCACCTTGCACAAAGGGTTTTTCATTGTTACACAGAATCACTAATATCATATGGAAGTAAACTATGGACAAGTTGTTAAGAAACAACACAGTTCTGTGGGCCATAGAGGTTGGGCTTTTCAAAACCAAAAAAAAAAAAATTTATGTCACCATTGATGGCTTTAAAAAATATTTTAAATAAACTTTGAGAGGAGCCAACGTGCTGTGGAGCTGAATAAAAAAATGTTAGAAAGGGGTTGTACACTATCAGTGGTCGTATTTTGAGAAGAGAAATGTTAGAACAATTTTTGGAAGTAGGCAAAATGGATGCGATAAGGGATGACAAAGAAAGAAGATTCTGAGGAATCTAACAACATGATAGAAAGTTATGGAGAAAAAAACAATTGCCTAACCATTCTGCATGCTCTTGATGATGATGTGATGAAATTGTAATTCTGTTTCTTTGTTTCCTTGTCACAGTTTGGTCTAAAAGCACACGTGGAATGTGCTCGATTTTCTCCTGATGGTCAGTATTTGGTGACAGGATCTGTAGATGGATTTGTTGAAGTATGGAACTTCACCACAGGCAAGATAAGGAAGGATCTCAGATATCAGGCTCAGGTATGGTTGTGTCATCTGGTGCAGTTACTTTCTTAGATTATCATGTTGAAAACCTACATTGGCTTTTAGCAGCAATGACATATTTTATAGGTCTAGCTTTATGCAGTTCTGCTTTCTGTTTGCTTTTCTTCCTTGGTCTGGCTTTTTAATTCTTTGTTTTTATTTTATTTTTCAATAATTTTATCTTATTACATATTGTGCTTCAGCATGATCATCAATACACTTCAACTGTCTATGCAGCACAGGTCCTTGGCAAAAACATGCTCAATTTTCCTGTCCTGTGACAGCTGCTCAAGGAGCTTTTTTTTGTTTTCTTTAGCCCTTTTATGTATGATGTCTCCCGTTATTGTCTTTGTATGTTTTTTGTTTTATCTTCCTCTATTTCCCTTAACATGGAGATTCCACAACAGGGTTTGTCTTGTAATGGTGTCAGCTAGTCTTTTTTTTTTTTTTGTCTCCTCCCCCCCCCATTTCAAAATTAGCTTTTTTATAAATGTGAATAAATAAGTAAAATAAATATAGGTAAAACAGGCACTCGTTGGATAGTACAAATTTATTTTACTCATTTCTGTCCAACCAGTGCCTGTTAATTACCTGTATTTATTTATTTTACTTATTTATTTATGGCTCATGGGACTCAGGTTTCTATGATTATTTATTTTGAAACATGAACTATATGTTGTCAGGTTTTACTTACCAGAAATTTTTTTTTTCTATCTATTTCTGAAGGACAACTTTATGATGATGGATGAGGCTGTTTTGTGCATGTGCTTCAGCCGAGACTCAGAGATGTTGGCAACTGCTGCTCAGGATGGAAAGATTAAGGTTCATTTACTCTTCTTTACTTTCCTAAAGGGCCTCAGTAACACACGGGCATTATCACTGATTGCATGACTTAAATGCCTGTATGGTTTGCACAGCTCAAGGTTCATATTTCTCTATCACAAAGATCTTCTTGATTTAATTAGCAGTAAAAAATCATCATCATTACCCTTTCAGTTCCCTTTGGAGCACTGATCCTTTCACGTCTGTCTCCAGTTTCCTTTATTTCTCTTACCCTGAGAATCCCACAACAAGGACTGTCTTGTCATACTATAAGTTGGTTTCCTCAATGTGTGTTCTAACCAACACCAGCCGGCATCTTCTCCTCACAAATTGTTCCACTGGTATTTGCCTTTTTTGCCATGAGTTCCACACTGGTGATCTGAAGCTATAAAAATTAATTGTCTAAAATTGCTCCAAGTTGCTGTCACCATGAGTCCTGTGCCAAAGCATAGAAAGAAAAGAAATACTGATCATCAAACCTGATTCTTGACAACTCTACTACCATTTTATATTAATTTTTCTTTGAAGTCGTACCTCAGTTTTGTCTGAGCTCTTCACTCTAATCTTCTTCCTGTGCCTTTGTAGAGTGGTACATTGCCTTTCACTGGCTTCCTAGCTCGGTGGTCCATGGTTCAATCCCCAGTTGATGTGTGATTTTTTAGACCGCAAACAGCTCCGGGGTCAACCCAGCCTCATGAAGTGGGTACCAGAGCAACTCTGGGAAGGTTAAGGCGGCCGGCGTGATGTTGACCACATCACCCCTAGTGTGCTGATGGTCAAGAAAATATGGGCCTAACACCATATTCCCAATATACCTCAATGAACGTGTAACGGAATCCTTTACCTTTTTTTACATTGCCTTTATTTTTGGTCATTTTTGTTTTCGTGTGACAATTCATTTCCCCGTTTTGTTTTGTCTTGAAGCTGATTCACTTTTTCCTTTTCACTTTTTCCTTTTATTTTGCCTTTGTTTTTTTTTTTTTTTATTTTATTTTTGGTCATTTTTGTTTTCGTGTGACAATTCATTTCCCCGTTTTGTTTTGTCTTGAAGCTGATTCACTTTTTCCTTTTATTCTTAGATTTCTTTAGCCATTAGAAGTGCCGTCTGTTTATGGTTACTATCTCTAGTGCAAAGAACTGCTTTTTTCTGGCTTGTTTATATTAGTTTCCTTTGCCCTGGCTACCATTTTCACTGTTCTGTATGCTGTGTATCTTCCTGTTCTTCATTTCCTTAACTGCCTGTGCTATTTTGCCTACTTCATACATTGAACATTTGAGCATCAATGTTGGTTTAGATTTGATGGAGAGAGTTTGAGTTGGACTTTCGATATCAACTATTAGACTTTCGTTATCAACTATTAATCATTTAACAACTGTGTTGTCTCTTCTATCTAGATAACCCAAGTGTTGTATTGTAACAGATCTTTTTCTTTCTCTGTTATCTGTACCCATCTATTCTTTGTTCTTTAAACTAGCATAAGTTGTCCTTAATCATCTTTTGCAAATATGTGTAACAGGAAACCATGCTATTCTCTGCACCACTGCCGTATTGACTGGGTTCCTGAGTACAACACAGGAACTCCATTATACAATTACAGTAATTCCCACAAGCTTTGAATTTTAGACACATTTATATACATGAAAACTTGACTTCATAATTTTTAGGTATGGAAAATTATTTCCGGCCAATGTTTGCGCAAGTTTGAGAAAGCCCATATCAAAGGAGTGACTTGTGTGAACTTTGCGAGAGACAACAGTCAGCTGCTCAGTGCTTCCTTTGATCAGACTATCAGGTAGGAATATGAGCAACTAAAAACATGTTTGACTTTTACTTACTGGAGAGACAACCATAGAAATTGGGGGGAGATTGCTTCTGAAATTTTATTTAAAAAGGCTACTAAATGAGATTGTAATTTTTTTAAATTTACTAAGGATGGACAAAATATAGAATCAAGGACAAAGCATCGCCAGATCGGGTGGTGCCTTTTGCGGGTGATAATGAGGACTGTCAGATATCCTGTATCTGTTATGTTTAAAAAAAAAAACTGGCAGAAACTAACAAGAAATGTATACTGTGTGTTTCATCTAACCTTAGTAACCTCTGGTCATAACTGAATATGAGGATAATGCACCCTTGAGATGATAGCCGTCAGCTGCTGTTTTTGTGTGCCTGATGTTCATTTTAGCGTGTCGCAAGCTTAGGCACAGTTATACGAAGATTAGGCTGTTGCCCATGCAGTATGTATCCCCTCTCCACATAGCTGGTAGGTCCAAAGGAATAGCAGTAGCCGATACAGTTTGGTACCGGCGACTTTGCAGGAGTTGCCCGAATAGTGTTGAATCAACATCAGACTTTCATTTAGCAAAATCTTAGGAAATATTTGATGGCCTTTTCAGATAATAACTGAATGTTCAACAGCACATTTATTCTTAATTTTACCACTGGTTTGTTTTAAATTGACACAGTTTTTGTGATGTGAAAAATCTATGTATTCTAATACAACTTTTGTTTTGTAAAAGAATTGTTTGAAGTGGTGTTGATACATTCTTATTTTGCTCATTTATTCAATATTTACAATGGCTCCTTCTTGCAGAATTCATGGAATGAAATCAGGAAAGACACTGAAAGAGTTCCGAGGTCATACTTCCTTTGTGAATGATGCTATTTTTACACCAGATGGCCACCACATTATAAGGTAGGAGTTTATTTAGGTTTTTTTTTCAAAACTATTAATTGGAAAGACATGACAGCTAAAAAAGACTAGATTGATTTCTAAATGGATGATGCTTGGGAGCCTTGATGGAAGTGCCTTATTGCTCTCTCCTAGAATATCAAGAAGTTACAGATTTAAAGCACTTGTATTTGACGATGGGTCATTTCTGATGATCAGGTCACCTCTAGTTGCAGCGCTATGTATAGAGTTTCCTGTCATTATTGTTGAACAGATGAACAGTGTCAGAGGCACAATCTGTGTAGAATATATAAAGTGTGCAGGACCATGAAGGCATCAGTGAAGTTGATCTTTGAGAAATGTGTACTAAAAGGTAGACAGCAATACTTCTGTTAAAAAATTTAAAGTGGGATAGGATAATGTGTTTGGAGCAGTGAATTTTTCAGAGTCACAAAATTACAGAGGATGTACTGATATTTTAATGTACTGAAAGCAGATAAAACATGTTTGGACAAAAAAAATATCTTTTAAAAATTACTTATTAAGAGTATAGCTGCAAGGAAAATGTAAATTTTAGGTAAATGATGGGCAGAAATACAGTTCTGACACCGCTGATAAGAAGAAAATATGGAAGGCAAGACACCATTAGGAAGAATGAGAATATGGTACAGGCAACATAATTGAATGAGGAACATTAGCAACATAGTAACAAATGAGCGTATGCAATAGATTCTTGTGGGAAAGAAGCTCAAACAGCTTCTGAAACAACACAGTCTGTTTAAGGGGTGGAAATATTCTGAAGCCATCTTCAGATGAACAAAATTAATTTCAAGCAATACTGTGAGAAAGAAAGAAAAGATTTGACATCCATGCTTACAGAAACAAATACTTTTTGAAGCCATAACTCACAGACAATTTTAACTCTTAAAGGCCGGAACGACGCTGGTAGCGTACATCCGCAAAACCCCTAGAAGCCGAAACGACGTTGGGAACGTCACTTTTGTGTTCTGTGAAATTTGTTCCGTATTTTCTTTATGACTCATAACTGAATACTATATGTAGAATATCACTAAAAATCCTTCATATTCTAATTCAACATTCATTTATCTTTACTGTGATGTATAATATGTGTGTCTTTGTTGTGTAATAACTCAGAAACTTTAGAATTTATAAAGGTACTGCTTTAAGGTACACAAATAATTCTGGCAAAACTGATGAAAAAATTCCGGCCTGCAAGAGTTAAAAGGCCTTAGTTCAAGAAGGAAAATTATTCTGAACCCGTACTCATTGAGAAGAAATTATTTTGAAGCTGTATTTAGAGAAGTGAAGTTACTTCTGACCCTCTTCCTGGAATAAATTGTTCAAGTTAATTGGAACCGGTTGAGTGGAAAATCTAACCATATTTGAAGTCCTAGATTTCTCTTCTTTATTGACACTTACATTTTGTATGCCAGTGCCTTCTGAACAGGTTTTTTTTTAAAAATGTCACAGTGCAAGTTCTGATGGGACAGTCAAAGTGTGGAGCGTGAAAACAACAGAATGTCAGAATACATTCAAGTCTCTTGGAAGTGCGTCAGGAGCAGACACTACAGTCCACAGCGTGTACATTCTGCCACGTAATGCTGAACAGTTTGTAGTGTGTAACAGGTCCAACACAGTTGTCATTATGAATTTCCAGGGACAGGTTAGTGTCATGGATGCTGCGATTGATGCTTGATTTTGTCTATGGTGATGTCTTATATGAGTGTGGAATCTAAATAGCGTACTACTTACTTACTTAGTCATCCCTCTTCTACCGTGAGGTGTAGAGGTTTGGAGGAGGGAGCACCGCACTATCCTATCAACTGTCTTCCTTCTGGCCTGGTTCCAATATAGTCCTTGGTCTTTCAGAGATTACCTAATGTTGCCCTCCCAACAAACTCTGGGGGAATCTAAATTGCATCTGTGGTTAATCATCATCTCCTTTTTTCGCTCATTAAAAAACGTGGCGCCACCTTTGCAGATGATCCCCTTGAGGAAACCTACAGCAGAGCAAAAACTCTTGTCGTGGTAGTTTCTGGAGTAATTTGTTGTACAGGATAAGGTTGCCAGTTCCATTCACAACGTTATATACTACTGGACAAAAGTTAAGGGCCGCCATTCAGTTTAGACAAGGTTTATATAATTGATTGGCAAACTGTAAAGACAAGTGAAAATGTCATTAAAACTGAGCTCAGAGAAATGTGTATACATTTCTGTGTGCACTAGGTTAATTTTTTTTTAAATGTCCAAAAACTGGGTCACTTTAACCCGCACGTTAAAATTGCCATTGTTGCTGCAAAAACTCGTGGTTTTTGCAACATGCCCCACTAGTTCAAAAGGTGAAAAAGTGAGTTGAATTTGAATGCACGTGGAAAATGATCATCGGTAAAGAGTGTTCACCGTCGGTATGCAATAAATCAGTATGACAAGTGGTCGAAATGATCACTGCGTTAGCCATGCCACCAAGGAGAAGTCTCAGCACTGTTGACCGTGGTCGAGCCATGGAATGGATTCAGGATGGTCAATCTGTTCGTCATGTTGCAAGACGTTTAGCAGTGTCCCACTCTACCATTCAGAGACTTTCAAGCTACCGGACATTTGGAAAATCGACCCTGCTCACGAAGAATTATATAAACCTTGTCTAAACTGAATGGCGGCCTTTAACCTTTGTCCAGTAGTATATTAGTCACCATTTATGACGTGCTTGAGGGAGCAGCAGTTCTGTTCTTTCTTTGTTTCCTTAGAGACCCCTACAAACTATTTGGGACTGCAGTAAATATTCTGGTTCCCACCTCCCCATTTTTTAAGCTGTTTAAGGATCATGAAGCTCTCACTCCATTTGGCTCTCATTGCCGAAAGCCTGCTCTAAAGAACCTCATTTGCTTTAGCTGTGATTGTTTCCGTTGTAATTTGTTTTACATGATGAAGTTGTTGGCTCTCTCTGCAACCCTTTTTAGTCGCTTTTTTACAACTTATTGTGATAAGAAATATAGGCTGAGCAGAAACCATGCCAGTGAGCAAAACTGGGGGACGTCTGCATATCAGAATTGAGAGTAGGATTATTGTGGTTCAGAATCAATATAATTGTACATTGGGCAAACACAAAGGTGCTCAGTCTCCCTCAGCAAATGTCGAAGGGTATGAATGCTGATTGTTCTTGTAATACTGGCTGTATACACACTTGATCCATCCTCTCAGAACTTCATCCCTGGTGGTCTACATCTGATGCCAAATTCCTGCAGTCCGAGCCATTGAGAATTGAGTTAACTGATGAAAAGACTAAACACTAGACATGTGTCATCTTGAAAGCAACTAGTGGTTTGTACCACAACATTCTGCACAGGCCACAACAGATTGAGATACCATATATGCAGCAAGCTAATGGTTGTATTGAAGAAACTAAAGGTAGGAACTACCAATGAGTGTCACTATGGCACTGACAAAATGACCATTGAACATCACCTGCAGAAGTGCCCATCATGTGAGGAACAGAAAGTGCATATGGCTGTTATCGGTTCTATTGCTGGACAAACTCTATGGAGCTAACAGTCTCAGGCTGACCACTGCTTTCCTTAAACGTATTCACGTTGACATCTGAAAGTGTGCGAATAAGACAACATAGTACCGCCACAAGCAGGCTTAAGATTCATAGGGCAGCAGAAGGCCAGTCAAAACAATCACCCAGTAGATTGAACATGCCTTCTAGGGAAAGAAAGTACACCTGCGGAATGCATAAACATGGAAAAGGCATTGATAAATAGAGAGAGTGGCTAAAACAAAAACTCCACTAATGTGGAATCATTAGACAAATGTATAACTGAATAAATCATTTCATACACAACAGGCATGTTGTTTGTTTGCCTCAGCTTTCAAAGTTTTGAACTCTTATTACAGGGAAAGATTCAGAGAATATGGAAAAAACAAACAGCATAGCCAACATAAAAAAAAAAAAAAAAGAAACAATAGCAGATGTCCTAGTTTTAAATAGATATTTGAAGGGACTTAGAAACACTTAGAGATAACTTAGAGAAATACTCAGAGAAACACTCAGAAATAACTTAGAGAAACGCTCAAAGATAACTTAGAGAAATAACTTAGAGAAACGCTCAGAGATAACTTAGATAAACGCTCAGAAATAACTTAGAGAAACACTCAGAGATAACTTAGAGAAATACTCAGAGATAACTTAGAGAAACACTCAGAGATAACTTAGAGAAATACTCAAAAATAACTTAGAGAAACACTGAGAAATAACTTAGAGAAACGCTCAGAGATAACTTAGAGAAACACTTAGAGAAATGCTCAGAGATAACTTAGAGAAACGCTCAGAGATAACTTAGAGAAACGCTCAGAGATAACTTAGAGAAACGCTCAGAAAAAACTTAGAGAAACACTCAGAGAAAACTTAGAGAAACACTCAGAGATAACTTGGAGAAATGCTCAGAAAAAACTTAGAGAAACACTCAGAGAAAACTCAGAGATAACTTAGAGAAACACTCAGAAATAACTTAGAGAAAGGCTCAGAGATAACTTAGAGAAAGGCTCAGAGATAACTTAGAGAAACACTCAGAGATAACTTAGAGAAACGCTCAGAGATAACTTAGAGAAATGCTCAGAAATAACTTAGAGAAACGCTCAGAGATAACTTAGAGAAACGCTCAGAGAAAACTTAGAGAAACACTCAGAGAAAACTTAGAGAAACACTCAAAAGTTAACTTAGAGAAACACTCAGAAATAACTTAGAGAAACACTCAGAGATAACTTAGAGAAACACTCAGAGATAACAGGTAATTCATGGTTTAAACGTTTATCATCATCATCACCTCAGCTCCCCAAGGAGCATAGGCCTTCAACAAATTCCATTAAAGTTCTTTCCATGCTTCTTTATCCCTTTCATTTGTCTCCATCTTTCTTCTCATTGTGTTTTTTGGTCTCCCTCTAACTTATCCTGAGGATTCCAGAACAAGGACTGCCTTGTAATGCTATCAGCAGGTCTCTTCAGTGTATGTCTGGTGCCAGCATTTTCTTCTCATCTCTTGTTCTACTGACTGGTTCTTGTCATCTATTCCACATTGGTGACCTTGTCAAACCATTTTCAGTCTGTCTATTTTACGCAAGCACTTATTTATGAGAGTTTGTAGCTTCTTGGTTTTTGTTGTCCATGTTTCAGAGCAGTACAATAGGATTGGTGTTGAGGCTGCTTCATGTCTGCAGCATGGCGCATTCCTCAAATGATTATATCTCCGCGACTGATGTCGATGATTGTTTCATGCTTACAGACATTTGGATTTGTCGACGATCCGAATGGCTGTATCATGGAACACCTCAATCGAATAGAGATATATCTCATCGACCGATGTCGATGATTGTTGCATGTGTGCATGCATTTGAGTTTTGATCACACTCGGATCTGCACCATGGAACATCGCAATTGAATATAGATTAACGACGTAGTATGCATATCACTATGCATGACGCGTATGTCTTTATAACGTCACTCGACGTGTGGGCTTCGGCCCCAACGGCAGCGTATGGCATGTGTGGCCATTGCCACTATATAATTCGACTTGTGGGTTTTGACCCGTACGGCAGTGTGTTTCGGAAGTGTGGCCATTGCCACTTATACTGTGTGGTATATCCACTTTTTAATTGTGTGGCTGGGAAGCCATTTGAGCAGTGTATTTCTTGAACTAAACGTAAGTCGTCGTATGAATAATGCAGTTTGCATAATTATGGCAGATTAGCCTGGCGTGGTATGCCAAAGGAACATTATGTTACTAGCAATAGTGTAAGACTAGTATAGATGGATATTGTACAGCTAGCGGCAAGCGTAAGCCTAGTGTAACGGATATTAAACGACTAGCAGTAGACGTAAGCCTAGCATAATAAGTGTATTGCAGAACTAGCAGGATAATTAAGTCTAGTTAGCCTCTGAATTTATGCCAAAGGACATTGGCCGTTAAAAGGAACTGACCTCTAACCAGAACTCTAGATAGAGATTGTGAACATGTGCTTATGAACTAATGAGAACTCTTACAGATCGTACATGAATGTGATGTGACTTTTGTTCCCATGTAGTTGGTGTCTGCTCATGGTATGAAATTACTAATTAAATATTTTGAGTCGTCAAAATCACAGTCTTATCAACTGTCGTATTCGGAGTTGAGTTAAATGCTATTTATCTTCAACTGATCATGACCAGTGATGATTAATGTCTTAACACGCTGCATCTCACACTGCCAATATAATCAATAAGACAAGAGACTAATACAGGTCAGTCAAGGGTCGAATATTTAATATGAAACATGTTCAGCACAGAATGTATCACAAGGGTTAAAGCAGACATTATCGATACCAACGGACAGTATTACGGAATCCTACAAAAGTGATAAGAACCCGAGGGACTTTGACTCTATAAACTGAATACGCATATAATAACTTGGTCATCCACAAATACTAGAAGTCATCGAAGCACCCAGAATATACTGGGGTCCCCGGAAGCGCTCGTAACATACTGGTGTCAGAAAGTGTCTGGATTTCGTGAATACTGGATTCCCCCCTTCAAGTATCGAGGAAAGTCAAACTGATGATGAACGTTTAAATGCAAAATCATTCATTCAATCCTAACCGGCAACTGAAATGCGCAGGACAGAAAGTGACGTCACTACATCGATGCCGTCAACGTTAGCAGACAACATTGCCTGAGAATCCGAATTTTTCTTCCACCACAAGAGACTGATTCACGCAGATAGAACGGTAATCTTCCACTCGAGAACCTGAACCAGTGGAGAATGTATCTCTTCATCAAATTCATCTGAGACTGCGACGCAGATCGATTGAAGAAACTACGTTCCAAGACTGAAGCAATACTTTCAAACGGTTACCCTGCTGCGAAGGTCAAGGTCTACCATCAATGGACCTCAGCTGTTGAAGACACTTGGATTAGAATTACATGCATTCATGTATTTCTCAGAGGGTCAACTAAACAGATAAGTTCTTGATTTTACTTGGGCGCTTGAACATTATCATATTGTCCTTGCATTAGCTTTGGTCTACAGTTCATCATCACTTGGCTTACTTTTTACTATCATCTGTGTTTCCCCATTCATGTTTATCCGTATATTTGTATATTCGTCGTGTTTAATATTGGCTGGAATTTTCCCAGGAAAGCTTCAGTGAATGTTAACTTCTACTAGATTTACATGCTTATTTTGCGGACTGAGGATCTGACTGATTATATTTTTTCTTTTGAGTCAGGAAATAAATGTTTCTTCAGTTAGCATTATAACCATATTTTGTGTACTTAGCAGTTGCGTCAAGTGAATTACGTCCTCTTTATTTACATAACCTACACAAGGGTTAAAGCAGACATTATCGATACCAACGGACAGTATTACGGAATCCTACAAAAGTGATAAGAACCCGAGGGACTTTGACTCTATAAACTGAATACGCATATAATAACTTGGTCATCCACAAATACTAGAAGTCATCGAAGCACCCAGAATATACTGGGGTCCCCGGAAGCGCTCGTAACAATTGGCTTGACACTTGAGTTGAAAATCCAGCAGTATACGATGTTCTATTTTGTAATAGTAACTCCTTAAATCTCATGGTGTTTTTATTTTTGTGATAACCCAGATTGTGAGAAGTTTCTCCAGTGGTAAGAGAGAGGGCGGAGACTTTGTGTGTGCTGTTTTGTCCCCACGTGGAGAGTGGATCTACTGTGTGGGAGAGGACAGGGTGCTCTACTGTTTCAGCATTGTCACTGGCAAACTGGAAAGGACACTGACGGTAAATATTTTTGGTGACATTATGACAAGTTATTTGGTCACTGATTGTTTTGTCAGTCAGTGGCCAAGGACAAAAAGAAGAAGATGAAAAAGTTAATGGTGTTGGGCTTTTCATGAGGTGCAGACGTGGTCTTTGAGTCTAGGAGGCCACCAAAATTATTTAAACTAGTGGTTCTCAATGTGTGCTATATGGCATGCCCCCCTTGGGCTGTGCCATATTTGTAAGTGCCACAGTAAGATGGTAAAGTACCTTTTTTTCCCCAGCTAACAGTGACTATGGTAGGGGGGAGCCACAGAGACAAATGAGGCTCAGAAGGGGGCCATGAGCAAAAACAGGTTGAGAACCCCTGGTTTGAATGTTTAAACCATAGATAGAAACCTTTGGTAATTTCTAGGTGCCAGAGTGACCTGGGACTCTGTGTAGTTCCCGGGGTCTCTGAAGAGAGAGAGAACAAAGAAAAGGACTACTGCATCCTCAGGTAAGCTGTAAGAGGCAGCTAATATGAGGTTGTGCATGAGCAGCTAATGTGAGGTTGTGCATCAGCAGCTAATATGAGGTTGTGCATGTGACTGGCAACCTCATTATGTCAACTAAATTGCCACAGAGACCACCTGCAAGAGTATGTGACTTATTGGTGCAGGCTTCCTGCAAGTGGACCAGCTACAGTGGTGACACCATGCCCTATAAGAAGTAGACGTCAACATGGTGATAGCGACCTGGGATTCCTGCATCCCTGGCAGTCAGCATTTTGAACCAGATCATAACATTTATATACTTGCTGAGCAGTTGCAAATCTTGGTGATGCCTAGCCTTCTCTGATAAGGGCGAAAAAATAGGTCCCATGTGCAAGTTGTGCACGTTAAAAATCCCACAACAGTTGGAAATCATAAAGAGTAGGCTGTAAGGGATTTTTAACGTGCGCAACTTGCATACAGGACCTCCTATTTTTCCGCCCTTATCGGAGAAGGCTAGGCATCCAATCTCACTGGCCAGGGGGGAGTATGACATTATTAGGACCACTGGTTCTGAAAAAGAAATTTGTATAAATTATATTAGCTCTACTGGGAATCAACACTCGATACTTCTAGAATTTGAGGCGGGCGCCATACCTCTTAGCCATTCCGACCCTATCCTTTTGCAGGAAGATTGCATCAAATTGTCCATGTTCTCTTATGATGGTGGTTTCTGTAGCAAATTATTTTACACAATGAGGTTGTCAGCCCCATGCACAACCTCTAATTTGTTGCTACTTACAACATGCCTAAGGCAGCAGTCAGTCATATTCTTTCTATATGTGGTTTTAATGTGAGATTGTACTGTTCAAAATTGTTTTAAGAAATTTTTTTAATAACAGATTTGTGATTTTCCCCCATATGTTGTTGCTCTTTAAGTAGGACTGCTGAGTTTCTCGCTCTTTTGCAGCCAATACCAAGTTGAAGACTCCTTGGTATTATCTACACTGTAGATCTAGGCTTTTCCTGTGTCTTTTCTGCCATTCCAAAACATGTTGAGTTGAAGTCATGAGCTTTAGTTTCTCCAGCTTGGCTTGCATTTAAAGGATCGTCACATCTGGTCCCAAGCTAAGAGGAAGAATTGCATGGCATACTGTGCATTCCTCGCCGTCCAAGGGGGCTGTCCAAATATGCAGAGCTAAAGTACTGTGCTCTGGTTTTGGGCTCTCACAAGAAATTGTCACATCCTACACAGAGCCACTTCTCAGCTACCCTTGCCTATCATGGGTCCATAGCGGGATCTTCCTGCTTGCAGCCAACCAGGTAAAAGCCAGAGTTACATCCTCCAGACTTAATGTGCAATGCTGGGTTCTCAACATGTGGGTGCACTTAACCTCACAGACAGAGGCTCAATTCCACGTCTCTATAATATAGCATTGTGCTTAGCTGGTGGTCATTTAAGGATGATTCCAGATATGCTTCCATGCATTTCCCCCATACATCATATTCGTCTTATTTTTCATATATTTAATGTACACACCATTTTAATCTATCCAAACAGGTTCACGACAAAGATGTCATTGGAATAGCCCATCATCCTCATCAGAACCTGATAGCCACATACTCAGAAGATGGCTTTCTGAAACTCTGGAAGCCTTAATGTTCATTTAAACTTGTCATCACCACTGGTTTAATATTTGTCATGTTAGGAACAGGATCTATAAATTTTTGTTTTCTTTTGTATGTTTCACTTTAAGCTCATTTCTCTGTATTTAAAGCAGTAGAAATGTGAATGAATTAATGAATGTTAAACTGAATATTTCATTCATTTTTTGTAGTGTATCTGAAAAGCTAATCTGTATTTCATTCTTCTCAAAGATTGGTGGATTGATTAGTGTTAATGATGAACAGTTTGTTTATTTATCCCTTGATATCACATCTATGATTTAAATGGTTCTTTCTTTCTTTTGTCTTGTGAAACTTGTCAGCTTGTAGATTATGTAACGTGAGATCATTATTATTTGTTATTGATGTGTTGGGAGGGATCACTCGTGTTTTAAGTACCTAGACTGAATTATCCTATATTAAAACAAATGTAACTATAAATACTGTCTTTTACTCCTTTGTGAGATGTTTAATTACTTGGTGTCCGGCGAAACGTAGATTAGACAGTAGCAGTGGTGAGGAAAAAAATATTTGTAGAGACCTAATTTAATGAAAAGCTGCGCTTGTTTTGATTGTGTCCCATTTATGTTCTATTGTTATTCAGAACGGACATCACTGCACTCCAGGCAAACCCATAGGTACTCAATCTCCCTTAGCTAATGTGAAAGGGTATAAATGCTAATTGTTCCTGTTGGGCTGGTCATATTCCTTTCATACGTCCATCTCTGCTAGTCTTGCATTTGATACTGAATTGAGGCAGTCTTAACCTTGATGATTCATTGATTGCAGGGCCATTCTCTAATAGGTGATCATTAATTGCCCTCAGTATCTCTTCCTTGTTATTGTTAATGAGAATCGACTTCACTGCACTCCGGGCAAACCCATAGGTGCTCAGTCTCCCTCAGCAAATGTAGGATATGAATGCTAATTGTAACTGTAGCACGCTGGTTGTACATGACGGATGCATTCTCTCTCACGTCCATTTCTGCTAGTCCCACGTTTGATGCCAAACTCCAACAGCCTCAGCTTTGTTGATTCATCCATTGCAGTGTCATTATCCAGCAGGCGATCATGAATAGCCCTTTGTATCTCTCCCTTATCCATGTCCAGTGTCCCCACTATGGATGCTCTCGAGGCCAGTCTGTCAGCACGTACCCCTACATGACCAGGACAGTAGATCCACACCAGTTCTTCAAGACTGAGGCTTCTATTGATGTTTTCCATTATGTATCCATTATGGGTGCTCTTGAAGATAGTTTTGTCAGTTCTTTCATTGCCGAGTACCCCAGCATGACCAGGACAGTAGATCCACACCAGTTCCTGAAGATTGGAGGCTTTTGTGGAGATTTTCAATTCATGCTGTAGCCATCCATTGTGGACCTTCTGAAGCATGGACTGAGATGTTTTATGTTACAATAATATTGAAAAGACTTCAGTCAAGACATTGACATTCCCAAAATCATCATTATCTTAAGATTTCTGCTTAGTTGTTGATTTTTGAGAATTATTATTGTGTTTGTGTAAAATGTTGCTCAGATTACATGAGGTGGCAAAGTCAGAAAGTAAATATAATCAATTTAATTTGAGTTGATTTTTTCATTATCATCACCCTTCTGCTCACCAAGGAGCACAGGCTTTCAACAGACATATGCCAAGTAGTCTTGTAGTTGACCTGCCCATTGTTGAAGTTTTTATGGCTCCAGGTTTCTGTAGGATGGGGCAGCAAGCCCCATTACAGCATGCATGGTAGGTTAGTGTTACTAGTCTCTGCACCCCACTCCCCCCTTTTCGGGCCCTAGTAACACACAGGTGAGTTGGTTTGGCTCAAGTAAAGTTAAGTGTGTTGAGACTGATTTGAATAAACGGATGTAATAGGACCAACTAAATTAAGCTTGAGTATGCTGGAATTGATTAGAGTAAGCTTAAGTATGAGAATCCGACTGACTGTCTCCAACACTTCACTCCCCTATGGCAGTATCTTCTGTGGGACTACCTAAACACTGAATTTGATCAAATTCAGTTTGTTAACCTATTTGAATGGAGGAGACATTTCATCAGTCCTATTTCTACATTGAAAGTTGGCTGCAAGGAATCTCCAAAGCCTTCTGTCTCTTGTTATGATGGTACACTCTTCCCTGTCCCTCTCTTGATGCCATGTCCTCTTGCACATTAGCCCTAACCTCTCCCCTACATTATAGCTCACAGCAAGGTGTCTCTTTATTTGGCCACAATATTTTTGCTGTCCAACTCTGATCTCCTTCACTAACTTTCTCTTCATTTCTAGCTTTTCTAGGACCTCTTTGTTTTCTTCTTATAACTCTTATTCATGCATGCAAAATAGAATGTACTGTACTCAACTCAACAAGGGTTAGTTTAGAAAATTGACACCTCTATTCCTGTATCAATCGCAAAATGCTAAAACACAATGCCACTTTAAAAGAGCAAACTTCTGAGAACAGCAAAACATGGTAAGTAGGGTCTATTGCACAATAATGGTACATTTTCTTGTTAATGATAACACACAAAAAAATAATAACAAAAAAAAAAAAAAACAGCGCCATCTCTTCAAAATCAACTATGCCTAAAACACTGTAAATGTTTTTAAACCATTCTGTATGCTCAGAATTTTTTCTTAAATGTGGCTCCTGGATTAAAACCAAATGTGGAGGAAAGGGCAATTGCACAATCAACCATTTTTGCATAAAGAGGATAAAAATGAAGTTAACAACTTTGTACAGGCATCTAGAGATGTAAGTAAAGATGAAGGTTATTAACATTTAAAAAAAAAGAAGCATACAACACTAGCAACAAGTAATGTCTACTATAAGAAACAGATTTAAAAATTACTCCACCAGCTTCCGTATGGATCAACATGTGGAAATATTCATGGTCAAAAAGGAATGAAAACGCTGTATACAAGCATAGATAACAATTATTGAACACTTTTTTGGAAAAATTAAACAAAAATGGTGGAGGGCGCAGACAGAAAGAACCAAATCTATGAAATGTAGGGGGGGGACCTAGCATGGAATCAAAACTACGCCTACAATAGAAATAGGTCTTAGAATAAACTGTCCACTGACATACTATTGACTTGGTTAAATTGGACTGCACTTATAATGGATACGTTACAATTCTTTTGTGCCCCCTCTTCAACATACATTTATATATATATGGTTCTTCCTCTACTATTCCACATTATTATTGCTGACACAACTTTAAATATGGCTGTGGATTAAACAGCTAAATAACAACATACTGGTCCTTGCACTCTGTCCAGTCATATATGTATGCACTAACCAAACCATGCTGCGTTGTACCAATAGTGCAAGAAAGCAACAAAACCGCCACAACCGTAAGTTCATGGAATTATTAGAAGTTAAAAATAGTGCAAAGAAAGTTATGAGCTTATTTTAGTGATTAGCAACACGTGGCTGTGCATCAGTGATTTGTTTTGTCCAATCAGTGGGGGAAACACCAAACATGACAAATTTGCTTTAGGAAATTGGAATATGGGTATACAAATTGTGAATGAATAATAACAAGGAAAGCCTGTCACTTGACAAGATGATGTACTTCTGCTGGCAGATACAAAAGTGTAAATGCTGGTGTTGTAAATCTGACATTAAAACATTTCCATAAACTAGAGTAGAATTTGGAGCAACAATTTACTTGCTTAGCAATATGTTTATATATATTTTTTTGTTAAAAGTGTATTCAGGGTGATTGAAAAGTCTCTTCCTAATTTTTAAATTGTTTTTTCTTCACTTTTATCCAACTAATGTACAGTTGACATTCAAAAATCCGGTTCCTTCAGATATCCGGCATGGATTTCGGAGCGCATTTTTAAATTTACCGCGTTGGCGCGCCACTGTTTTCTGGAGCAGTTTATGTTTTGATGCAGCTGTTGGGTCTTGCTTGCACGTGTTAACAGGCATTCCTGCTCATTCCTTCTCATTTATTTGCTGCTGTATAGCCCCATTATGGATTCAGCAAATAAAAGAAGTGGTGTAAAACGTAAACATCGTGCGTTGTCGATCGCAGATAAAGTGGAAATGCTAAAAAAAACTTGATAGCAGCGTGTCTGTGCGAACCATTTGTGAAACATACGACACTGGCTCTTCAACAGTGTATGATATTAAAAAACATAAAGAAAAACTTCTAAAATCCGGCATTTTCAAAAATCCGGCACTCCTCAGGTCCAGAGGTTGCCGGATTTTTGAAAGTCAACTGTATATGAAACACACCGACAACTACTATTTTATTGCATTAAATATGTGTCAAGTTAACATTACATCTTAGTGTGAGATCTGATTTGTTCAACACATGATTTCATAGCAGGCAGATATTTTGTTGTCTCTTGTAACGCCAGTTTATTGGCCGTTAAAAATTTTATTTGAAGTTTATGTGAATACAAACTAAAATTTATTTGTCAAATGGTAATTGCCGCTTGTTTTGACATCTGTTACATGTATATCTAATTGGTCAGAAACAGGATACAAACATTTAAAAATAGGAAGTGACTACAATCACTCTGTAGATGCAAATTTTACTTAAGAAATGGGTTATCTTTTTAAAAAATTAACAGGAAAATAACTAACAAACGTGTTGACATAAAATTTGGCCACATGTTACAAGAGATAATATATTTTATGATGAACAAAGTTTACTTTATAAATTTAATGTTTTATGTGAAAATAATTAATTAACACGAAGTGATGAAAAAAAAGAAAGGAAAACCCCCAGTGCACCTGGGAATGAATTTCACTCACATAAAAGGTGCAAAGAATGCCAAACCAGCAGATGATGTGCATAACATCCCTACCTATGGCGTGAACCACCCAAAAATGTCTACCCCAATGAGTTTTGTAGATATGGCTCTTGCAATATGACCCTTTTAAATAGCACAAATTTAGAACTTTGTATAGCAATATCTCTGTTTCTATACCATGTAAGAAAAAAGTGGAGGTTCATGCCATAAAGGATAACATGGGCTATAAGTGTGCAAAATTTGAAGGCTATAGCTTTAAAATTGTAGAAAATATCACCAGAACTGTGAATCGCAAGCCCTGTTTTCGTTAAAGTTTAGTTTTTAAAATGTTAAAACACTTATCTGATTCTCTTTGAACATTGATAACTCATAAACTATTACAGATAAACACATAATTCAAAAAGAATATCAAAGTAAAAAGGCTTATAAATATTTAAAACCCAATTATTATATGAAAATCAAAAATAACCTTTTTTGTCTTTTTCTGGGTGTATATGCCCCCTTAAATCTTTTCAATTAAATTCCTGTTCCCTTGGAAAACTGATGGAAGGCAAGGGGGAAACCACCATCATATTGTCCTTTGTACAGTCATGAGTCAATATTACATCCATTAGAAGGGAAATAATCCACTTCCACATATTATAACAGGATGAAAACTGGAATATATTATGAGAATAGTTTGAAGAAAAAAAAAACATGATGACAAAGTGAGAAGCCACTCATCTTGACATGGACAAAAGTCAATAGCAGAACTGATAAATACCACTGGGGACAGGATGTTATGGAGGGACATGATCACCTATACCAGCAATCATGATACAGGAAAAAGAAGCCCTTGCAAAAATTTGTTTTTAAAAAATCCCCTTTGAAAAAGATGAAACAACTACGGCTGGTTTTTCCTTTTTAATTTTTTCTGTGAAGATTGATTTTGCAAGTTTGTAAGTAAATATCAAAAGAACTTGCATAACAAGTTTAATTTCTGTCTCGAGGCTAAAAATAAGTATCTTTTTTGTTTTTAAAAATCTAAATTTTGTTTCTTCCTATCGTGTAAAATTCCACAAAAAAGTTGAAAATAACACCAAAACACCCTGTTCACTTTTGCACACTGCCCCAGACTGGAAAGCAGAACTGAACTACTTCATGTTGATAATGTACAGAAAGTTTTTCTGCAAAAAACTAAAACAAACCTTCAAGCTAACAGGCATTCATTAATGTTCATTTCAGTAAAATTTTCTAGAGTAAAAAAAGATTCAAAATGAAGTCACCAATATTACAAAACGTGAAAACTTAGCAAAACTGATGGAACAATTCAGCTAAAGTTTAAAACATTTTGGCACATGGGCCACTTATACTTTCACAAACAAAGATTACAAATTATGTGGCAGGCCCATTATGTTATCTGTCAAAAACACAAACACAAAAACTGTAAAGAGGAATCCATCAATCAAATTGCATGCAAGTCTACATCATTATTATTGCTGTTTTCATATTTCCTAACAAAAATGCAACTTTCACAAATTAGTGATGTGGTAATTTCTTTAACAATAACAAAGCAGTGCATTCAAATAATAAAAGCATATACACCGGTTTCACTTTGACATGAATCAAAGCCTCAGATAAGACCCTAAACTTTTCAAACCTTCCTGCCCTTGGCAGTTTTTTTCCATTTCTGTTTGTCCAATTTCCTTCCCACATTCTTTTGTCAATATTTTGTTGTTCCTCTGTATCTTCTACCGTGGAGGGTTCCAGAATAAGGGATGTCTTATAATGCTAGCCATTATTCCCAAATAAATCCAAACTACTTCAAATGCTCCTTTTATTTGCATCTCTAGTTGCTATGGTATTTGTTTATGTGTATGTACAGGGAAGATGGCTGTATACTGCTCCACCTATGTTCCAGTCTAGACTTATGGATAAAAGTTAGCTCCAAACCTCTGAAATGAGGTATCTGAGGAAGGTGGTTAAAGTAATAAGAAGAGACATGGCCACAAAACCCAGCCCCTGCAGACCGGAGTGGAACAGTCCCAGTAATGATGGTTAGAATACGTCTGCAGAATGTGAGAAGATAGGCCACCACAACAAATATGGGAAACCAAAAGCCAGGGATCCAGACCTCCAGGACGACCCAGAGTTCGCTGGGTGGACAACATTAGACAATCTCCGAAGGACCGAGGACTAGATTGGAATCAGGCCAGGAGGAAGACAGCCGATAGAATAGTATGGCATTCACTCTGGCAAACCTCGACACCCCGGGGTTGTTGCCATTGTTTTTTTTAACTAGGGCTGCTGAGATTTACGCTCTTTTGCAGCAATACCAAGTTGAAGACTCCTTTGTACACTGTAGATCTAGGCTTTTCCTGTAGTATGTACAGGGTGATGGATAGAAGTGAAGAAATAATTTAAAAATAGGAAGTGACATTTCAAACAAATTTATATGAAACAAATGTCAAAATAAAGAGCATTAACATCACAGCTCAACACGAGATCTGATTTTTTGTGTTCAACAAAGTTTCATAGTGGGTAGCAATATTTGCTGTCTCTTTTAACGTCAGTTATTGGCCATGTTAAATGTTATGTTATTTTCTTTCTGGAAATAAATAATATAACTTATTGGTCAAATGTCAGTAATTACTCCTTGAACAGACATTTGTTTCATGTATATCCAATAGATGTTAGTGAGGATATAAACATTTAAACTTGGGAAGTAATTTTTCAATTACCCTGTATATTGCAGTTACAAGGATGTGTTTTCATGGTTTTTGTTTGCGAATCAATCAGTGTTAAGTTTCATAATTTCCTAGATTTCATTCGTTAGATTTTATAACTATAAAGTGTGTAAAACATGTCTCATGTCACCCAATGATGCACGTTTTGCAATTCAAGTAATAAAAATGTTACAGCTAATCTAATAGTCAATGCAAACTGTTTAAAAATAGTCATAGTGATTTCATTTTATTGTGGTGCAGGCATGCTATGTCTTCGCCGCCTTTAGGGAAGTAACCAGTTTTTATCTTTATATAGATTCTTATGTGTCCTATTTAGCACTCACTCTTTCCTTTTCCTGATGAAGGCCTTGTGGCCGCAACGTTGGCTACTTTCTTTGTCTTTTGTCCTTGTAAGACGAATCACCTTTTTGCGATTTTTTTGTAATACCCATCCATCGTACTCCACATCTTACTGCAGTTCCACTCATCTTCCTCGACTTAAAAATAGTCAGTAGTTTTGCTAAAGTAAATGTCAAACAAATATGTGTAAAAACAGGCCTCATTAAAAATACATACAACTGGAGAGGAAACAAAAGGCAAGAGAAAAATCAAACACAGGTAAAAAAGGAAGTTAACAGCAGCAAAAATTCAAAGTGAAACACTGAACAGTTTAGGTTAATTATGTTTAAAATGGCTAATCAAAAGTGTTTTTAAGATGAGCAATACTCACTGGAATATAGGATGCATTCTTCCTTCCTTCCTCTGGCTCCTCTTAGGGCATAAGGCCACCCATGAAGTAGCTCCGCCCCCTCCTCCACCCCCTGCAGGAAGCCTGCACCAAGGAACTCTCATGCTCTTGCATCTGTAGCTATTTCTGTTACATGGTGGGGTTGCCAGTCCCATGCACAAACTCACTTTAGCCGACTCTTACAACATGCCTGGGTAGCAGCAATCGTCCTATTCTTTGTCTGCTCATTGCAGAGATCCCCGGGGAACTACAAGAATCAAGGATGCTTCCGTAAATAGTAAATTATAAGAACTCTTTTAACATCCAACATCCATTATAAGAACACTCAACATTTTATGTCCATTACATGAACTTGTCATGGAAAATTTAGAACAGGAACTCTACATACACATCTTCATCTATAACAAGAACTCTACTACATACTACAAGAACTATTCAAATTCCAACCTACACTGAGAATTCTATGCATCACCAAAAAAAAAATTCCTTACAGCGAGTATGACCTGGTGAACACGTTTTGTTTACTTCAAGCAGGTTTCAAATAAGAGAATGAACTAGGTTTACACGACTAGATCAACACGAAAGCAAAATAAAAAATCATTCTTCAAAAACAAAAAAAAACCCGTGTAAGTATGAGATGTCAAAAAACTGTACTCTTAATCGAAGCAAAAACATTTCTAGAGTTTAAAAAAAAAAATTCCAACAAGCAAATATGTAGCAGTTGAAGTTAAGAAAATCTCCTACAGTCTAACACAGAAGCTGTATTGCTACAAAGATGAAGAACAATTAACTGCAGCTATAGATACGGTTTTTGAGAAGGAAGTTAAGAATTTCATGGACAGTACAGAATTCAAATAAACCACATCAGAAGTTTAAATTAAAAATATGTTCATTACTAATAAAACAAACCAGAATTAACAAAGTCATGATTACTTTAAACTCTTTCTGCCAGCAAGGCATGCAGCCTCAATCTCCTTAAGGAGCTAATAGGCTATTCATTTATTCACACACCAATAACAGAACTCTGCACATTTCTGCCAGGAAAATAAAATTATGCTGAACAAACTTTAGACTTTAACTAAGAGATGTCTCCATACTTGCACTACACTATACTCTGCACCCATACCTGTCAACCCCTGCATGGGATTCTCATACAACGTACAGGAAATTAACACTTTTAGTTGTGTATGCCCATACAAGGTCGTTGTATAAATTTTCTAGAAAAAAAAATATTCGCTAATCCATTTTTATTTTTTCAATCAATTTTTTTCAAATCCTGGGATTTCTCGGTGTCCATTTTTAAAATGAGATCTCTTCCAGCAACTAGTCAAATCCTTTTATACCTTATGATTTTGCCAGTAAGTTTGAATTTTCTCAAACACTTTTGGGCTCTTGGCGAGACAAGATGCATTTTTATCGCTACCTGTCATCAACCACGCTTGTGACTACCCCTAGAAGCCATTAAAAAAAAAAAAGCTAAGCTAAGTATTTAATATTGTGTTCATCATAATTTGGTGGTTGAAATGAAGCACTATATGCCTAGATATCTATTGTTTAGTAACAATTTGATTACTAATTTATAAAGGGTAAGGTGGAAATTTATTGTTCGCTATTTTTAAACATATGATGTTGTCTTGCGGTTATTTTTTTTTTGGGGGGGGGGGGGAGAATTTATTATGTATCGATAAGACAGGAAAGGGGTAGGGTTAGGATTAATGTTAGATAACATCTTTGTTTATGTGCGTTTATGTGAAACCTCAAACAAAACAGGTGACGACGCAGTGTAGTAGGCCTTTGTATAGATTACTACAGTAATTGCGCCAAAATCTATGGGAGTGTAGGCTTCAGGTTAGCGTTGTGTAATGTGTTTCGTGCAGTAGGACAGATTTTTATATTTGCTTTGAGCAACCTAATTTTATTTTATTGGAAAAGAGTTCCATGCTGGTTAGATACAGCTAAAAGCAAATCAGACTTTGTTTATCCTGGTACTGGCATCCCAGTTTGTTCTGCCGTCTGATCATTGATCTTTAACTCTTAAAAAGTGGTGATTTTCCCAAGTATGACGCAAGGAATTTTCTGTCACTTGAGTTTTCATATAGTGTTAAATTTTAAGGGTCGATTCCTTCCAAGTTGTTTTTTTCTTGTTCAAATATGGTTTAGCTGTAAAGGAAATTGAATATGTATTTATAAAATTGGGACAAAAAGAAACAAAAAACTTAGTTTAAAGTTTACCGATCCTGAAAACTGGTTTCCCATCACAAGCACGTGAGAAAATCGGCCCCAAATACTAGTCTCTTGTCCTAAAGAGTTAATGGATTTATTACGTATTATTTATTCTTATTTCCTTTGTTTTAATAATGCTGAGGTACAGCCTTGTATTTGCTGCTTCTATTGATTATCTATTTATTAGGATAATAATGTACGTTACATCTGAGTGTTTTTCACTGGGCAATATGAAAGGGTATAATACTTTGGCAAGCTAAATTCTTTTTATTTATTTTTGTCTAACTCCTTCCTTTTACACTGCAGCACTAATGATTTTTTTTTCTTAAAAAATTACTTATACTTTGGGTGTCATAATTAAAGACCATTATTTTTTCATTTCAGGACAGTAATTCTACTCTGTCCAAACTAGAGATTTATTCCCTGATACTGAAAGACAAAATGCTATTTTTTTTTTTGAGACTAAACTTCTATTTTTTAAAGGCAGTTTGAATAATAAAAGACGTCCAAAGTGTGGCTTTTTTGGAAAATAATGCGAAAATGTGCAGATTTTAAAAATCACTGCAACCACTTCAAGGATTTAATTTCTTTCGTGCATTTTATCTTATCAGGCAATACATCTGTGGAAACAACCTGCATATCTAATTGTCACTTTTAAAACAAGGTACTCTGATATGTGTACAGGTCTTGTACTGCATTAAGTGAAATATTTGTTGATATTTTCTTTTATTCAGCAAGGTTTAAGGCTGTATTCCAACTTTACCATTAATCACTACTAAAAAAAGTAAGAGAGTACCTTAACTCTTAGTATCTGGCAAGCCCCGTGAAGTGGCGCGGGTTTAGTACCAATTTTACGGCTCGCCAGTTCAAGTGGCGCGCGACGGTAACGATAGCTAAACTAGCGCGTAAAAACGCGGTTTTAGCTGCCGTATAGTAAGAGTTAATTCCTAACTCCTCAGTTCACAACCAGCTCTCTCTAGCTTTCTTGTCCTTGAACCACAGAGCATCTGCTGTCGTAACTCATATTTCATAAAAAGTTCTTTTCATTAACAAAATTAATTTATGACACTTATAAACGACAACTGAATTTTAACTTTTTGAGTGAAAACTTTTGATCGCTTAGAATTTGACAGCATGTCATCAGAGCTGGATTGCGACAATCAGCACTGGTTGAAGTTTTCTACGTACTGTAAAATGGAAAAACTGTTATGGGCTGTAATTAAGATACTGTGTTTAAATCCAGCTCGAAACACTTTCACTGCAAACTCTAACACTGAGAGACAATCACAAATTAAAAATACATAAATTTGGCAATGAATCCTTTTAACATTATGGGTAAGTTCAGTTTGTTAGGGGTTGTTGTTACCATACTGCTATGGATAATTCTCTTTTTTCTCTGCATATACTGAATATGTAACAACAACCCCCCCCGCCCCGCCCCCCCCCCCCCCCCCCCCCCCCCCCCCCACCCACCCCCCCCCCCCCCCCCCCCCCCCCCAATATTACCAAGTTGTATAGTCCTTGCAGGAAGCCTGCATCAAAGCATTCATTTACTCTTGCAGCAGTGAATTATGTGGGGCTAAAAAATTGTGTATATTTAAAATGTTCCTCCAATCATCTCATCTCTGATCCTATTAACATGTAATAAAAGATAAATGGCACCAACTTAATAGAACAATGCCTCTTGGCCTTTGGCTTGGACACCAAAGATGTACAAAACATTCAAGGGAAGTCACAGGCCTTGACTAACAGTATTGAAAACAAAAATGGCATATTTTAACATTCCTTTCCTGAAGCAAGATGTAAAATGATTCTGACATTTCTCTGTAGAGAACATGATCAGTAATGCCACCATGAAGCAACACAGGTTTAGTGACCTAATCAGAATCATTGCCACTAATGGCAGAAGAGCTGGCAGGCTTGCTAAGGAATGTCCTTCCACCACTTTCTGACTGTGTAACAGACTGGGTGGCCTCCTCAACCTGGGTGCACAAAAACAGTGAATAACATTAAGATGTATTCACACATACATGTTTGAAGTTGTCAAGCTAGCACCAAGTCTTCTTTTTTTCTCATCAACGTCATGTATGGGAAGAAATTTTCATCTCCAAGACACGAATTATGTCAGTCAATAAAATAGACTGACATCGTCATCATCAATACCCTTCAGCTCCATCTGGAGTATAGGTCTTCCTATCCTGTGCCATCTGTTCAAGACCTTTATTTGTCTTCTTTATCCTTTTCCTTTCTGCCTCTGGTCTTCTACTCTTATGTGTTTTTTATTTGGGTATACGTCTCTTACCCAGGGGATACCATAACAGGGACTGTATTTAAATTTTTTTTTTAAATGTGTGCCCTACATAACACCAGCATTTTCTTGTCTCACTGATGTTTGTCTAGTTCTCTCCATCGTTTCCACATTAGTGATCTTATTACACTATTTAAATTCTCCTAGTCTGTGCGTGCATCCATGTATGAAAGTCTGTATCTTTCTGGCTGTAACTGTTAGTATTCACCATGTTTCAGAGCCATACAATAGCACTGATTTGACTTTTGAGTTAAAGACTTCTGTGTTGGATTTGATTTCCATATATCATCAGCTGCCATTTCAACATCAAAGGTCGGCTGCAATAGGTCTCCAAAATCTTCTGTCTCTTTGTCTTGATGGTGCACTCTGATAGACTCTTTCCTCTCCATCTCTTGACTTCCTGTAGCCTGTTTGCCTTCAACACTTTTTTTTTCTAATATGGTCTTCAGTAAGGTGGTTTGTCTTTTTACATGGCCAAAAATGGTTTCCATATACATCCAAATGCAATAAAATGGCATTAAAAAATACAAATTATAGACACAGAAATACACCAACAAGCGATATAACTATAAATCACTGGAGCTCTAAAAAGATAGTAAAATATGCATTCAAAAAATTTAAGTCATTTCTTCTCACTATTTTATTTTTTCACTTTGCACTCTTCATTGAGCATGCAGCCACCACTTCTTGCAGGAAGTTGATCTTCTTGCAGGAAGTTGGTCTTCTTGTAGGAAGCCTGCATCAAAGCATTAATGTGCTCTTGCAGAGGTGGTTTCTGTAGCAGTGAGGTTGCCAACCCCATGCACAACCTCATTTTAGTAACCTCTTATGACAGGACGGAGGATGCAGTAGTTCTATTCTTTATTTGTCTCGTTAGAGACCCCAACCAGGAATTAACCAGGGCTAAGTAATGTGGCATGTTTAAAACGTCCTCCCTCTTCCAATTTCATGTGTAATACTATTAACAATAACAAATAATAACAGACCAATGTTTGAAAAATATGGCTCTAAGTCTTTATCTTCTTCTTCAAGTGCCATGCCTGAAGGTCCAGGCGATATGTCTCTCCGCAACTTCCTGTCTCCAGTTACTGTTCATCAGAACCGACCTCATTGCACTCTGGGCAAACCCATAGGTGCACTGTCTCCCTTAGCAAAGGTCGAAGATTATGAATGCTAACTGTTCCTGTAACATGCTGGTTGTATACAAGATGGATGCACCCTCTTATATGTCCATCTCTGCTACTCTTATATTTGATGCCAAATTCCAGCAATCTTAGTCTTGTTGATTCATCGATTGCAATGTCTTTCTCTAGCAGGCAATCAGTAACTGTCTTTAATGTTTCTGCCTTATCCATATCCAATGGCCCCACTACAGGTGCCCTAGAAGCTAGTCTGTCAGCTGTCTCATTGCTATGTACCCCTGCATGACCAGGACAGTAGATCCACACCAGTTCCTGAAGATTTGAGGCTTCTATGGATATTTTCCATTCATGTCTGAGCAATCCACTTTGGACCTTCTGAACCATGGGCAGACAGTCTGACACAATGTCTCCAGTACTAATTATCAATCCTGTTGTTGACTTCTTTCCATACCATGGGGCCAAACTGTCTATCTGTCGGCCTCTATTTCTGTTTTCTTCAACCGTTCCTGTTTTCACACTATATTTCAGCATTCTTCTTCTCATAACATGCCCCAAGAAAGCGGACTGCTTCCTTCTCACATGGAGAATAAGCTTCCTTTGCACCCTGGCCTCTTTCAGGACATCCTTCTTACTTACTTAGTCGTTCCCCTTCTACCGTGAGGTGTAAAGGTTTGGAAGAGAGAGCGCCAGACTATCCTATCGGCTGTCTTCCTCCTGGCCTGGTTCCATTCTAGTTCTCGGTCCTTCAGAGATTGTCCAATGTTGTCCTCCCAGCGGACTCTGGGTCATCCTGGGTGTCTGGATCCCTGACTTTTTGTTTCCCATGCTTGTCGTGGTAGCCGATCTTCTCCCATTCTGCAGACATAGCCAAACCATCTAAGTTGGGACTGTTCTACTTGGGTCTGCAGGGGGTGGGATTTAAGGCCTTGATGTACCGTCTGGTTGTGGACCATGTCTCTTCTTGTTACTTCAACCACCTTCCTAAGATACCTCATTTCTGAGGTTTGGATCTGGCTTTTGTGGGTTGTAGTCATTGGACATCCTTCTTACTCTTTTTAACTGTCAATGGTATTTTTAATATTCTTCTGTAAAACCGCATTTCTCTGGCCTCTAGTGCTTCTCTGACTTGTTTAATAATTGTCCATGGCTGACTTCCATATGACAGGATTGATTCTATATAACACTGAAGAACTCTCTTTCTTACTTCCATTGACAATGAATGTTTGCATAAAATACTTTTCATTTTACGCAATACTGCTTCTGCCTGGCCTATTCTACTCTTCACTTCTGAGATGCATTTTCCCTCCAATGTTATTAACATGCTTAGGTATCTGAATCTATTGCCTTGTTTTAAAACTGTTCCTTTTATTCTGATTATGCTTTCTGGAGGAGTCATTTTCTTCAAGATGAAAATAACTTATGTCTTTTTGCTATTGAGGCTAATGCCTTTATTTTCCTTTTCAGTCACTTCTGTATCAATCATTTTCTGCAACTCCTTTTCACTTTTTTCCCTATTTAGGCCGTCTCATCAGCGACCTCAAGTTATTTCTATTATGTGCCCCTACTGATATTCCTGACATGTCCTATACAGGTCTCATTACGTTTTCACTACAGACTGAACTGATCTTACAGACCAGTCACTAACAGTCACATGCTGAAAACAAAGGAAATTAGCTCACCTGCAACCTGCTGCTTATAGTCTGATAAGTTTTGCTGTTCAGTGAGTTTTCTGGTACTCCTTGCAGCTCAAAATCTGAGAAGCATTTCTGTGAAAAAAAGTCGAAACACGACATTTAAAACCATTTCCAAAAAAAAAATCTTTTTAATCAAGGCATGATAACACTAGAGGTCATGACACTAAATGTGGGCAATCCTGAGCCAATAACAGTAAGGAACCAGAAGTTAGAACAGACAGACACATTTACTTACCTAGGAAGCATAGTAACACCTGACGGCGGAACAAGCAAGGACATTAAGAACAGAATGAATAAAGCGAGAACAGCCTTTGCTGTTCTCAACAACATTTGGAAGTCTTCCCAGTACAGCACAAACACCAAATTAAGACTGTATGAGAGCTGTGTACTTTCTGTGCTTCTCTATGGTGCGGAATGTTGGAGAGTAACAGAGAAGGAAATGTCGAAACTGTCCTCCTTCCACACAATCTGCCTAAGGAAAATTCTCCGAATCTTTTGGCCAAACACCATCAGCAACCAAGAACTACTTATTCGGAGTAACCAGGAGGACATGCACACTATCATAGCTGGCAGACGCTGGAGTTGGGTTGGCCATGTCCTCAGAAGGGACCCTGATACCATCACAAGAACAGCTATGCTATGGACCCCCGAGGGAAAGCGAAAGAGAGGCCGACCAAGAACAACTTGGCGGAGAACTGTGGAAGCTGAGATGCAAAGAATGAACCACAGTTGGGGCACTGTACGAAGGATGGCCGCCGACCGAGCAAAGTGGAATCAATTTGTTGCTGCCCTACAAGACGCCACCAGGCGTGATGGCCGCTGACTGCTTTGACAGTTGGCGGTTATGGATCAAAGAAGAAGAAGATGATAACACTGGCAAAGAAATAATACAGCAATGATACTCAGTCTGGCGTTATTCTTGATTTTACACATGAAGCGGGGCAAAGTCTTTACAGACAGGGGGTAGTGGGTTTCCCCCCTTGCTTCACCCTAGGCCTAGTGAATTCTTGTTCATGAAAGGAGCGACCATTGCGGTGTTAGTCTCTTGGCCTAGCAAAACCTCTCATACCCCAAGATCGTTGTGCGTGGTGAAGAGCCACACCCTCCTCGAGGTAGTCCTGGTAACTGAGGGTGCGAATCCTCAGGCTAAACACAACGGATCTAGAGGAGCAAACCTCGATAATAAAACCGGTGCACTACACCGTACACGCCCTCTGTGGGTGGGAAGGAGCCAGATGGATACTGAACAAGTCTTGGGAGTGGGAACGAGCGTGGACTGCTCCCTGAAGATCGGAACCCATCGTACAGGCACAGAGACTCAGGACTTGACGATCCTATTGCCTTCAACTCTTGGTCACATGCCTAGAGCCTCGGAGAACTCGGCGTAACCAGCAGGCAATTTGGTGGCGGGGAAAGAGCACTGTGAGCCCTACCTCGGCTACGTATCACAAGGAGATGCAGAAACACCCCCTTTATCTCCCCCAGAGCTGGCACAGTACACTTCTGGCTTCTACCCGGGGCGGTAGGAAATCCACATCAAACCTGGCAGAGCAAGTCCTCCATCAGATGCGGCCGATGCTGGGCCCACTGGCGCGTGGACACCTCCCGATCCCCATCGAGACTTGCCCGGGGAGCCCACCCCGGCTCAAAAAAGCAGAGAAGGCCACTCTCCAAACCTCCGATGTCTTGCGGGCAGTGTTAGGATGTGCAAGAACATGGACAGGAAGACTCCACAACTTCCCCACTGAAGACACGCCCACGGCGACCGTTGCCTCAATTGGCTGTGTGTGGTGTACCCGGAAACGGGGCCTCCCAGTACTGAGGCACAGTTAAGTCCCCGATGTCACTTATCGGTGCAGAGTTGAGAGAGATGGCTGAGCATCACAATCCCCCCTGTGTTGTAGCATGATGAGAACCCAGCATTGCACACTGAGCTTGGGGGGATCACTTGGGCACCAAACTTAATACTGGCTCTTGACTGGATGGCCGCATGCAGATTTCTACAATGGAGGGTTGGCAGGTGGTGGGTATCTGGAAGTGGCTCTGTGCAGGACGTGAGGATTCCTTGGGAAAGCCCAGAACCAGAGCACAGCATTGTGCAAGCTCTGCATAGTTGGAGAGCCCCTTGGATGACGGGGAATGCACAGTGTGCTACCCCACCTATCCCCAACTGCTAACTTAGAACCAGAAGTGGGGTCCCTGTATGCGTGCCAGGCCAGGATAAAATGCCTGGGAAAGAGACTGGAGCTCAGAACTCCCTAACTCAAAGTTGCAGGATGGCAGAAAAGCCATGGGAAAGACAGGGCTATTTTGAAGATAACGCAACCATATTTTCACCATACGAGCTCGGACGCCGCCTCGGTAAACAAGGTCCGCGCAGAGCAGTGACACCCCCAGGCTGCTTGCGAATAGTCTACTACTGGGAACATAAACAGATTAGGGATGAGCCCACTCTCCCGTTGAACAGGTGCTAAAGTCATAGATACTGGGCCAGAAGGCGCACCGGAAACCACAGTATCACGCAACTCGCTTTTTTTTTTCTATGGAGAGTACACCGTCAAATAAATCTCGTACTGGTGCTCGCCCTGTGGAGCTCCACCAGGCAGGTGCAGTGCCGGGCTCTGAGCCTCGACAGAGCCTACCCTCAGCTACTGGAGGACCCTCTAGACCGTCTTGTGGAGTCAGCAGACGGCGGAGGAGAACTACTGACCAAAACAAAACAGAAAAAGAGAAACCCAGAGTGCCACTTGTCATGATGCACTGGAATGCAGAGGGAGTGAACAGCAAGCAGGCTGGATACAGCAAAAAGACAGAGCTGGAAAACATCTTGTATGAGAAGCAAGTCAGTGTTTGCTGTATCCAAGAGACTCACTTGAAAGCAGATCAAACCTTTAAAATAAGGGGATATCAATGCTTCAGATCCGACAGAAAAGATAGACGAAAAGGAGGAGTACTTACTCTTGTAAGGAATAACATTCCTGCACACGAAAGGAAAACCTTCATGGATGGAGCAGAATATCAGCTGTTGCAGATAAAGGTAGACAAGATGGAAATAGAACTCCTGAACTATTACTGTCCGAACAACAAACCCCTGAGTCTCAGCTCTATACAGGTACCAGCCACCAACTTTATAGCAGTTGGAGACTTTAATAGCCACTCCCAGAGCTGGGGCTATAACCATCTGGATCACAGAGGTGAAGAGGTTGAAACTTGGCAAGATGATCACTCCCTAATCCTAGTCAATAATGCCACAGATACTCCTACCTTCTACTCCAGAGGATGGCACACAACTTCAACACCAGATCTTGCCTTCTCCACACCAGATATAGCTGGATCTATTAGTAGAGAAGTAGGAGACCAACTAGGGGGGAAGCGACCATCGCCCAATCTTTCCTACTGTCCAGAGTGCAACTCTCAGTACAGGCCCAGCCATTACAAGATGGAACTACAAAAAAGCCAACTGGGGTTTATTCAGGCATCAGGTGAACACGCTGCTGTCTACCCTCAAGGTACAGAACAGAGACATTAATGAAGTGGTAAAAGACTTCAACAGATGCATACTACAAGCTGCAAAAGAAACCATTCCCAAAGGATGCCGGCGTAACTACATACCATACTGGTCCAGCACACTCCAAAAACGTCAGGAAGCTATGGACAGGGCTAGAAAGGACGCAGAGTCTCAGCCTTCACTTGAAACTCACAACAAATGGAAAAAGGCTGTAGCAGAGTTTCAGAGAACAAAGCTAGAAGAAAAACGGAAAAGCTGGAGAACTAAAACGGCATCGCTAAACCTTGAGAAAGACGGCAGGAAACTTTGGAGATTAGTCAAGTCTCTAAATGAAGAGCGTTCCTCACCTAGGCAGACTATCACATTGGATGAAGGTGGCAAACTTTTCAGAGGAAAACAAGCTGCAGACTTGTTTGCTAGAAGATACAGTTTAGAAAGCAACTTACCCATTAACATAGATCATCAGAGAGAGATAAGAAAAGAAATACTGGCAACCATGGGACAGACAGATACTCCTGCCCCAATGAGGGAACCCATCACACTAGGAGAACTACAGAAGGCTATTTCCAAGCTTAAGTTTCAAAAGTCACCCGGCCCAGACTAAATCAGCAACGAAATGCTAGTAAATCTGAGCTCAGCAGCAAAGACAAAACTGCTTGAGATATTCAACCACAGCTGGTTGAAAGGAACGGTACCCCAAGTATGGAGAGAAGCCATCACAATACCCATACTAAAGAAAGGGAAATGTAAGACCGAGGCTGCAAGTTACCGGCCAATCAGTCTCACAAGCTGTGTTGGGAAGACTATGGAGCGAATAGTCAACCACAGATTGAAATGGTATTTAGAGTCTGAGCAGATCCTGGTGCCGGAACAAGCTGGATTTAGAGAATGCTACAGTATAGAAGACCAAGTTTTACTTACTTGTCTCAAGCAATAGAAGATGCCTTCCAGGAGAAGAAAAAGGTCCTAACGATCTGGGTCGACTTCAAGCAGGCCTTTGACAAGGTGTGGAAAGATGGCCTCATTGCAAAAACTTAGGAGAAGTGGAATCCAAGGCAACATGATGAAATGGATCCAGTCATACTTGCATAACAGGAGAACTAGAGTCACTCTTGACGGTCTGCAGAGCAGAAAAGTGTTGCTCCATCAGGGGGTACCTCAAGGAGGAGTAATTTCCCCAACACTCTTCCTTGTTTACATCAATGACCTGGTGAAAGATCTCCCTGCAGGAGTTAAAGCTGGCTTATATGCAGATGACCTAGTACTCTGGTGCGCTGATGAAAATGTCACCACAGCAAATTATAGAATGCAGCGGGCAGCAGACATGCTAGTGTCATGGGCAGAGAAATGGCTTATCACAATAAACACAGACAAAACCCCCACAACACTGTTCTCCCTCGCCCCCAAGGACAAATCAGCTAACATACACCTAGGGACAACCATGATCAAGGAAGAAAGCTAACCCACCTATCTTGGGGTGACATTTGACCAAAGGCTTACATGGAATAAGCATATTGAAAATGCAGAAGGAAAGGCCCGAAGACGACTAGGCATACTCAGAAAATTAGCAGGTACCAACTGGGGAGCAAATGAACGAAATCTAAAGAAGATTTATAATGGAGTAATAAGACCACACTTAGAGTTTAGCTCAGCAGCATGGTCATCAGCTGCTAACTCACATCTGCAGTCTTTGGACAAGGTGCAAAATCAAGCTCTCAGGCTCATTACAGGAGCCATGAAAACTACACCAATAACAGAGATGCAGAAGGTTGCTGGATTACAGACATTGTCCCATAGAAGAGACACAAAAACCATGATCCAGATGGAAAAGTACAACAGTATGCCAATGCACCCAATGAAGGCAAGACTAGATGATCTGGCATTGGGACGTCTAAAGCGTAGCAGCTTTGTGCATCGGGGGAAAAGACTTATAAGACAGCATCAAGAAGACCTATCCATGAAGACAACACCACTGAAGCCCACCCTATACCCTGTACCATGGGAGCAGGCCAGCAGTGCCCTCCAAATTAATACATCAGTCAGTGGTCTCACAAGTGGATGTGAGTATAATGATCTGCAAAAAACGAACTGCTACATTGAGTATGATCCAAGAAGCTATCCCGATCAATCATGGATACATGCCTATACAGATGGATCAGCAACTAATGCTGTTAGGAATGGAGGTGCCGGTATCTTTATCTCATATCCTGACAACCACTATGAGACTAGGCACATTCCCACTGGTAAATTCTGTTCCAACTATACAGCTGAGGTTCAAGCTCTAGAGCAAGCTGCAAAAATGATTTATAACACCAACTCTGACTGCCACCAGGTAGTCATCCTCACAGATGCACTGTCTGTCCTGCAAGCTCTCAAGGGTGGTAAACTCCCGCATCTGAGAAATGAACTAAACAAGGTAGCTGCCAAAAAGAGAACCATACTTCAGTGGGTACATCTCATTGTGGTGTACCCGGAAATGAAAAGGCAGATAAACTTGCAAAAAAGGGAGGAGAATGTGAACAAGAAGATAATGAAGTCACATACTTTGAGAAAAAGAGAGCTATCCAGACTATCAGAAGAGAACAGAACCAACCCAAAGACGACTATCACACTCTCGACCGGCAGGGACAGATAACTATTTTTCGACTCAGGACAGGGCATAACAAACTGAATAAACACATGCACAAGCTACGATTGTCTGCTTCACCACTGTGCACATGTGGATTAAACGAACAAACTGCTGAGCATGTTCTACAGGACTGTCCTCTGTATGACCAGTTAAGAAAGATATACTGGCCCAATGACTCAACACTAAACTCAAAGCTATATGGAGTTAAAGAGGAACTTCAAACAACAGTCGAATTCATCATGAGAACTCGTCTGACGGTGTAATCATCAAAGATGCGATCGCAAGAAGAAGAAGAAGAAGACACATGAAGCACATCATATCAGCTCAGTCAGCCACTGACATAACAGCTAAAAAAACAAAAAGAATGCATGACCCTTCAATGGAAAAAGGAAATCCAGCAAAGAAACTTTTGATTTTAAAAAAAATCTTACTAACACCTTAAGGAGCTAATGACCACATTGCAGCTGCAACCCCCCGATGTGAGAAGCCAGTGCCAAAGGACTTCATGCTTTTGAAGTGGTAGTTTCTTTAGCAATTAGTTTCAAATGATGACATCAGCAAAATAAACATAACATATATATTCGCGTATAGGTTGATCCAACTATAAGTTGAGCCCTAGGCTTTAGGACTTAAACAGGTCAAATATTTGCTTTGGGATCTGAGAACTTAACAGTGCAGCCAAATCAGATGTGGATATTGAAAAAGGGCCCAATTTAGACTCTGACAGTGACACTGACGAAAGTGAATCTTGTGAAAGAAATAATGGTATTGCTGATAGATCAAACGCAGGAGGCTGGTAAACAAAGTGTACTCCAGATGAAATTTGTGACTTTGTAGGAATTCAAACATGTATTACTTAAGATATTTTGATAAAAATGTTTAATGAAGCAGCAAGTTTAAATCTGAAAGATACCAGTATGAGGCAGAAAGGGTGTGGAGCAAGTTTCATAAATCTATTTTTTTTTTTAATTTGACTCGACTGTAAGTCAGGGGTAAGTTTATAAGTGCTAAGCATGAACCAGAGCTGAGGCATCACACAAAGGATGGTGTAAAGTTTTTTTGTTTTCTTCTCTGTAAAGTTGCTTTCACACACACACTGGATGCTCTGTAAGGAAGAGTGGTGTGTTGTTGAGATCAGGCATGCTCCAGTCTACCCAGCTGTAAATGGGTAACTCACCCTAGTCCTGAGTTAGGGAAGGCAAAGGCTCCAGGGGAAGCAGGCCTAAACTTGGTCACTTCAACCGACGCAGGATGGTGTATGTATGAAGTAGAAATGTAGAGTGTGATTGACGCGAATGGTGTGCTGTTCGTGTGCTGACCAATATAACCACTCATACACTTGTGTCTACAAGGCACCAATGCAGACTGCTGGAATCTTTGTTTACTCAATTTATTCAGACATACACACTGGGACATACGAGTACATCATGGTATGTTGACATATCAATTTGTAGGTATACATAGCAGATCTGAAGTCATGACCCCTTCAGAAATAATGGGCAGTACATCAAAAGTTCAATGTCATGATACATTATGGCCACATTCCCCTATCTGACTAAACGCGTCAGTGAAGGCGAATCGATAAATAACTAAAGTTACTTGACGTCCATAGTTTGTAGTATATATTATGAATCCACGAAGGGGGTTTCTAGCAAGATTGAGATCTCCCTGTCACTGTCCGATAATAAGATAAATAATCTGTTCTCTTGGCAGTGATCAAAACATATGATGACCGAAATCCAACATGGCTACCTCCCTGAGTTGTCGTTCACTCATTCATAGGAAGGAGAATATAAGCCAGAGTTAATTTATAATGGGTATATAAAGGATTTCATAAATGTTTCCATACAGCTCTACGGTGATCAGGTTAATTCATGTAGCCATAACCGCTGCAGGAAAATCTGTCATCTTCGTCGATACAAAACACGACACTAGCATAGCGAAGCACAAAAGTCAAGCTAGGCCTAACCGATGAGAGATCATCAAAAATAGGAGCTGGGTTTACCTGGAGTCCGAATCATCTATATACTGACATAAGGAGAGTCTCTAACACAAACTATCGTAGAGACACCATCTCCTTCAGAAGAAAAACCACTTCGTGAGACATTTTTTTCTGACGAAAGGACCAGCTCTAGAAAAACGTACCCCGCCATTTGTAAGCAGTACATCGGAACTCATCACGACTTGTCAAGACAACTCATACTTCCGCTAGCAAGAATCTAGTCCCTCCTACCCATCCAAAATATACAATATAGGACTGATTCTACTTGTACTAATAATATGTAATACATATGAATTCAGGCCATAAACACAATAAGCAAATTAATATATTTTCTGGCCCTAAAAAATAAGTACAAACGCAAGCGCAATATCCTTGCGCTGGATCAATATCCAGAACGATTACTCCTATAATCAAAAGTGTGAATCAAACATGGATTATCTCGCTTTTACCATAGACAGCATTTTCATACACAAATGAATGAATGTCTATATTTTTCCCATATTAAATAGCCATATCGATTTTTGTAAAATGTGCGTCAAAATATGCACGCAACAGATGGCAACGACTGAGCAAAGTGGAGACAGTCTGTTGCCGCCCTACAAGACGCCACCAGACGTGATGGTCACTGATTGCTTTGTTAGTCAGCGACCAAGGACCAAAGAAGAAGAGAAGATGTTTACAAGGTACAAAATGGGAATACATTTCTCAACTTATACTCAAGTACAGGAGAGAAAACAGGAATACAGTGGACATTCAACAAACAGCTGGAGCATCTTGACTTTGCAGGTGATTTGTGCCTTCTATCACATCTGTGCTAAGATAAAAAAAAGCCAGATGCGCTTTTAATGCCCTTCAACCAATATGGAACTCCTCAGCTATATCCAGAGAGAACAAAATCAGAATCTTTAACTCAAATGTAAAGTCAGTCTTGCTGTATGGCTGAGAGATTTGGCATGTCTCAAAGAGTATCACCTCCAAACTACAGATATTTGTAAATAGATGTCTCTGACATATCCTCTGTATAAGATGGCCAGATGTAATGACAAATGTTGAGCTAAGGAAAAGATGCGGGCAACAGCCAAAACCAATGGAAATTGAGGTAAGAAGGTGGGGATGGATAGGACATACACTCAGAAGAGAACAATCAAGCATAGCCAGAGGTGCCCTTGACTGGAACCCACAAGGGAAAAGTAGAGTGGGGAGGCCAAGGAGAACTTGGAGAAGAACTGTGCAAGAAAAGGCTAAGGAAATAGGAATGACTTGGGTACAGCTGAAAAAGACAGCCCAGAATAGAAATCGAAGGAGAGCAACTGTTTCAGTCCTATGTTCCACGGGGAAAGGAAAAAAGTGATGATGATGATACTCGAGTACACATGGTAAATTCAACTGACATTATATATGATAGAACACTGATCAAATAAATGTAGAAGTATAGACGGTCTTCTAAGGGGGGGGGGGGGGGGGTGATGTTATGATTAAAATTCATAACGTTTATGTCGATATAATAGGCAGCTCAACAGGGCTCCTTTTTTGTTTATTTTATACGGACTCACTTATTAATAAAGGAAGTGACGTCATGCCGATATGGTTTACTGGCAGACGTGAACAAATATGAAGCAGAAGTGAGGTGATCGTCTGCAAGGGAGATGCGGCTTGTGTTTGGAAGTGAGCGGACGTATGTGTTTTGCGCTCCTGCAGTATTCTGTGTTTTTCCTGAATTATTCCATCACCAGGACATCAATATACTTGGGTGAGGTGTCCCTGGCTTATTCTAGTAAGGAAATGTGTGCCTATTCATAAAGATGTCCAAAGGACTATATTAAATAAAGTTTGAAAGATTGCCAATGACCAGCTTTTGATGGGGAATGGACTGGACTACTATATTACTGCATTTGCCTTTGGGCCTATATATCTATTACCATGGAGCTTTTTGTCAAGACAATTAAAATGCATATGTGTAAAATCGTGAAGGAGGTGTTTGTCCGCTCAGTGCAGTTATGCTGATTTCGTGTTGTGTGATGTTGGGAAGTTTTTCCAAGTGCAATCATTTGCCACGTTTATTCCACAATATTTGTCTTTTATCTATGTAGTTTAAAACCCAACTAATGTCACCTTTCAACAGGTATTCTCATTGTGTCTTGCATCTGGTTATGGGACAGAAGAGCCAGGTCTTCAGCAAAGTTGAGATTTTTAAGCTACTTTTTCAGAGTCCACCGATTTCCATTTCTGTTGACAAAAGTAGTTTTTTTTCTTCATAATCCAATCTGCAGCCAGTAAGAAATGAAATGATGACAAGAGGCATCCCTGCTGAACTCCAGGTCATATCTCAAATGGTCTGCAAGCTGTCCTTCGTGAAAAATTCTGATTTTCATGTATTCAAATGTTTTTTCTTTGGATAATGATTTTCAGGCTGACTCAATAATGCCTCATCAGTATCAAACGTGACTCACTAAACTGTCAAAAGAGTTTTCACAGACCACAAATCCAATGTAAAGTGGCGAGTTCAATTCCAAGCTCTGTTCAACTATTAGTATTACATAATACGAGAATATTCAACAAAAACAAACAAAAGTAATCCAATATTACTCACTCTATTAATTGTCATAAGACAAGTCAGCTGGTATGGATGCAAAGAAAGGTCCAGTCTATCGGTCAACCAGTCACAGACCATTTTCATCTGTCCATTGTACCATTGCTGTAAGGTTTAACACATAATACATTAGAAGAATGTGTTTCACAAAACATTGTGACAAGTATATTAACTTGACCTGATCACTGAAACATGGAGAACAACAAAACGACAACCAAGAAGCTACCAACTTTCATAAATGAGTGCCTGCGTAGAACAGAAGAACTGACATAGTGTAACAAGATTGTTACTGTTGAACAGAATCGACATCATTGCACTCTGGGCAAACCCATAGGTGCTCAGTATATGTCAAAGTGTGTAAATGCTAACTGCTCCTGTTGCTCGCTGGCTGTATAAATGATGGATCCATCCTCTCATACGTCCATCTCTGCTAGCCAAATTCCAACATTCTTAACCTTGATGATTCATCTATTGCAGTGTCATTCTCTAACAGGCGATCATTAATTGTTCTCAGTATCTCTCCCTTATCCATATCTAGTGTCCCCTCTGTGGGTGCTCTTGATGCTAGTCTGTCAGCTCTCTCATTATCACGTACCCCTGCATGACCAGGTCAGTAGATCCACACCAGCTCTTGTAGACTCGAAGCTTCTACGAATGTTTTCCATTCATGCCGCAACCAACCACTTTGAACCTTTCGAAGTATGGACTGAGAGTCTGACACAATGACTGCCTTTGTTAATGAAGTTTCAGTTAGCCATCTTAAGGCTGCAGTAACAGCCTCAACCTCCATTCTCATGCTGGAAGTTATCTTGTAAGCCCCGCTATGTTCGGCGATGATTCTGCCCTGTACCCTAGCAGAGAAGCCCCAACCTGATTTCTCACCACGGATCACAGACCCATCTGTATACACAATGGCATCATTATCCCCGGCATGATCATGTATCAGTTGATTAATTTCCAGTTCTGCTTTTCCATTGCCCCAAGTTCTACACTCTCTGCCAAGGCTGATGATGACTTGCTGGTAGTTAATCCAGTTCTCATCTGACATACTCCACTCTTCCCTTTTGAATATATTTTCAACTGTCTCTGCCTGTGCCATCCATGACATCCCTCTCTTTATTCTTGCGCCCTTAATGTCAGCTATGTTTCCATGCAGGGGGTGCCATTTGTTTGTGGTTACTCGCATATAGGCTTTTGCTTGGGCCATCGCATATCTGGATCTAATCAACAGCACTCCAAGCATGTACCTCATTGTCACAATGGGGGTATCTTGCATACAGCCCAAGACTATACGCATCCCTTCATTCTGAATGCGTTGTAGTTGTTCACATTGTGTTACTGACAGCGTGAGTATTCCCAGCCCATACTCGATGACCAATATGACTAGCTAATGGTAAAAAAGAAATAGTAATCTCTGCTCCAGACGCGCCGTGACCATTATTTTAAGGGCTGACAGACCTCTCCTGCATTTCTGTGTGATTTGTTCAACATGGTACTTATACAAGAGCCTGTGATTGAATGTAACTCCAAGGTATTTCAGCTTTTCGTGCCTTTCAATTTTCTGTCCATTGAGAGTAATATCTGGAAGGTCTGTTTTCACAATGGAGTTGTTCAAGGAGCACAGCATCACGCAGGCCTCGTTGGGATTGACTTTAGAGCCAGTTTCCTTGCACCATTTAGACACCTCCTGTAGTGTCCCATGACAAGATCACTAATGTGGAAATGATGACAAGAACCAGACAAGTGCCAGTGGAACAAGAAATGAGAAGAAGAAGCTAAAGATGGATGGGACACACACTGAGGAAACCTGTTGATAGCATTACCAGGCAGTCTTTGTTCAGTAATACCCAGGGTAAGAGAGGTAGAGGTAGACTAAGGAACACATGGAGAAGAAAACTGGAGACAGACATGAAGAAGACATGAAAAATCTTGAACTGATGGCAAAGGTCAGTAAGACTTGGCTTATGTTTAAAGGTTTGTGCTAAGGGTAACGTTGATGATGATCACAGTTGTCAAATGTCTCAGACCAGTTTGTTCTGCTGTAGATATAAGTGAAAGACAAAATGGTATGTATGCCAGCTTTCTCAGCATTAGGATATACAGGGTGATTGAAAAGTCGCTCCTTGTTTTTAAATTGGTATCTTCTCACTCCTATCCAAATAATTTATACAAAACAAAATCGCAATAAAGACAATTAACTGCCAGTTTATTACATGAAACGTTATGTCATTTTAGCATTACAGTTCAACATGAGATCCTGTTTATTCAACACAAGATTTTATAGCGGGTAGTAATTTTTGTTGTCTCTTGTAGCGGGTAGTAATTTTAGTTGTCTCTTGTAACGTCAGTTTATTGGTCATTTTAGATTTTATATTGTTTTGTTTCTGGGTCTTGGCATATGGATGCGAGTCATGGTCGATGACTACAACCCACAAAAGCCAGCTCCAAACCTCAGAAATGAGGTATCTGAGGAAGGTGGTTGAAGTAACAAGAAGAGATTCGGTCCGCAGCCAGACGATAAGGCAAGGCCTCAAAACCCAGCCACTGCAGACTCTAGTAGAACAGTCCCAACTACGATGGTTTGGCCATGTCTGCAGAATGGAAGAAGATCGACTACCATGACAAGTATGGGAAACTAAGAGCCAGGGATCCAGACCTCCAGGAGGACCCAGAATCCGCCGGGAGGACAACATTAGACAATTCTGAAGGACCGAGGACTAGACTGGAACCAGGCCAGAAGGAAGACAGTCGATAGGATAGTTTAGCGCTCTCTCCTCCAAACCTCTACACCTCACGGTAAGTAAGTAAGTTGTTTCTGGGAATTAAAACAAAAACTAACAAACAAACTTATTTGTCAAAAAGCTGTTATTGCTGATTGTTTTCACACTTGTTTAATGAACATCCAGTGAATACAAGTGAGGATATACAAATTTAAACACAGGAAGCGACTTTTCAATCACCCTGTATATGGAAGGCAACAGAAATCAAAGTCATCCCAAAAATCAGAATCTTCAACTCAAATGTGAAGGTAGTTTTGGTGTATGGCTATGAAACACACTGAGAACAACACGGAGAAATCCTATTCTATTTCCTATTATTTGCACACACAAAATAATCAGTTATCAATGAATAAGCAGCAGAATAAAAGGCTTGAAATGGTATGACAAGATCACCAGTGACAAAGTGATGGAAGGAACCAGGCAAATAACAAGTGAGGAAAAGACACTGGTGCTGGATAGAAAATGCATTGAGGAAACCTGCTGATAAAATTACAAGGCTGTGTTTACTCTGGAATCCCACAGTAAGATAAACAGATGGAGAAAAAAAATGTGAAGATGGAAGCTGGAGATAAGACGTGACAGAAATACTTAAGGCATGGACAGACCTTGACCAGATGGCACAGGACAGGAAGGCTTGGGTGAATTTGTTGAAGACCTATGCTTCACAAGGAGATAATGGGTAATGAATGAAATGACTATCAACGTAAACAATATGAACTGACAACAGAAAAAGACAATTGAAAAAAAAAACCTATAAAACTAAAGAAACACAAAAAGAATTACAGAAAAACAACCTTGTAAAAGAATTTTAAAAATTGAAGAAAATAAAACAGCAACAATGGTGATAATAATAATGGACTTACTTCTCACCAGATATCCCTTACTAACAAAACGTTAACAAAGGCAAAAATTCAGACCAGTGATAACAAGTGATCCAGGCAAAAAATGAATACAGTATGCAATACTTTTCTTTCTGTCTCCTCACAGACTGCCTAAAACCATACAGGATGTTGACTATCAACAATAACATGTGAAAACTAAATATCCTTCACCAGTAGCTGCCATTAGTTAGACAATGTTAGCTCTCACGGACAAGTTCACAAGTGCTTTAACAGACAGCACAAGACAGAAGGGCATGACATACAAACTGAAAGGTCTTGCTTCACAGGGAGCTGAAAGGAAAACAAAGAAGCCATCTATCAAAGACCCCCATGTGGTTCCAGAAGACAAAGCAAGAACAGAACCTCAGCTCCAAACAAGCATCTTGTAAGAAGTAACTAAGTGGATTGGGAAAAAAAAAAAAACACACACACAAATAGTAATACGTCTTACAAGGAGAAGGACAAGAAAAACCTACAAGGCCTTCATCAGGGACAGACAAACAAGAGACAGGAGGGAAAGAAAATGAGAATTAAGTAGAAAACATGAAACTATAAAAATAAGAGAAAAAAACTCCCTTAATATTAAGTCCAGTCACATGTGAAGCAAGATGGCTGCCACTAAACCGGAAAGAGGACGTCGATAGTACATTAAAAACAAAAAAATAAGAAATAATGAAAACAAGGACTGGAAAAGAGTGAGGAAATAAAAAAAAATAAATAAATAAATAAAATGAAAAAATAATAATAAATAAATAATAATATTAATAATAATAAAAAAATAAATTTAAAAAAAATTGTTAATAAATAAATAAAATAAAAAATAAATAAAATAAAGATAAAATAAATAAATAAACAAATTTAAAAAAAAAAAAAAAAAAGTAACTAAGTCAAGGTTGTGCATAAGGCTAGAAACCTCAACATTTCACAAAGTTACAGAAACCACTACTGCAATAGCACATGTAGTGCTCCGCTCAGTCATGCTGCATGAAGGCCAACTGCTGAAATGGTCCACCAATCCTTAAGGAGCGAAAACAAAACATGCATCCATTCATTTATCACATTAACAAAACAAAACTTCTGTAAAGAACACCTGAGTATTACATTCACATCCAACAAATCTAAAACAATAAATAACACTAAGACATTTTAAATAAAGCCAAGTAAAACAGAAAAGGGACCTTTGGCTTTGGTCAAACATAACTTCGTCCATCTAAAAATTTTATTTTGGTCATAAATTGTATCTTCTCCTGTTATCTTATCTTTTCATACTCCTCATGGACGATGTCATCAAGGCAAGTAAGGAGAGGACAAGAAAGTATTCAGTGGGGTACTGGAAGATGAGACAGGTCTATTTCAGAGCTGGCATTTGCTGATGATTGTGACGCTACACTGTAATTCTGACTTTTAACAGGCCCGATTCTGTGGTTCTATTTTGAATTTTCACCAGTTTTATTTTCTTCTGATCACGCGATTTTCCGTTGTTTACGGAAATCGCTATTTTCGGGCACGCTTTATCACCATTTTATTTCTTCTCATTTGAATATATATCGTGTTTGGTATTTTTTTTGAGTAGATAAATTAAATGGGTTCGTTTATGATGGTAGGTTTATTTTATTCTAGCATCAGTTTTACTTTCTTCTGATTTTTCGCGATTCCCGTAAATTTCGTTGTTTACGAAAATAATCGCCATTTCCGGCACGCGATATGACGAGGCCGGAAGCACGCGGGGTTTGCGGGGGTTGATAGTATTAATTTTTCTAGCGCTCCCATTGGTCCGGGATTTGCGTAGGAAGGGAAACCCGCGTGGGCGGTTTCTCTTGTATATATTGAGACAGAAAACGGGGATTCGGTCTCTATGAAAAATTATTGCCTGGCCGTAGGACGTCATAATTATCGTTCTCCACCGTGGGAAAAACAAACGATAATCGGTATGTAACTATTTTATTCATCGTTTTACTTATTAGTGGGTTTTCCAGAAATTTCGTTTTACTTATTAGTGGGTTTTTCAGAAATTCGCCCTTAGGTAAAGATTAACTTTTCAGTTTTAAAATAAACGATAGTGCCATCCATTATCATATTTTTGAAGAACGACGTAATGCAACAGTGTGCTTATTCTTTCTATGATTTTGGCAATAGATAGGAGTGTGTGAAGTTGTGAGAAACACGTGTGCCATATTTGTAGGATGTTATGTAAAACCACCATTTATTCCTGTATATTTTCTAATGTAAATTTATGGGGAAATCCCTGGTGTGTTCGTTAATTTTTCTGAGCCTTAAAAATGTGAGAAATATTGTCAGAGGGTTCAGATTTACGTTGTAAATGAATTATACTGCTTAGGGGAGGAAACTATTCCTATAGCGAGATTTAATTTAAATAGGAGTAAGCCGGGGAAACTCCTGTGTTAATGGGTAAAAGGATTTCCCTATGTTTGTCAAGTTTGAACACGTGATCGGCCATGCGTAACGGCCATGTAACATGTCAGACGGGTCTGGGCTATTGTTTATTTTACCTGGCAGATTTTAGTAGGAGGGGGGATGAAGAGGCCACGTGGGATAGTGGTATTTTATGTATTGTGAGAAGAAAGAGAGAAGGGGAGGATAAGTGTGATTTTAGTGCCACGTGGGATAATAGTATTTCATGTATTATGTGAAGAACGAGAGAAGGGGAATAGAAGAAGGAGTGAGATTGACGAGACACGTGTATAGAATTATTTTATGTATCGTATATGTTAGAGATAAGCGATTTTAGAGTGGGTGTACATGAGTCGCTGTTTCTTTTAATTTCAGCGAGTCTCGGCGAAACAGTGGGGAGCATAATTTTGTCAAATAAAATTATCCACGGCAAAAGACATATCTCAGGGTCAGAGTACTCGAGTATCGTCAGGAGCAAAAGAAAATTTCCCTATGGTCTCTGGCAGGGAAGTCCCTATGCTTCAGCTGGACCGAGGTTTATTTATCATACAGCCGAGAGCATCGCTATTATAGTCTCTAGCAACGGCAGGTGGCCGGGAGACTAGTTTCATTTTGTACAGCCTGAAATCAAGGCTGTGTTTTTTTCCTCTAACTCCGGAGCGGGTTAAAAGAGGGAAGCTATTCAGCAGCAGAGAAGTTTTGTCTACAGTTAATCAAGTCCCTCATGCTTGATATCCGAACATCGTCATCACCAAAATCAGGAACAGGTGACAGGGTTACCATACCTAGGTCCTGATAGAAATCGAGAAGAGAGTAATGGAGACGCCGCATCACCAGCCCTCGAGTGTTAGAGAGACACTGAGATCAAGAGAGAAAGGTAGAGAAGGAGGGAGAAAAATAGACAGGACCAGTAGGGTCTGTTCAGTATCCATTTGACGGATAGACACTGAGTCTGCGTTCGAAAAACCAAGTCTATTATTTTTAGCATTTCTTGTGGTGTAGTTATAGGCGCCTATCGCCTAACAAGTAGAAAGCTGTGTAGCCGTTCGTTGAGGAAGAGTCACCAGGACTAAGACAGTAGAAATTTATTAGTGTTAGAGAGTGGAGGCTAAAAGTTGACAGCCCCACCAAATTAGATTTGGTTTAAATCACTAACCATTTTTATTGTTCCTCAGCAGGGTGACAGAAAGAGCGAATGTGATTTGGGGTTTTTTTTGTCTCTCAAGTCTCTCAATTTAATTGTTACTTGTTTTCCAGGCTGTGCAACAGTGCACGCTATCGACTGACTTGATGACGTAATATGCCATTTTATGTTTTCCTTGTATGTAAATAAATATATACATATATTATTTACTGGATCAGCTTCTATTCTTTACTATACTTACTCCATGTTGTCTGTATAGTGGTGTTTGTGGTCGTAATTATACACCTTATCTCCTTGTGTTTCAAGGCAGTCAGAGGTGGGGAGACTATAGCCATTTTTTTTAGTCACGAAGCGGCAGGGGGAGATTCAAATCCTGGGTCTATCTCTTGAGCCAATAGTCTCACCTGTCCACAGGCATGTCATTTTCCATCTAAATTCTATCTTCTCAGACTTTCTCATACTAGGGTCTTGCTTTCATTCAGGCACACTCTATAAAATTAAAACCACTTCGTGACAAGTGGGGGCTCGTCCGGGATCATTCTGTTGAGATCAATTCTGTGATCTATATTCATAGATTGTCTTTAGAAAGTTTTCTGAGAATAGAGTTTCTTTAAATATCCCCTAGACTTGAGCTATTAGAACTGATCCAGTTATAAGTTTTTCCACAGGTTACAGTCTAGTAGATTTTTGTGGTAATTTTGATTTATCTGACTTAGTGGTAATTGATGGCATACCAACATATTTTTCGTTAACAGGAAGGTAATTTAGTTTTTGGTAGCTTCTTAACTAAATTTTTTTCTCAGGTTATTGTTCAGACTTGACGCTAGTCTGAGGTCGGGTTTTTGGAACAGCGGTTAAAGAGGGAGTATTATATATTACGTAACAGGTAGTTCCTTCCTTTTTTCTCCTTTCTGTCATTTCTCTGTATTTGTGAACTTACAGCAGTTTACAGGTAAGATGGCGGATATGGCCAAGTTACGAGCTGCCTGGCGTGAATCTGCTCAGGATATGGGAATGGATAAGGAGGAGACTAAGGCCTACCTGATAAGGGAAACTGAAAGGCATATTCAGCGAGAGAAAGAGAACGAGGCCACGGCAGCCGCCGCAGAAAATTGAGGAAAGGCAAAGGGCAGCAGAAGCAGCAGAAAGAAAGGCAAAGGGCAGCCGCCGCAGAAATTGAGGAAAGGCAAAGGGCAGCCGCCGCAGAAGCAGCAAAAGAGGAAAGGATAGCTGCCGCAGAAGCAGCAAAAGAGGAAAGGATAGCCGCCGCAAAAGCATCGGAGAGGCAGGCCAAGATGGAACTTCGGAAATTGGAAGCACAGGGAAGCACAGAAAGGAAGAGTGGAGAAGGCAGCAGAGAGACAGCATGAACTTGCCCTGCGTTCTCTGGAACTGCAGTATCGATCTTCTGAAGGCAGTTCAGCTAATGGAGATTCTCCCGGAGCAGAAGCGACAGACACCTCAGGAAACGGAGGGCCCCGGATGGCAGCCATGAGCTTCCCATTTGACTCGTTCCCTAACGGGAATGAGAAGATTGACGTGTTCTTGGAGAAATTTCAACGGATGGCAAAGGCATACGGGTTGGACGAGAGTCTTTGGTGTCTGAAATTATCGCAATCGCTCAAAGGTCATGCTTATGAAGTTTACAACAAGCTGCTCATAGATGATCAGAACAACTTTGAGGCACTGCGAAACGCTTTGTTGCAAAGATTTCAGTGGACTCCACGCAAATGCCAAACCATGTTCAGGGAGAGCAGGCCGGAGAAGGGAGAGAGTTTTGCTCAGTTTGCCGAGCGGGTGAGAAATTACCTTACTCGCTGGAGGGAACTGTCAGGACTGGCGAAAACTTTTGAAGGGTTGGAAGAGTTGGTTATGTGTGAACAGGTAAAAGCAAACATGTCCCCCGACTTGAGGCGGTATCTGGCAGAGCAGGGTGCCCAGCAACTAGATCAAATTATCATGTTCGCTGAAAGGTTCCAGACAGCACAGGCCGAGGTACTGAGCCAGAAACGGAAAAACCCTGACCCGCCAACCCGAGGACATAACACCTCTCCCGACAAGCCAACTAACGGGCCGAACACCCGAGAGCCCCCTCCACCTGCTTCGAACTCCGCGAGGGACCCCAACCCACCGAATAAACGAGATGAGGCAAGGAGGGACCCCGGCCGCAAACACGCATATGGTCGGACGTGGGGTGGCCGAAATAATTATAACTCGCAGTGGAAAGCAGGGGAAGCCGGGAAAACCCCCCGAAGAGAGTGGCCTGTTTACAAACTTCTGTACCAGACTTGGAGAAGGAGCAGGATTCTCAACCTACGAGTGACCGACCTTCTACGAGGGGAAGGGTAACGGTTAATGGGATCGAAACCGAGTGTTTGTATGATACAGGCTTAAGTTTCGAATGTCTCGTGGGCCATCATCTAGTGAAGCCCGAACAGATGACTGGAGAATTTGTGGAGATATGTGGGGTGTTAAAGGGAGATGCTCCAATGCGCCTCCCAGTGGCGCAGATAGAGATAGTGTCCAAATTTGTCAGGGGCACGATCAAGGCGGCTGTAATGGAGGGGCCCCTTTTTGAGGTCATTTTGGGATGTAGGTATGTGTACCTAGGGGACCCAAAGGAACCGGAAGTAGTGGCCGCAGTGGTTACTAGGGAGCAAGCAAAGAAGGAGAGGGAAAAGGAGGCCCCCACTAATCTGTTACCCCAGGAACTGCAGGAGGCACAACAACAGGATCCGACACTGGAGACCTGTTTTCAGAAATTACCCATGTCGAAGGACCCCAAACAAAAGGGGAATTTCTTCAAGAAGGACGGGCTGATTTATCGCAGAGACGGAGGAGAAGAGCAGGGGCATAGCCAATTGATAGTGCCAGCCAAGTATAGGCTGCAGATTTTAGAAATGGGGCATGCGCTTCCATTTAGTGGACATATGGGGCAGGGGGCCACCATACATAGAATAGCGGCTCATTATTTCTGGCCGGGAATGACCCAGGACATCATAAGATTTGTAAAATCGTGTGCTCAGTGTCAGAGAGTGGCACCCAAACACTGGACCCCCCCCAGTCCCGTTAGGAGAGATGCCCATCGTCGGTACCCCCTTTGAACGAGTGGCGGTTGACATTGTAGGCCCATTAGAAAGAACAAAGTGGCGGAACAGGTTCATCCTGACATTAGTCGATGTGTGCACCATGTGGGCAGAGGCCATCCCCATGGCGGTCACCGACTCGAAACATGTTGCAGAAGCCTTGCTGCAAATCTTTACAAGACTGGGGTTTCCTCAGCAAGTGTTGACAGATAATGGGTCCCAATTTCGCAGCTTGCTGATGGAGGAGATCTTCAACATTCTTCGGACCCAACACATACATACCAGTCCGTATAACCCGGCAGGAAATGGTCTCGTGGAGAGATTCAACGGCAGCTTGATGACGATGCTGCGCAAATTAGGGCAGGAGCGGCCAGAGGATTGGGACCTTTTTATTCCCGCCGCCCTGTTTGCTTATCGCGAAGTCCCCCAGGCTTCTACAGGCTACCCGCCAGCCACCCTATTGTTTGGGCGACCGATCAAGGGCCCCTTGGAGGCACTGTTCAGGTCTTTGACAGATCGGAAGGCAGATGAGACAACGGTGTCGGCCTCCAAATATGTGGCAGAGCTACAGAAGCGACTACAGTTAGGTTGGAAAATGGCCTCAGACAACCTTCGTAAGGCTCGCGCAAAACAGGCGCAGAGATACAACAAGACGGCCAAGGAAAGAGACCTCCAGGTAGGGGAGAAGGTCTTGTTGTTACTTCCCACCGGGGAAAACAAACTGCGCATTGGATGGCAGGGGCCTTTCGAGGTGTTAGAGAAAATCTCTAACACCAACTATAGGATCACTATCAGGGGAAAAAGGAAGATATACCACGTGAATCTCCTTAAGAAATTTTTAGAACGAGCCCCACCATCTCAAGACCACCTGTTAGCTTTGGCGGTAGCTATTGAGGCAGAGGACGACCCAGAGGATTATGGGGAGTACCCCTTACACCCAACAGAGTCGTACCGAGACGTAAAATTTGGGGAAAATCTTTCAGAAGGAGCGACGCGAGAACTCAGGACTGTATTACAACAATACACGGACGTTTTAACGGATAAGCCTGGACTCACCCACCTCTCGGAATTTGAGATGAAACTGAAAGACGACACCCCAGTACGGACTAAAATATATCCAGTCCCGTACGCCAAAGCTGCTGCGTTACGGGAGGAAATTGAAAAACTGCTGGCGGCCAACATCATTTCTGAAACCACATCCCCATACAGTTCGAGCGTGGTCCTATTACAAAAACCTAACGGTGAGACCCGACTGTGCATCGATTATCGATTGCTCAACACCGTGACGGAATTTCAACCGGAAGCCCTCCCCAGCCCTGCGGAACTGTTTTCCAAATTGAGCCAGGCGAAGATCTTCTCGAAAAAAGACCTCAGTAAAGGCTATTATCAAATTCCGGTGAAAGAGGACGTCAGGCCAATGCTGGCCTTTAGCACTAGTGAAGGGCACTATACGTTTAACTTCATGCCATTTGGGTTACATAATGCCCCAGGTGCCTTCACACGAATGATGAGGAAGCTATTAGGGCCGTTGCAAAACCCCCACATTCATAATTTTATGGACGATATCCTCATCGCCACGGAAACGGAGGAGGAACACATAGCAACTGTCGCCTCGCTCCTCGGGAGATTGAAGGAGGCGGGGCTTACCGCCCGCCCGAGCAAATGTTTACTTGGCTTTGACACCCTAGATTTCCTAGGCCACACTATCGCTCACGGATGCATGTGGCCGCTGGACAAAAACGTGGAGAAAATTAGGAAAGCAGTTCGCCCCATCACAAAAAAGGACACGAGATCCTTTATCTCCCTGTGCGCATATTACCAAAAATTCATTCCGAATTTTAATAGCTTAACAGGGCCGTTGACCGACCTCACTCGGAAAGGTCAACCGGAAAAAATTCGGTGGACAGCAGAATGTGAGAGAGCGTACACCACTCTTAAGGAGCTGCTGACCAGTTCGCCAATACTTCGGCTCCCAGATCTAACAAAACCCTTTGTGTTAAGGGTGGACGCCAGCGCCATCGGAATCAGATCCACTCTGTTACAAGCCGACGAATCACAACAAGGTCTGTTGTTCCCAGTTTCCTATGCCAGTAGGAAACTTAATGCGGCCGAAAGAAACTACTCAACAATAGAATGAGAGTGCCTTGCATTAGTGGCTGGTATTCGCAAACACCACGAATACCTATACGGGGTCACGTTTGTAGTGCAAAGTGACCACGCTCCTTTGGCGTTTTTGGGAGCCAACAAGCACAATAATGCTAAAATCATGAGATGGGCTTTATTGTTGGGCATGTACTCGTTTTCGGTGCAATACATCCCAGGAAAGGATAATGTAGGAGCCGATTTCTTAAGTCGGCACCTGGCTCCGGAAGAGAATAAGGATGAAGGAGTGCTCACAGACATCTCTGTAGACAGGAATAAGGGCCAGTATGAAACCCAGAGATTTCATTGATTTAGCACGGTTCCCGTACTTGAAAGGGGGGACTTATGTGACGCTACACTGTAATTCTGACTTTTAACAGGCCCGATTCTGTGGTTCTATTTTGAATTTTCACCAGTTTTATTTTCTTCTGATCACGCGATTTTCCGTTGTTTACGGAAATCGCTATTTTCGGGCACGCTTTATCACCATTTTATTTCTTCTCATTTGAATATATATCGTGTTTGGTATTTTTTTTGAGTAGATAAATTAAATGGGTTCGTTTATGATGGTAGGTTTATTTTATTCTAGCATCAGTTTTACTTTCTTCTGATTTTTCGCGATTCCCGTAAATTTCGTTGTTTACGAAAATAATCGCCATTTCCGGCACGCGATATGACGAGGCCGGAAGCACGCGGGGTTTGCGGGGGTTGATAGTATTAATTTTTCTAGCGCTCCCATTGGTCCGGGATTTGCGTAGGAAGGGAAATCCGCGTGGGCGGTTTCTCTTGTATATATTGAGACAGAAAACGGGGATTCGGTCTCTATGAAAAATTATTGCCTGGCCGTAGGACGTCGTAATTATCGTTCTCCACCGTGGGAAAAACAAACGATAATCAGTATGTAACTATTTTATTCATCGTTTTACTTATTAGTGGGTTTTCCAGAAATTTCGTTTTACTTATTAGTGGGTTTTTCAGAAATTCGCCCTTAGGTAAAGATTAACTTTTCAGTTTTAAAATAAACGATAGTGCCATCCATTATCATATTTTTGAAGAACGACGTAATGCAACAGTGTGCTTATTCTTTCTATGATTTTGGCAATAGATAGGAGTGTGTGAAGTTGTGAGAAACACGTGTGCCATATTTGTAGGATGTTATGTAAAACCACCATTTATTCCTGTATATTTTCTAATGTAAATTTATGGGGAAATCCCTGGTGTGTTCGTTAATTTTTCTGAGCCTTAAAAATGTGAGAAATATTGTCAGAGGGTTCAGATTTACGTTGTAAATGAATTATGCTGCTTAGGGGAGGAAACTATTCCTATAGCGAGATTTAATTTAAATAGGAGTAAGCCGGGGAAACTCCTGTGTTAATGGGTAAAAGGATTTCCCTATGTTTGTCAAGTTTGAACACGTGATCGGCCATGCGTAACGGCCATGTAACATGTCAGACGGGTCTGGGCTATTGTTTATTTTACCTGGCAGATTTTAGTAGGAGGGGGGATGAAGAGGCCACGTGGGATAGTGGTATTTTATGTATTGTGAGAAGAACGAGAGAAGGGGAGGATAAGTGTGATTTTAGTGCCACGTGGGATAATAGTATTTCATGTATTATGTGAAGAACGAGAGAAGGGGAATAGAAGAAGGAGTGAGATTGACGAGACACGTGTATAGAATTATTTTATGTATCGTATATGTTAGAGATAAGCGATTTTAGAGTGGGTGTACATGAGTCGCTGTTTCTTTTAATTTCAGCGAGTCTCGGCGAAACAGTGGGGAGCATAATTTTGTCAAATAAAATTATCCACGGCAAAAGACATATCTCAGGGTCAGAGTACTCGAGTATCGTCAGGAGCAAAAGAAAATTTCCCTATGGTCTCTGGCAGGGAAGTCCCTATGCTTCAGCTGGACCGAGGTTTATTTATCATACAGCCGAGAGCATCGCTATTATAGTCTCTAGCAACGGCAGGTGGCCGGGAGACTAGTTTCATTTTGTACAGCCTGAAATCAAGGCTGTGTTTTTTTTCCTCTAACTCCGGAGCGGGTTAAAAGAGGGAAGCTATTCAGCAGCAGAGAAGTTTTGTCTACAGTTAATCAAGTCCCTCATGCTTGATATCTGAACATCGTCATCACCAAAATCAGGAACAGGTGACAGGGTTACCATACCTAGGTCCTGATAGAAATCGAGAAGAGAGTAACGGAGACGCCGCATCACCAGCCCTCGAGTGTTAGAGAGACACTGAGATCAAGAGAGAAAGGTAGAGAAGGAGGGAGAAAAATAGACAGGACCAGTAGGGTCTGTTCAGTATCCATTTGACGGATAGACACTGAGTCTGCGTTCGAAAAACCAAGTCTATTATTTTTAGCATTTCTTGTGGTGTAGTTATAGGCGCCTATCGCCTAACAAGTAGAAAGCTGTGTAGCCGTTCGTTGAGGAAGAGTCACCAGGACTAAGACAGTAGAAATTTATTAGTGTTAGAGAGTGGAGGCTAAAAGTTGACAGCCCCACCAAATTAGATTTGGTTTAAATCACTAACCATTTTTATTGTTCCTCAGCAGGGTGACAGAAAGAGCGAATGTGATTTGGGGTTTTTTTTTGTCTCTCAAGTCTCTCAATTTAATTGTTACTTGTTTTCCAGGCCGTGCAACAGTGCACGCTATCGACTGACTTGATGACGTAATATGCCATTTTAGTTTTCCTTGTATGTAAATAAATATATACATATATTATTTACTGGATCAGCTTCTATTCTTTACTATACTTACTCCATGTTGTCTGTATAGTGGTGTTTGTGGTCGTAATTATACACCTTATCTCCTTGTGTTTCAAGGCAGTCAGAGGTGGGGAGACTATAGCCATTTTTTTTAGTCATGAAGCGGCAGGGGGAGATTCAAATCCTGGGTCTATCTCTTGAGCCAATAGTCTCACCTGTCCACAGGCATGTCATTTTCCATCTAAATTCTATCTTCTCAGACTTTCTCATACTATGGTCTTGCTTTCATTCAGGCACACTCTATAAAATTAAAACCACTTCGTGACAATGATGTTGCCCTGATTGCTAAATCAGAGGCACATCTTCAATCCAAACTGCAAGTCTGGAAGAAAGAGCTGGAGAAGAGAGGAATGGTCATAAGCAGCTCTTAAACAAAAACCATGGTGATATCACGAGAGGAAAGAAGGTATCAGATTAAGCTGGGAGAACAGGTCCTGGAGCAGGTCTTACTTACTTACTTAGTCGTTCCCCTTCTACCGTGAGGTGTAGAGGTTTGGAAGAGAGAGCGCCAGACTATCCTATCAGCTGTCTTCCTCCTGGCCTGGTTCCATTCTAGTCCTCGGTCCTTCAAAGATTGTCTAATGTTGTCCTCCCAGCGGACTCTGGGTCGTCCTGGGGGTCTGGATTCTTGGCTCTTTGTTTCCCATGCTTGTCGTGGTAGCCGATCTTCTCCCATTCTGCAGACATGGCCAAACCATCTTAATTGGGACTGTTCTTCTTGGGTCTGCAGGGGGTAGGATTTAAGGCCTTGACGTATCGTCTGGTTGCGTACCATGTCTCTTCTTGTTACTTCAACCACCTTCCTCAGATACCTTATTTCTGAGGTTTGGATCTGGCTTTTGTGGGTTGTAGTCACCCATGACTCGCATCCATATGTCAAGACTGGGACATAGGTGGAGCGGTATACAGCCATCCAAAGTTGGCCACTCGAAAAGCAGCAGCTGGGAGACTTTTTCAGGCCATAAATTGAGGATTCCTCAGCAAAAGAGAAGTTGGTAAGAAGACTAAGATGACTGTATACCACTCCACCTATGTCCCAGTCTTGACGTATGGATGCGAGTCATGGGCAATGACTACACCCCACAAAAGCCAAATCCAAACCTTAGAAATGAGGTATCTGAGGAAGGTGGTTGAAGTAACAAGAAGAGAAACGGTCTGCAACCAGACGATACGTCAAGGCCTAAAAACCCAACCCCTGCAGACCCAAGTAGAACAGTCCTAACTAAGATGGTTTGGCTATGTCTGCAGAATAGGAGAAGATCGGCTATCATGACAAGTAAGGGAAACTATGACCCAGAGTCCGCTGGGAGGACAACATTAGACAATCTTTGAAGGACCGAGGACTAGAATGAAACCAGGCCAGGAGGAAGACAGCCGATAGGATAGTATGGCACTCTCTCTTCCAAACCTCTACACCTCACGGTAGAAGAGGAACGACTAAGTAAGTAAATGCATCTTCATCTGCCCCATGTAGTTCTCAGACGTCTCTGACGAGACAAAGAAAGAATAGGACTACTGCATCCTCACGCATGTCCTACAAGGCAACTAATATGGAGGTTGTGTATGGAGTTCGAAATGTCATCATGTAAAACAGATTGTCAATTAAACCACCGCAGCAAGAGTGCTGTGACTGCTTGGTGCAGGCTTCCTGCAAGGGGACTAGTTGTGTCTCCATTCTCTGTAAGGAGCACAAAGGAACATGATGATAAACTACATGTGAAAGTTTTCAGGAAACTACTGCAAACACTGTGCATACACCCCGCATCAACCACTTAAAACAAACACTGTGCATACACCCCACATAGAGGGACAGAAACCAAATAGTTCCATCATTTTGTTAGAATGCAGCTTAGTCAGAACCAGCATAAGCTATCAAAGGCAGAAAATCTGACTTCTGGACAAAAGGACCCCAAGCTGAAGATGGTCAGAAGGCGTTAATGAAATCCTAAACAAGCACGGTTTGATGTTTGCGAATGGAATATATATATCTCACACAAAAGTGGAAAAATGCCTCTCCCCATGATGTTTCATGGCACTAATGGATAAGAAAAAATATACTGAAATAAATCTGCAAACAGCATCTGATGTCCACCCTCCGGTTAATTCCTGGCCAAGTGTACACACAAACCTAACTCAGCAACATATCTCCCTAAATGAAAACATTTCTCACAAACTTAACTCAGCAACATATCTTCCTAAATGAAAAAATTTCTCACAAACCTAACTCAGCAACATATCTCCCTAAATGAAAAAATTTCTCACAAACCTAACCCAGCAACATATCTCCCTAAATGAAAAAATTTCTCACAAACCTAACTCAGCAACATATCTCCCTAAATGAAAAAATTTCTCACAAACCTAACTCAGCAACATATCTCCCTAAATGAAAAAATTTCTCACAAACCTAACTCAGCAACATATCTCCCTAAATGAAAAAATTTCTTACAAACCTAACTCAGCAACATATCTCCCTGACTAAAAAAATTTCTCATTCTTGGAAGTAAAAAATGTAAAATTAAATAGCTCTGTTTAGCTTCAAGAAGTCTCTAAGGAGGCAAAGAAAAAGTAGTACAGCTGCTTCCTCAGGTATGCCACAACAGGTGACTATTCCAAGGCTGTGAAAGGGGCTGGCAACTTCATAATGTTAAAACAAGTTGCTACAGAAACCACCATTACAAGAGCTTATGAATACTTGTTGCAAGCTTCCTGCAAAAGAGCCGTCTGCAATAGTGGTTTCATACTTCATAAGTAGAGATAAGGAAACTGAATGAATCTGCAATAGTGGCTTCATACTTCATAAGTAGAGATAAGGAAACTGAATGAATGAAAATTAAATAATACAGAAAGTGGAAATAAGCAATGATGTAATCCCTGCATGATAACATCTATGCTGAAATATGTAATGACGCAGTCAATCAAGATATCCTCTACCTCAAACAAAGAAAGTGTGTACAGCTCGTCATTGATTTTGTTCCTCATCTGGTCTAGATTTCCTCTCATGAAATCCACATAGGCTTTGCCTAATTCATTCACAGGTTTCTGAAAACAAAAATTGACAAAAACAATAATGATCTTACATGTAAAAGACAACTGATCTAACATCAACAGACAATCAATTAAATAACAAGTATTAAAGCTTCTTCGTTCTCTTGTGTTCCATTTTCTTAAGTAGTCATGAATCTGCTATCCTCTGCTTTTAAACTTTTCAACAAAAAACACATGTAGATTTGTTTTGTCCTTTTCCTTATTTGGCACAGCAAAAACATATTTTTATGCATTCTAAATTTTTTATAATCCTAAACAAATATTTTTTTTTTTTTCCTTCAATATCCTCCAATGTTTCAGTGTCTGTCAGAGTCCTATCTAAGCAAGCAATGAAATATGAAAAACTATAAATAGTTACACAGACTTTCATATATGGTTGCTGGCATAGAATACAAGGACTGAAATTGTATGACAAGATCACCAATGTAGAACCGATAACAAGTACCAGTGGAACAAGAAGATGCTAGGATTGGATTGAACACACATTGAGGAAACATACTGATAGTGTTACAAGGCAGTTATTGTTCTGGAATCTCCAGTGTAATAAAACTACAGGGTGACAGAAAAACACATGGAGAAGGGAACTGGAGACAAGACATGAAAGTGATAAAGAAGACAAAGAAAGAACTTAAACAGATGGCATAGGACACGAAGGCTTGACATCAATTTGTTGAAGCCCTATGCATCTCAGACAGCTGTCTTCACTTCTGACTCCAGTTCTCTACTCCACATATTTTTTCAGAATCTCTCTCCATACCCGTCAACCTGTACGAATTTTTCATACAATGTACGTATTTTTGATACTTTTAGCAGTGTACAACCATACAGACTCGTTGTACGAATTTTTTCCCCCTTCCCCCCAAAATAAAATTGAAAAAAAAATTTTATAACAAAAAATTCTAAAAATATTTTCCAACCCAAGTGTTTTTTAATTTTAAATCACAAAATTTGTTCTAGCCCAGGTTTTTTTTTTTAAACCAATTTTTTTATTTTTAATTCCGGGAATCTTGGCGTCTGTTTTTAAACTGAGGTCTCTCCCAGCAACCAATCAAATCCTTTTATACCCAACAATTCGGCAAAAACTTTGAATTCGGCCTCAAACACTTTCGATTTTCAGCGTGACATGATGTATTTTTAAAGTTATCTGTTATCAACCACGCTTGCCATCACACTTCAACGCCATTTTGTTTTAAAAAAGCTAAGTACTTATAACTTGGTTAAATATGGCTGTTCTTTTGCTTTGTTGCGATTTAATCGCTGTCTTAATCTTTCCAGTTATATCTTGCCCTTCAATATATTTCTGATAAATTAATGTCATAATATTCTGTGTAGGCCCTACATAACTAGAACAAAAATGTTTGTTTGCATTGAGTAGGCCTACTTTATTCCAGCGGTCGAGTTTCACTGCTTTATTTTTTAATAAAGTGGCGATCTATTATCACTAGTCTAGGCTACCAACTTTTAAATAATAATTTTGTAAATTTTTGGTGGTATGTTTTTTCTTCCTAGATTTGATATTCTGTTCATAATTTGGTTAATTTTTTATTTTTTGCTGTTAGCTGTTTGCTTTGCTTCGTTGTATTTTATTGTTGTCGTTCTCTTAATCTTTAGAGTTATATTTTGACCATTTAAATATTTCCAATAAATTAATATCATAAAATTCTGTGTAGGCCCTACAAAAGTAGAAAAAAAAAGTTTATTTGTGTTGAGTAGGCCTACCTACTTTATCCCAGCGGTCGAGATTCACTGCTTTATTTTTTAATAAAGTGGCAATCTATTATCACTGGTCTAGGCTTCCAACTCTTAAATAATAATTTTGTAAATTTTTGGTGGTACGTTTTTCTTCCTAGATTTGATATTCTGTTCATAATTTGGTAAATGTTTTTTTTTTTTTTTGCTGTTAGCCGTTTGCTTTGTTTCGTTGTATTTTTTTTTTTTTTTTTGTCGTTCTCTTAATATTTCGTTATATTTTGATCATTTAAATATTTCCAATAAATTAATGTCATAATATTCTGTGTCGGCCCTACATAACTAGAAAAAAAGTTTGTTTGTGTAAACTTCGCTGCTTTATTTTTCAATAAAAAAATCCACACAGACTGCAGGAGGTCCATGAATGCGGACACACTCACTTCTTTTTTACAGTGCAAGATTAACATTGATACATGCTGTGCAGACTTTAAGCCCACAAATGCAATTCTGCAAAGTGCTAAAAGTGCATGTGTTGATTATAATACAAAACACTGTGCATCGAACAAATAGTACATCACGATCACTAAGTATTTTATATGTAAAGAACAGCATGGGAATATTAACATGTTTTATATCACACTAATTCAAATGCTAATAGATTTGTATGTGTCATTTCTCGTTTTAAAACTGCATTGTGTATAATTTTTTTTTATATTTTTTGCGTAAGGATTTTTGGGTGTTTGTAAGGATTTTTTTGTCTCTCTACCTGTCTTACCCTCAAAACTCCAGATCAAGGACTGCCTTACATTAACAACAGGTTTTCTAATTGTGTTTTCTCAATCTATCATCAGTATCTTCTTGTCGTCTCGTTCCAGTGGCATCTGTCAGGTTCTCATCATCAGCTCCACATTGGTGATCTTAACATTATTTAAAAGTAAATGACAATGAAAATTATTGACTGCTTTATGTGCAGTCATAGCAAGAATTGGCCGTCTGTTCACAGTTAACGATGGCTGAAACTGACTTACTACTTACAGTTAATGACAGCAAGGATGCAAAGAATGTTCCTTCATCATAACGTGCCAGCTTACTCAACAAGCTCTCCAACACTGACAGTAGCTAGAAGTAGACAAAATCAAAGTTTCTTTCCTCACAACACAAACTTGAGGTAGATGTTACTTTCAGATCAGGACACAGTTCACAAATTTTAAGACATATTTTTAACAGGTCACAATAAATTTTCATCAGATTTGAGGTGCTAAACAGGCATTTGAAGCAGCCAAATTGTTAAATTGCTCGGCTCCAGCTCTGGGCTCTACTTCAAAGCCCTGGTGCTAAAGGCAAAATAAAGCCCAGTCTAGTTCTCGGGGTGGTCTCTAATGACAGTCAGAAAAGAACTGCTGCTCTTTCCAGTATGTTGCAAGATGCAACTAATATGAGTTTGTATTTGAGGCTGGCTACCTCATCATGTCAAACAAATTGCTAAAGAACCCATCCATTGCAATAGCACATGAATGCATTGGTGCCCGTTTCCTGCAAGACTGGCTGCCATGGTGACTCTATGCTCCATAAGAAGTGAGAAGGAAAATGACGATTAATGATTGAAGAAGTGGCGGTAATTTTAATTTAGATAAAGCAGCTCAGGGTTGTTACCTTAGGGGCACATTCTCATAGTCAGTTATGACTGAAGGGGGCTATTATTATTATAGATAAAGCAACTGCCTTTCTAGAAATGGCCATTTCAGATTGGAGAGGAGAGGAGAAGAAAAAGAAGAATGGCTCAACAAATATACTACTTCTTCTATTTTATAAACCACTGCTGTTGTTAAGTGTCATGGAGGATGTTATTTCTGAGAATGTTGGGTAGGCCATGTGACTGCAAGAGAAAATTGTCCCCATACCCCAATCTCTCTTTCTTAAGTTGGAGAACAGATGACATCAAAATAATAGTTTTAAAAAAAAGGTAAGTGATTATAGGGAAATCGAAAGAAATCAAGTCCAACACAAAAATCAGAATCTTCAATTTCAACTGTCTTCAGTACTATTGTATGGCTCTGAAACATGGAGTACAACAAAAGTGACAACCAGAAAGGTACAAAAGTTTGTTAACGGAAGCTTGCGCGGAACTGAAGGATTGAAATAATGGTACAACAAGATGACTGATGTGGAACAGATGGAAAGAACCAGACAAAGAACAATGGAACAAGAGGTGAGGAGAAGATGCTGGCTATGGATAGGATACAAGAAAACCAACTGATGGCATTACAAGGCAGTTCTTCTTTTAGAATCCTCAAAATAAGAGAAATAAAGGGAGACAACAAAAATTACAAGGAGAAGAGAAACGGAGACAGTCATGAAAGGGATACAGAAGACAATGAAAGACCTTAAATGGATGACACAGGACAGGAAATCTGGCAGTCTTTCTGGTGAGGACCTGTGTCACATGGGGAACTCAAAAGTGAGCAAATCAGTTTCTCTTCCTTGAGTGTTCTTGAATGTTACATTCCCAAGTCTATATAAAAGTCTCATAATGGTTAGTAAAGTTATTATAAGTAAATACCTAAATAATTTCACCCTCTATTTTTCTGATCATTCTACCTAAGGATAAAAACAGTTTAATGTATATTCATATGTTCCTTATTCTTTATTTTATCCAGTTTTTTGTTTCAATTATTACTTGATATGATAGGAAACTCTGTACAGAGTGATACAACAGGAGGCAATCTGATCATCAGAAGCGGTCCACCCGTCAAACAAGTGTTTCGGGCCCATTATTCTCTTTTACACTCTAAGAGGGGCGGGCCCACCTGGGTCATGACTTCCAAGTGTCTCCCGTTGTCTTGTGTAGACAATGAACCCATTCCACCTTGGTTGCAGCTTTAAAATCCACAATTCCACCAGCAGGAGGCAATTGTGAAAGTAACAAAGTGAAGACAAATTATTGCGGTCGTTCCACAGCACACCACTGACACGCCTGCGTGAAGCCGACGAGGCGTGAATTCTTTGCGAGCCATCCTCTGAAATCTAGCTTCGCCTGACACCCCATGTAATGCACCGCCTGTTTCTTGTTACGCCACCGCCCTTTCACCAATACAATGAAAAACTTGATGTATTGCGGACTTGGAAAAATTTCAGGGTGTTTCCTATACCGCAGGTGGGGCTAGATTTTACTGTCCCGAGTTCCATAGCCCATTGCGGTTGTTCCACAGCCAGCATGATGCCCTTTCCGCAGTTTCCCTAAGCTTCTTCAGTGCCCTCGACTGTCCTCTCAGACCCAACAGTTTCAAAAAATCATAAACTGACACCTAAAATTAATAAATTATGTCAACTTTCTTTCCTAAAAGAAACAATATACATACACAAGATTTTCAGCTGCTTTATAGCAAATATTTCAGTTATTACCTCATACAAAAAAAAATGTAAAGGTATTCCCATAGCAGATACTGCCGTAGGGGAGTGAAGTGTTAGAGACTTCACAATACTAGGTACAAAATAAATAAATATATATATATATATTTCCTTACCAGTTTTACAGCAGCCCCTTAATTTATTTACTTATACTAGGTCCAGCATCGAATGGTAAGGTGACCAGTTCCTTTCCTTGCTGCCTTTTCCTTCCTTAACTCAAGAGCAAAGTCAGGTACCCATAAAAAATAATCAATATTACAAATATAACTGGTTTAACTCACTTTTTCAATGAGACACCGAGCCATCTCAACCTGAGCTCTCTCCAAAGTCTCATCAATCTTGGTGTGATACTGGTGCTGAAATATAATTATAATATAACCACAGCTGACTATCTTTTGCTTTACTCTTTAGCACACTATACATATTTTCTATTTTAAGCGCTTTGGCTGAGGGGGCCAAGGCACAACATGCATTTTTCAAATATCAAAAGTAATGCAAAGATCAAAAAGAATTAGCCACTTACATTGGGTATACATTGTAGACCCAAAATAACGCGGGATCACTTATACAGCAGCCAGAGGTTAAGACTCAATTTTGCTGACTGCCCCCTTTTCAAATTTGAATGCTTCATGAGTTGGTCCAGCACTTTTCTCAGTCTGGTGAACATTTTACACTATTACAGTTGTTTATTTTTATTTTATTTGCAAAGTATTAATTTATAGAACTGTGCCTTTTGTTTCTTTTTTCTTTTTAATATATACATTGATAACGAGTAAATGCAGATATTTCTGAACATTTTATGTGTGTCTACAGTGATATATAAATTTTAATTGTTTAGTAACAAACAAAATTTGAGTAAAAATCCAATATAAAAGATGTATATGATTAATATATCTTTTACTTATTTTCCCTCATTTATGTGTGATGACAGTTATTTTTATTTATTTTCACTCATTTATGTGTGATGACAATTATTTTTATATATTATGCTAGATGCTCTTCAGGTTGCTGACTTCTGTCAAATGTCAATAAATTTAAGTCAAAATAAGGAAATTCGATACAATGTAGACTCAATTTTACTTTTAACGCTGTGCTAAAGTTTGGACCCTGCCCTCTGTGTTATATCAAGTCTATAGTGTACTTTGAGATGAAGAAAATGAAAATGCTCTGTGACAACAGACAAAACTGATGGAAAGAGGGAGAGATCAAATTAAGACAGAAGATACTGGATAGTTCAGCAACACAGCATGGATAAGCCAGTAACAAAACTCACAAAGAACACCTGGAAGTGAAGACTCTGTGGAGAGACATGGTTACCGAAGCCAGTTAGCACAACACGTTAATGATGATGAGAATGATGATGACCATGATGTACTTACTGCTTGAACAAAATGTTAATTAATCACTATAAACTAGATAGTAAGAGGGTGAAATAAGAATAAACCAAACATCCATCTGACAGACTCCTGCTAAACAATACATACATATCTAATGTCACTAACGTCACCTCACAAAATATGTCACTTGTCAACTTGCAACAATAATCCTCAGGGTAAGAGAGGTAGAGGGAGGCCAAAGAATATAAGGAGAAGAGAACTGGAGACAGACAATGAGGGTGATGAAGAAGACATGAAAAGAACTTGAGCTGAATGGACAGGACAAGAAGACTTGACACAGGGTGACTTGAAGAAGACAAGACTTGACACAAAAGAAAACTTGAGCTGATAAAAATTTCAATGGAAATAGAACTGTATCTTATACAGGACAAGAAGACTTGACACAGGACAAGAAGACTTGACACAGGACAACAAGACTTGACACAGGACAAGAAAACTGTTATGAGAAAAAACACTAGGATAAAAATTTCAAGTTCCTTGCTGCTTGGAAATAGAACTGTATCTCTTATAGCAGGGGTCGGCTACTAGGGATAAGCTACCCCAGTTGGAGTAATATTGAGTTTTCTGGAGGTAAAGATCAATAGTAAGTATAAATTTAGCCATTACACCTGCTAGGATTACAATTAGACAGTAGTTTTACCAATTTTTCTTGCTGTTAAGAGTCAGTTTGTTTTAATGTGCCCTCTTTAAACTTCTTTTTATATTTGTGGTCTAAGGGAGATTACCAGTAGTTTTATTTTCTGGTATAAGGTTGATTTAGTGGTTATATCCCCTTGGTCTTTCCTGGGTCCAGCTATATGCCCGTATAAGGTTCAGTTCGTAGATTTTCTTGGAACAGTTTCGAGAACATTCCTGTAGTGAGACGAACTCAGGTCGCGCGATTGATTTGCGCATGCACTAGGATTTGGGCGCGGAGAGAAAGGCTGTTGTTCGAGAGAGTCGGCCGGGCATCTTGGAGCTGAACAGAGGTTCAGCGATTCTTCTCTGACCCTGTGAACATATTACAGTGTCCTTTGTGTGTTTAGAAAAAGGGTTGAGATTTCCCCTTTGATGTAATTCTGACATTTTTGGAGAGCCTAGGATGGCGTGTGTTTTGTGGTGTGATTCTTGAAGGCAGTCAAGGTAAAGATACCCTTTTGAACTACATATTTTAGCAGTCAAGTACTTTATGATTTAATGCTATCAGCCTAAGTTAGTGGGCTGATGCTAAGGTGACTTTCTCCCAGTGCGGAAGAGAGTTCGGGAGATTATGGGTATCGTTCTATAGATGCACCTATCGTGTTTGGTCAGAGAAAAGAATATTATTAGTGCCTAGGCCCAGAAAAAAACATTATACGGCATCTGTTCTAGCGCCATGGAAGGCGGCAAGATTATTATTAGTGCCTAGGCCCAGAAAAACATTATACGGCATCTGCTAGAGCGCCATGGAAGGCGAAAAGAATATTATTAGTGCCTAGGCCCAGAAAAACATTATACGGCATCTGTTATAGCGCCATGGAAGGCAGCAAGATTATTATTAGTGCCTAGGGCCAGAAAATTGTATACGACATCTATTGTGTCGCTGGAGAAGAGAAGGTGGAGAATATAGTCATACAATGTGTTTCCTTGTAACTCGTGACAGTGGATTGTTACCATGTACCCGAGCATTGTTTGTCAGGATGTCCTTGTGACTGTATTACGTTATTAAAACAGTGTAGAACGAGAAGAAGTTATACCCTTTACTGACTTCTACATGTGTGTTGATGCGTGTGACTAGTATTGACTTACCCGGGCCTGTTTGATCCTGAACTACGCGCATTTGCGTCTCTTGACAACACACACCCTGTCGGCCATCTGTGTAAGCCTGACCTAGCTGAATGCCTTCATCAGCGTCTATCTACAAACTGTCCAATTCTATCACTCAAGTTCAACAGTAGAACGAACTGTCCACCCACCAGTATTTCTACAGTGATAAACAACCCACTACTTGTTACAGCTATGATGAGGAAGAAGTGTACTTGTACAGCGATGGCCAGTATGGCCAATGGCCCAGAAATATAATGTTACACTTGCATAAAGCACTTGGGTTATTTTGTAATTGGTTTTTCCCCTCATCAATATAACAAGTAGTTTCTGGAGGCTGTGGTAAAGGCGATGCGCTAATCTTTTGACATGCAATATTGGTCAAGCCTATTGCCGACCACTGTCTTACAGGTTTCAATAATGTTTTGTAATTTATTTTAACCACATTTAAATGGGCAACCAAAGTACATTCAACCTTTGTTTTGTACAACCTTTTCCAAAAAACTACATTTCAGCAACACCACTTCGAACATCTTCAAATTAATTCATATATTACTGTTAAGTCATATTTTAATTAAGGGGAGTTAAGTGTTAAAGACTGGAATGTACGGGTCGGATTTTTTGTACACGCTAGTAAACACGCTCTGCGTGATGAGAGAATTTTTTTTAGTCGGGGGTTGTATGCGGAGTAATGTTTGAACTGTTACCCGACTAGTTGTTTCTTTATTTAAAGATAGGATAAGAATATGGTAGAATATTCTATGAATTAGTTTCGGGGGGGAAAGGCGGATGAATTCAGCTCACATCTCAAGCTGCGAGTTTGCGCTTGAATGAATTTTGTACTGAGCTGTTTTAAGCAGCTGATTTTTTGTGACAGTACATTGTCTGGCAGAGCTGGGAAATGGACGTTATACATTTCGCTAGTGTGTTCCAGGATATTTTATGAAAGAAATATTTTCAGGCCATGGATTATACCGGCCATTATGATTATCATGATTCATATTTCCTCTGATGAGTATTGTTCCCATGCATGTAATAGCACTGAGAGTTGCTGATGTTATAAGAATTATGATGTTGTTCCCATTGATGGATCTAAGATGTTGGAAAGTGTGTTCCTGAGGGATATTTATTGTAACAAGTGTTCTGTGCTGAGGCCTGTGGTTTATGCAACCAATGTAATGGATATTTGATACTATGTTCTGCATCCACTTTGTCCATGGATATTTTATACTTGATGCTTCGTGATTTGCCGTGTTCTGTAACCTGTGACAGTGTGCTATTACCATGATGTCTACGTGACTGTGATGTTAAAAAACTGTATAACATTGCCAGGTCTTACATTTCCTGACTTCTACGTTGCTGTGGTGTGAGTGACTTATCATAGACACACTTAAAGAACCTATACACATTCGCGTATGTTATATTTCCATAGTCACACACCTGTCGACCATCCGTAAGCCCGACTTATGCTGATCGCCATTTATCAGCGAAAGTAATAATGACATTTATCTTCTTGATGACCCCCACCAGTATCTTCCATCAAATAAACCTTTAACAATTACTCTCATTACCTCTCCATATATCAGAAACCTAAAAAAAAGCAAATAATTTATTTTTATGGACATGACACAAGCCAAGATTCTAGTAGCTCTATCCGCTGGTAAATTCAGGCCAATTCTCACCATGTTTTGCTGGTGTAATGGTTACCATACTGCACTGGCAATCAGGTTCAAGCCCGGACGAGAACATTTGAATGAGTATCGTTGACCGGGACTTGGACTGGATTAATTCAAGCCCTGGCGAAAACATTTGAAGCTGTGTCATCGACCAGGGATTGGCGGCTCCTGGGCCGACCCAGCTCTAATGGATACCCTCCGAAGACGGCGAGTATCTGCCTGAATGGCGAGTGGACATCTGTCAGTGTATAGGGTAAAAAAAGGGATACTCACGTAAAAATCAGACATAAGTCTTGGGCCTGACCATGAAGGAGTCACAGGAGGAAGATGAAACTTGGCACATTTAAAGTTCATCATATTTGCACTGAATGTGTGAAGTACGCGTTTGTTTCTTCAATGGGTTTTCCCGCTACGGTGCATGGCGCAATGTACCCTATTGACCGGATCTGCTGCTCCAATGATTTGACAAAACAATGGAAAAGAAGGAGGCCAGAGCTGTGATAAAATTTCTGATGTTTCAGGGAAAAACACCTACAGAAATACACAGGGAGATGGAACCAGTGTTTCGTGATTCTTGTCCTTCATATACTTCGGTAAAAAAACTGGTGTCAACAGTTTAAGTGCGGCCGCTCAAATGTTGCTGATCTGCCAAGATCTGGTAGACCAGCCTCAGAGTGCAACGATGAAAATGCAACAAGAGTGAAGAAAATCATTGACCAGGATCGAAAAATGACAATTGGGGAGATAGCTAGTAGAGTAAAACTAAATGAAAGAACAGTTTATAGAATTTTACACAACAGACTGAACATGAGAAAAGTGTGTGCACGCTGGGTTCCGCGACTGTTGACACGTGAACAGAAGCAAACGAGGGTAAATTGCTGTCAACAGTTGCTCAAAAAGTGTCAGTCAAAAAATTTTTTAGAGACCATGGTGACAGTAGATGAGACTTGGGTACACCATTATGACCCTGAATCCAAAATTGCTAGCATGCAATGGAAAACCCCGGGCTCCCCAACACCTGTCAAGCCAAGAGCGCAGAAATCTGCAGGAAAAGTGATGCTGACTGTTTTTTGGGACGGCAAAGGTGTCCTTTTGAAAGATTATCTGCCTCGTGGCAACACAGTTAATGGACAGTACTATGCAGATCTTCTCACCAAACTAAGAAAGGTTGTGACCAGGAAACGAGGGATAACGCGCACTCAGAATCTTCCTTTGCTTCAAGACAACGCGCCCTCTCACAAAGCACGGCTTGTGCAGCTAGCAGCCAACGATTTGAATATTGAAATTTTTCCACACCCACCATATTCTCCAGATTTGGCTCCATCAGACTTTTTTCTATTCCCAAATCTTAAAAAACAGCTAAAAGGAAATCATTTTGACAGCGATGAAGAAGTTATACTGGCATGTGATGACTGGTTTAGTTTGAAAAATAGGGTGTTTTACTCCCAAGGTCTTTTCAAGGTCAAGCAGAGATGGCAGAAGTGTGTCAATTCAGACGGTGGCTATATTGAAAAGGAATAAACACTATACAAAATTTCAGCTCTCTGTGACATGTCCTTCATGGTCAGGCCCAAGACTTATGTCAATCCCCTTGTACTAACCGGAGATTCTCGCCTCAAGTAATAGCGGGCGTATATTTAAAAAACACAAAAAAAACCTAAGGTTCTAAGATAGCCATATTTTAAGTCTGTGTTTATCAAGGCTCTATAATGTGCACATTTCAGAATGACAAAGTTCATATGAGTAGAACATATTTCAAAATTCATGTGATGGAGTTACTGTGATTTAGTCTTCAATAGGCCCCATTTCGTTTTCTCTTCGTAACTATTGAGTTTGCCATTTTTGTCTTCCCTCTATTAAAGATTGGGAAGGATTCTTTTTCTCTCTGAATAATAGGGGTGTTTAGAGTTGTTCTGTAGGTAAAGTAATTGCGGGTTTTTTTCTATAGGGATTAATGTAAGTTAGTATTGAAGGGCACCAGTCTTCCCGTTTCTAATATCGCGATCTTGGAATTCCATTTTTTTGCGTTGTTAAATTTATCGCGGTCATTTTTCATGGGGAAGGGGAGACGACCCCTACCCAGGTAACGTCCAACGTAAGTTGGAGCGAATCACATTCGGTTCTGCTCACGCTAGCGGACGACGTTAGGTAACGTTACGCAGCCGGAAATACACGCGCATTTAAAGGAAGCAAGAATACACTGGTTCTAAATTTAGAGATGAGCGCATGGAAAATTTTAGAGTATCTTTAATTCTATTGGTTGTAGTGAGACGCCTTGCCTCAAGTAGGTCGGGGGTCAGAGCGGGAAAATCTAAGATAAAGTAGCGCTTTTCGATTTAGCAGTCTCTTCCTGCAGACATCCTGGGCCGTGTATCCAAGCATATTGTCGGCTTCTAACGCTGAACGCAGTATTGGTATGTCAGTAATTTAAAGTAGCGTGGTAATTAAATTTAGTTTCTCAAATAGAGCCTTAGTCCGTTCTAATTTAATTTATTTTTGAACTTTATAACTTGTAACGCCATCATTTATTTCTACAGTGATAGCAGTGTCTATGAGTGATAAAGAGATATTACGTAGGTGTGCTCTTTAGATTTAAAAGAAAGTCTGTAGAAATACACGCATCCTAGATTTATATTAATTTACAGAATATTCTGAAGCGCGTCATTATTGAGTTACTTCCCTTGAAAGTTGTGTCGGCTCTTTCGATCGAACTCCGCGGATAAATCCAGTTTTCTGCGATTTATTCTTTGTTTGGGTAGTAATAGATTGTTCTTGCTTCAGAATATCTATGGCCTGAATTTATGTGTATTGTTTGTCTGAGTAGGACGAGTCTGTCTTATATCTGTATATCTTTACATATCTAAGTCGAACTATATGTTCTGTTGTCTCTAGGGAGGTCAAAGGCTATTCGGCCGATGTGTCGCTAGAGTGTGGTGTGATTTGGCTTCGTCCCGATAGGGACTGTGTTTTCTATGTCGGCCTGTCGCCGGGGAAAAAGTGATCTCAGTATTTGTGGGGAAAGTGATAGTCGTCTAGATCTATCGTGTATGCTTTGCCCCAGTGTTTAGTCGTATTGCCAAGGAATGGCAGAACCATATTTCTGACACCAAGGTAATAATAGACACTCTTATGAACTCTCGTACGAAGCCACCATTTTCGATAGGTACGATTTGAATGTCTAAGAGAATATATTTGACTCGATGAAAACGACTTCGATTCCTAGCAGCACTATACCCTGTAGAATGCAGTCAATTGTTCATGACCAAATCTACAGAGCAATGAAAGATTTAATGAATGACTAACTTTAGGACAGATTCATTATCTGTATCCAAACGTGAGTGACAGCTCACGAGTGAAGCCATCTTGGAACCAAAACATGTAGTGACTTTCAAGAAGAGAAAAGGGATGCCCGTATTATCGCTTGATTAGTCCAGAGATCACTGCTACACATGAGAACCCATTGCTAGCGGTTCAATATTATTATATGGAAAAAATATGTGCTGAACATTATGTTGAAGAATCGTCGCTAGACGAGATTAGGTCTAGAAGCCATCTGAAATATTATTTATAAGCTGACGTGCTCAGTCAGTGAAGTCAGTTGATATATATGTATGGGCGATACTGAGTGCTTGGCTACTGACAGTCCATTATACAATTATTCTACATGAGTGCCCATGTAACATTGCAAGACCATTTATCCACTGTACTATGATGTATTATGCCAACCTGTGATTTGTCACTATCTGTGCTGTCGAGTGTATACGTCCAATTAAACTGTAGAAAGGTACACAGTCGTTGGTGTCGATGACTTCCAGCCATACATGAGTGTGAGAAAAGAACATTTGTCAACACCACGAACCCTTATTATCATTCGCACATTATACACTCAATCCATGTCTACACACCACTGCGTAGGTCAAGTTGACATTCCATACACTACAGTGGAGCAAACAACACCATAGAGATCTTATCAACTGATGATGATGATGTCTGCTTCCATCCACTTATATTTATCTTTTGGTGGATATCACTAACTGGAATAAAATAACAACTTTATCAACTGGTGGACCAGCTTTCTGGGTTTGACCTCGCAGAAGTTCAGAAGTCAACAGATTACCGATACCAGACCGTTTCCTGTGGCTGATACGACATACTTGCAGTATTGGTTTGCTATTTGTCAACACTTTGTCACGTGACCTGTCAAGTGAATGCAGTATGTAGGTCAGCGTTGTTGACATTTTTACATTAGACATTACAGAGTTTCACAGAACAGTTGGATCAATTCTTGTCAATATTAACAGGAAGACAGTATGAGTGAACTAAGAAGTCCTATTTTCATCGATGGATCTTCTTGTTTTCTGTATATGAACTTTAATATTTAAGGCCAGAATGTTTAATTGAATAAAGTGGCAGTTTGTTTATTTTCATAAAAATAACTTTGCCATTACTGTAAAACTGAGCCTATTTTGCAACACATACTATCATACACATAATTTATATATATTTATGTTTACATGTTATTTGTTTGTATAGTATGTTAGTTTCTATGTCAGCGGGTTGTGTTTAAGGTTGGGCGGCGTCCTCACAACAGAATATCCCACGTCATAGAGGGTCCGTTGTGGGCGTTTTCTATAGGTGCAATTTTCTTGATTGAAAATTTGCTGCGACAACTGTTGCTTTTGTGTTAGCTGTGAAGACTGTAATTATTGTTATTTTTGTAATATTTCTTTGTTCTTTAGTTTTGTTTTGATTTGTTTGTAATTTGTTGGTCTAACCTTTTCTATCTTTCAGTTCTATTCACAATTTATATTCATATACTGTGACGTCATTTGTGTTGTTATTCTTTGCAGATTCAGTGATTATTTTCATTGATTTCCCTATTTGATTTATTTTGATTTCTGCAAACGTTCTTGTATTGTCAGTCCTATTTGTACTTTATGTATTCTGTTGGTTGACATATGTTTTATATAGGTATATTTCATAAGACACAATTGCCTGTGCACTGCACTTGGATTATGGTATAAACCAGTACCTGATTATTATTACTGTTATACAAGACCTTATTAAGGCTTGTGACCCACAGATATTGGGATAGTATACTGATTAATCAAGTCATTAAGAACTTGTGGTATTATTATTATTTCAGGTGATTAGTATTATTGTTAGACACCATGTCTACATTAGAATACTTCATTATACAAGGGAAAGCCCTTGATAAAACTGGTCAACAATTAGAACAATGGGCTGTTGCTCAATATGACAAAGCATTAGCTGCAGAAGAGAAAAAAAAAGCTGCTGCAGAAGAGAGAAAAGCTATGGCGGAAGAGAAAAGATTAGAAAGAGAAGCTGAGGCTGCTGCTGAACAAAAGAAATTGCAGATGCAGGTGGAGGAAAGGAGATTTGAAGCTGAACAAAAAAAAATTAGAAAGAGAAGCTGCTGCGGAACAAAAAAGATTAGACAGTGAAGCTGAACAAAAAAGATTAGACAGGGAAGCTGAACAAAAAAGATTAGACAGTGAAGCTGAACAAAAAAGATTAGACAGGGAAGCTGAACAAAAAAGATTAGACAGAGAGGCTGAAGAAAAAAAAAGCAATAAGAGAACATGAATTTGAGTTGGAGAAATTAAGATTGACAAGTATGAGTAATGTTAATCAGGCATCTAGTGGTAATGGTAAACCTTCTACTTACAAGGTTAAGGTTCCACCGTTCAATCAGTCCAGTGACGATATTACATTCTGGCTGGATAGATTTGAACGTTCTTGTCGTACACATAATGTGGATAAATCACAATACGCTAATCAATTATCAGAAAACTTGAAAGGTGAATCTTTGACTAGATTATGCCTTGTAGGAGAAGCAGATAAGGATAATTATGATGTCATTAGGGCGGCTTTGATAAAAAAATATCAGCTAAGTGAGGAAGGCTATCGCCTTTTATTTAAAACGATGGTGCCTGAGAGACGGGTGTAGAATTCTCAGAATTCACTGCAAAGGCACGTCTCACAGTTGATCGTTGGATTGAGCTTTCCAAAACAGAAAAAACGTATGAAGGACTTATGGATTTGTTGCTCAGAGATAAGATTATGTCATGTGTGAACAAACCTTTCCTTGAATTTATACATGAGCGTAAACCCAAATCTCTAAAAGAAATGGAAGAATATTGTTCCCAATATGTCACTGCACACCCCGACGTGACTTTTGGCAACACTAAGATTAAGGAGAGTATGCCAGTTGCTTCAGCAACACCATACAATCCCAATTATTCACACAGATTTCAGGGACCTCAAAACAGATTTGATAAAAAAGGTAACCATAATAGTTATCAAAACCAAGGTAACCAATCATTTCAGGGTTCTTCTTCAAAGAACTGGAGACGACCTGATAGCTCTCGACACAGGGGTGGTCATAATTATAGGAATTTCCGTAGAGGAAGTAATTATAGAAACTATCAGGGTTATCCGTCTTGGAGTCAACAAGATCATAATTACAGAGATACTCATTATAATGAATATGATAATGGTAACCAAGGGAACTATGACTCAAACCCAAATAGGGGTTACAATAGAGGTAACAATAACTACAGAGGTGATAATAACCGAGGTAGATCTCAAAACAAAAGACATAAACCACATTTTCAGGCAAACTCTGTACAACAAGAGTCCCATGAAGCCTATAAACAGAGTAAAGATAATAATGATGCTAGTAATATGGCATGTGCCGCTTTTGATTTTGGGAGAGCATCTCAGTGCCCCCAATGCAAAACGTTATTTGAGCCAACCACAGTGTCTACTTTAAGCTGTGGCCATCCTCTTCCTGCTCTTCCGGCATCAGTCGCGCATGATGGAAGAGGTTCTCTTGTCTTACATAAGGGTTTAGTGAATAACAATCCAGTCTCTGTGCTATTTGATTCTGGATGCACCACAATTGGTGTTAGGCAGTCACTCGTAGATCCTTCCCGCGCCACTGGACAAGTAGTCAAATGTGTAACATTTGGCGGCACATTAGAGAAATACTCTACTGCTATCATTAGGATTGCTACTCCTTTCTTTACAGGAGATGTACACGCATGTCTTCTTCCGAATCCGATCGCTGACCTCATCATCGGTCGCATTCATGGAGTCAAGGAATGCACTCCGCAACAAATTTCCACGTGGGAAAGGCAAAACATGCAGATTGCTAACGCTGTAGTCACTAGAGCTCAGGCTCTTAATATGCCTCAAACTTCATCTACTGAAGATAATGAAGTGCATAACCAAGATAATCCCTTGGTAATTTCTCGTGACTCGTTTATAAAACAGCAAGAAGATGATCCCACTCTGAAGAAATTCTTCATTCTTGCAACTAAAGGTGATCCGAATAAAGACACAAGTCGTAAATCGTGGATTACAAAGAAGAATGGCGTACTTGTACGTATGGTTCAAGACTCCATTACGTCAAGTCATTCTCAAATCCTGGTTCCCAAGAATTTGAGAGTTAAAATTTTGCAGCACGCTCACGACTCTCAGTGTGCTGGACACATGGGTTTTTCCCGTACTAAGTCAAGAGTCCTTGCGGCTTTCTTTTGGCCATTGGTAAACAAGGACATACGGATTTATTGTCGATCTTGTAAAGTATGTCAGGAAGTTAAATCCAAAGGTCCACGGCATGCTGCACCCATTCAGGCGGCGGACATTCCTATTCGGCCGTTCCAAAAAATGGCTATAGACATTATTGGTCCATTTAAGATCAAGTCTGCCAGAGGACATCAGTTTATCTTGACGTGTGTTGATATGTGCACACGTTGGCCAGAGGCTATTCCTCTGAAGAGCATTACTACTGCTGATATTGCAGATGCTCTTTGGCTTATATTTTCTCGTCTGGGGTTCCCCGGAGAAATATTGTCAGACCATGGCACCCAACTAATATCAGATACCATGTCTCAAGTAATGTCTACTCTGCAGATAGATAGATCTTTAAGTAGTATCTACCATCCAATGTCTAATGGTATGGTCGAACGCCTTAATAGAACACTTAAAAACTTACTGGGGAAGATAACTGAGGATCATCCTCAAGACTGGGACAGAGTTTTACCTGCGGCCCTCTTCGCTTACAGAGAGGTACCCAATGAACATACGGGATTTTCTCCCTTTGAACTCGTCTTTGGCGCGCGTCCGCGTGGCCCAATGTCGTTGCTTCACGATCTCATTACATCTGACAATATTGACGATGACACAAAGTCATCCTACGAATATGTCATCGCGTTGAGACAAAAGATTATCGAAGCATGCAAATTAGCAACTTCTTCTTCTGAATTTGCGAAACAGAAGGCAAGGCAATTTGCCAATAAGAAGAGATGCTTACGACAACTTTGTCCTGGTGACAAAGCATTTGTATTACTACCTTGTAGGGAAAACAGATTACTTATTTCTTGGAAAGGTCCGTACGATATAATATCGAAAATTTCCGATGTCGACTATATTGTCGATATTGATGGGAAGCATAAAACCTTCCACATCAATATGCTTACTGAATTCCATGAACGTCCGGATTATTTGCAACCCATTTTCCAAGCAACGGACAATTCTCCAGTACAACATGGTCATTACTCATCACTGTCCGTGATACAGGATGAGGAGACAAGTTTTTCAGATGTAAATCTTCCTCTTCCAATGATCCCACTTCATTCTAGTGAATCATGGAAGAACGTTACTGTCTCTCCTGATTTGTCTCTAGGAGAACAGCGACAAGTTTCAACTATGTTGCAAACATTTCAGGATGTACTCACTGACATCCCTGGACAAACGCATGTCATTGAACATGACATTGTTCTAACTGACCACACTCCTATTAGGGTTAGACCTTATCCTATACCTATACATTTTCAAGCACAGGTCGAGAAAGAGTTGGATGAGATGATAGATTTGAAAATAATCGAACCATCCACCTCTGCATATTCTTCGCCGATGGTTATTGTGCGTAAAAAAGACAATAACATACGTCTTTGCGTTGACTATCGAAAATTGAATCAAGTAACGAAGTTCGATGCCGAACCTATGCCTTTACTGGAAGAGCTACTTACTCGACTCTCCAAATCTCATTTTTTCACTAAACTTGATTTGTCTAAAGGATATTGGCAAGTTCCTTTATCTGAACGCGCCAAACCTCTCACGGCTTTTTCAACACCTAGAGGTTTGTTCCAATGGAATTTTATGCCTTTCGGTCTTATGAACGCACCAGCTACATTCGTACGCATGATGCGCCGAATCCTATCTTATCGGTCAGATGTCATTGCATATCTAGACGACATCTGTCTTTTCAGCGATACTTGGGAAGATCACTATTCGGGGTTAGATGAATTGCTGTCTACTTTGCGTGAGCACAACCTGACAGCGAAACCCTCTAAAGCCTATATTGGTTTTAGCGAAATTTCTTTCCTAGGCCACCGAGTTGGTCATGGTTTCCTAAAGACAGAGGACCATAATATTAGTAAGATACTTAACATCTCAATCCCTAAGACTAAAAAAACAGGTGAGAAGTCTGTTAGGTCTTATTCAATTTTATGGCAGATTCATTCAGAATCTATCCTCTATCATGGCACCTCTCTCAACACTTCTAAAGAAAGGTTCGCCTAATGTGGTCCACTGGTCTCAGGAATGCCAATGCTCTCTGGATAAGATTAAAACATTGTTTTCAACACCACCTATTTTAGTGCTACCCACTAAAGATAAGACATTCGTTCTTCGTAGTGACGCTTCATCCACTGGGATTGGAGCGGCACTAATGCAAGAGTACTCTGGAACTCTGCATCCTGTAATGTATATTTCCAGAAAACTTAATGCGGCAGAAAGGAATTATTCGGTTTTAGACCGTGAGCTATTAGCTATGGTTTGGTCGATCCTCAAACTACAGAGATTCCTTCTAGGCGCACATTTCATAGTAGAAACTGACCAAAAAGCTCTTACTGCTATACAGAGTAAGAATTTGAAGAGCTCGAGGTCTACTCGATATGCAATTGCTCTTCAACCTTTTCACTTCTCTGTGCGAGCTATTCGTGGATCAGATAATGTGATGGCAGACATTCTGTCAAGATGCCCACATGATTCCACATAACTATTAGGGCTTAGACTTCTTGATATGTCTAGTTCTATAGTAGTTCCTTTTCTATATCATGATAGATACACATTCGTAATTTAATAATATAATGATTGTATCACTACATAGCGGTTCATTGATGTTTATTCACCGCTGTGCTTTGATGATTTTTTCTTCATAAATCATAAATTTAAGATATCTAATACGAAATGATGATATGAATTTTTTTTTTAGGCATTGTGTAATTGCCAGAATTGTATTATACTTTGATGACACCTTCCTGGAAAAATATACTTGTAGAGAAATAATTTCTCTCAGTTTATGAGACACATTCTCACCAGTCGCTCGATAAGTCGACTTAGCCTCATATTAGGCGTTATAGGTATTCCTGATATTTTCATCTGCGCATTATTCATGCGTTGTGAGCCTATTGTACGTTGCTCCTAGATGTATTTCAAAAAAAAAAAAAAAAAAAAAGTTCCATTTTTTTTTTTCCCGGGAGGTGTGGTAAGACTGTTACGTGCAGTCTTTGATATCTTACAATATTATACATTGGTATACTTGTTATGTTCGCAAATATTTTGTAAACAAAATAGTGCTTAAGGAAAAGTCATTATTGAGTTACTTCCCTTGAAAGTTGTGTCGGCTCTTTCCCGCGGATAAATCCAGTTTTCTGCGATTTATTCTTTGTTTGGGTAGTAATAGATTGTTCTTGCTTCAGAATATCTATGGCCTGAATTTATGTGTATTGTTTGTCTGAGTAGGACGAGTCTGTCTTATATCTGTATATCTTTACATATCTAAGTCGAACTATATGTTCTGTTGTCTCTAGGGAGGTCAAAGGCTATTCGGCAGATGTGTCGCTAGAGTGTGGTGTGATTTGGCTTCGTCCCGATAGGGACTGTGTTTTCTATGTCGGCCTGTCGCCGGGGAAAAAGTGATCTCAGTATTTGTGGAGAAAGTGATAGTCGTCTAGATCTATCGTGTATGCTTTGCCCCAGTGTTTAGTCATATTGCCAAGGAATGGCAGAACCATATTTCTGACACCAAGGTAATAATAGACACTCTTATGAACTCTCGTACGAAGCCACCATTTTCGATAGGTACGATTTGAATGTCTAAGAGAATATATTTGACTCGATGAAAACGACTTCGATTCCTAGCAGCACTATACCCTGTAGAATGCAGTCAATTGTTCATGACCAAATCTACAGAGCAATGAAAGATTTAATGAATGACTAACTTTAGGACAGATTCATTATCTGTATCCAAACGTGAGTGACAGCTCACGAGTGAAGCCATCTTGGAACCAAAACATGTAGTGACTTTCAAGAAGAGAAAAGGGATGCCCGTATTATCGCTTGATTAGTCCAGAGATCACTGCTACACATGAGAACCCATTGCTAGCGGTTCAATATTATTATATGGAAAAATATGTGCTGAACATTATGTTGAAGAATCGTCGCTAGACGAGATTAGGTCTAGAAGCCATCTGAAATATTATTTATAAGCTGACGTGCTCAGTCAGTGAAGTCAGTTGATATATATGTATGGGCGATACTGAGTGCTTGGCTACTGACAGTCCATTATACAATTATTCTACATGAGTGCCCATGTAACATTGCAAGACCATTTATCCACTGTACTATGATGTATTATGCCAACCTGTGATTTGTCACTATCTGTGCTGTCGAGTGTATACGTCCAATTAAACTGTAGAAAGGTACACAGTCGTTGGTGTCGATGACTTCCAGCCATACATGAGTGTGAGAAAAGAACATTTGTCAACACCACGAACCCTTATTATCATTCGCACATTATACACTCAATCCATGTCTTCACACCACTGCGTAGGTCAAGTTGACATTCCATACACTACAGTGGAGCAAACAACACCATAGAGATCTTATCAACTGATGATGATGATGATGATGTCTGCTTCCATCCACTTATATTTATCTTTTGGTGGATATCACTAACTGGAATAAAGGAGGACTTTATCAGCGTGTATGTTATTTCAGTGAGAGATTAATTCTGATAAGTCTCATAAAACATAAAATACGGGAACGGATTTTTCGGGAAATTTAATCACGTGGTTACCGGAATTTATTTGGATAGAAATTCTAGATGGATAGAGAAGATAATTAAAATATTTTTCTATCTGTGAAAGTATAATAATTGCAGGGAAACCACGTGAGGTAGAGAGGGAAAGGAAATTTATGGTGCCTTAAGTGGTTGTGTAATTAAATATTATGCGGAGTAGTATTTGATTTTTGTGTTATGGGATTTAATGAGTTCTAGGAAATATAGTCTATAGAGATATATATATATTTCTGTGTATAGAGATGTAATATATAAATGTACTGAGGAATTTTAAACACGGGTGCGCATTAAATGTTATGTATTCTGTTTGTGTTTGGGGGGGAACGATGATAAGGTCCTGAGACCGCTTACAGAGTTAAAGTAGGCCTAAGTACGGGAGGTTTCCCTACCTGTTTTTAATGTTTTAAGGCCTGAGCAAGCTGTGTATAATTAGTATTGATCAGTGAGTCGGGTTTACTAGACAAGCAGGGGGTAGTCGGGAATAGCTGATCCAGGGTCAGGAAATATTTCTGTATCGTCGTGCACAAGATGAAAGGGGAGAGGGGAAATGGTGGAGCAGTCTGCGTTTCGGGTGTGTACATGTTTGTGCTAAGATGTGAGCGTGACTGAAGCAGCAACTGTATATGTTTTAATAGATAAGTTATTTTATGAAAGTATTTTGGTATTGTAGTACAGAGTGGCATGTCTTTTGTGTCCACAGCAGTGGTCACGGCCCGAAGAGCGGGGGTTGCCAATAAATCTTGTTCCTGACAGCTGGCAAAGGTAGCCAGTCTTCTCAAGAGAGAAAAAGTCGAGGAAGCGCCAGAGGCGTAAGAGCTTGTACCGCGGTGGGTATCAGCTCTGAGTATTGTGGCCCCAGAGAGAGGGAGCGAGGAAGAGCAGGTCGAGACAGCGATGCAGTCTTCAGTGAAAAGGGTTTTCTTAAGACCCGGAGTTCTAAGCTCATACACGCCCATCGAACCCAAGCAAGCGGGTTGGTGTGTCTTTTTTAGCCTCGGTCACAATACCGAAGGGCCTAAACCCAAATGAGGGGTAACATAGCAAGGGAGAATCAGCTTTCTTTTCGCCAAATAGAGAAGCCTCTACAGTCTACGGCAAGTGCCTAGTCATCAGAAGTACGAGTCAGAACCAGGAAGAAAGGGATATCATTTCCCGGTTGCTGAAATGAAACGAGAGCAGCAAGGCAGGAGAAGTGGAGAGAGAGATGGTGAAAAATAGATCAGGGACCTGCAGAGTCTCATATTATTCTTAGAGGGTAGCCTCTGAGCCTTAGAGTTAGAAAAAGTCTATTAATTAGCAGTGCAGAGTGTGACTTAGTGGCGTATAGCGCTGACAGAGTTAGCTACTGTGCAGATAGTCTTCGGCAGTACCAGCAGAACCTTGACATTAGAACTAGTAAATTATAGAGCGTGGCTTTAGTTGACGCCCCACCAAATTAGACTGTAGTTAAGATCACTTATCATTTTTTAAAATTGTGTCCCCAGCAGGGTGTATGAAGGAGTGAAAGTGGTTGGAGTTTTAATTTGGTGTGCTTATAATCAAATTGATTTTCTGTTTTTTCAGGTCGGTGCAACCTGGCACGATATATGCTTTTCTTTGTTTGTTACTATGTTATGAAAATTCTGTTGATTTGTATAATAAACTTATTTAATGTTCACTGGATCAGCTTCGTCACTGTATAGTCCTTAACTGTTCTCTGTACAGTGGTGTCTGTAGTGTTAGTTTAACCTTATCTCCTTTAGTCTGTTAAAGGTAGCCAGAGGTGGTGAGTTTATAGCATTTCTTGACGTCACGATTTGGCGAGGAAGATTTAATTTCGGTTATCCTCCTCGGGCCAATAGACTCACCTTACTACATTCACTGTCATTTCTCAAAATAAATCTATTATCTTAGTCTTTTCTCACACTAGGGTTTTGTCTCACACTTGGGCATAACTCTAACTTAAATCCAACTCGTGACAAAGTGGGTGGCGATCGTCCTTGGGATCAGCTTTGTAGGATCATTCTGGGATCTTATCTAGATTGACAGATTGTTTTCTATAGGAAAGTCTGAGAATAGATTCTTTCAATATCCCCTAGACAGAGCTATTAGAACTGATCCAGTTATAAGTTTTTCCACAGAAAGTTTTTCCACAGGTTGCAGGCAGTTGGATTGTAGGGATAGGTTAGTTATAGAACTTAGAGGTAATTGATGGCTAACTGATTTTTTTTTCTTAACAGGAAGGTAGAATTTTTAGTAGCTGGATAAACAATATTTTTTCAGGTAGTTATTAGTCAGACTGGTGCTAGTCTGAGTTCGGGTTTTGGGACCGAGGTTATAGAGATAGCATTCCTAGTAGGTAACGGGAAGTTATGGGGCCTTCACGTCTCTATATTTGTGAGCTTACGGCAGAATTTGCAGGTAACATGGCTGATCTCGATAAAGTACATAAGATTGCACTTGAGGTAGCTAAGTTCATGGAGTACGGTGATAGCGAAATTCCACCCCTTCTGGAATATGCAGAAAGCCTGCAGAGGCAATATGAAGTAGACAACTTATTTGGCAATCGTCTAGCCTTGGCATGGACCTGTGCAAAAGCTGGGGACAGCGAAGCATTCATCCGAGAGTTGGTAGACGAAGCGATGGAACAGGACCTGGAATCGGAAAGAAGAAGACAACAGAGGGAAAAGGAGCTACTAGAAAAGGACAACCCCTCTGAAAATCTTGCGCCATTAAATGATAACTTGTCGGCTCAAACTGTGCCCCAACTCCAGGAAAAGGACTTTCCGTTGGAAATGGACCCGAAGCCCAAACAAGGGAGGGGGTTAAGTAAGGAAAGCAGCCCTCACAACGCTGGGAAGATTACGAAGCGATCCCAGGCGTGGAAACTGCATAACAGGGGGAATAATGCGAGCAAGCATTATAAATCAGATGGCTACCGATTCTCCCATGCTCGTGAGACAGCACGACATACTCGACATGGAAAGTCGAGGGCAGGGTTCGAATCCCTAATAAGGCATGTTTCGCCAGCTCCCCAGCGGGACAGCGAAAAACAACAGGCAGAGGCGCATTCGCCTGACATCCCTGTGCAGCCTAATGGCAAAACAGTGGTGATTGTGGAAGTACATTCTTTGTCGTCGGGAATTAGGCCCCCGATGGTATTAGCTCCTTCAGGAGAGGGACATACTGACAAGAACTGTATTCAAGGAACAGTAGAACAAGTCACTGAGAGCTTTATCTCAGATTCTCCGCGATCAAACGGGATCTTAAACCGTCAAGTGTCACTGCAGGACACATTCCAACTGACGCCAGTAACTCTCACAGGGGAGGGCAAGGTTGAAGGTAGAACCAGGGTGTTAGACGGAGAGCTCCCGTGGTCTACAGGTTCATCTCACCAACTTTTCAGGCCAGAAAAGAGTGAGAAAAGCGGCCTTACGCATTTGCAAGGAGCTACTTTAGAGAGCTCTGTCCCTCTTCGTATTGGTAGGGGAAGAGCGAGCCCAGAAACCCACTGCCGATCAGGATTCAATGAGGGCAGAGCGAGCCCAGGCCAGGGGCAGATATTACCTACCTTTCTTCAGAGGTAGAAGCTATTGAGATCGATCAGGATTCAATAGAAACCCAGCAAGCAATCGGAGGCTCGACACCAGAGGAACTCGAGATGGGGCATCTTTTTTGCACTATACCAGCGGTCACAAACCCGCTGATGCGCAGCACTGTAGTCACCGTCGCCAGGCCTCTACAGAGCCAGCCGGTCAGTTCAGCTGACCAAGTCAGTCTTTTGCCGGACAAGGCAAGGGAAGTTCCAGACCCGCCATTGGAGGGCACAGGTCTGAAGAGAGGTCAACTCTCTCACCGGAGCATGGGAGTAGTTAAGGAGAGGAAAAAGAAGAAACAGATGCACGTTTCTTTGGCCAACAAACTTTTCCAATTTCGGAACAGTGATTCTCGCTCGTGGGACATTACAGTCAGCCGCAGGTACCTCAGGTCAGCTAGGTACAGGCCATATAAACGTAAACACCCAGCGGATAGTCTTTGTCGGACAGCACGTAACCCGCTAATTACCTGTTCAGTGGTCAGGGAGTTGTGCGGGAGCTGTACTCCACCAAGGCCAAGGACACTTATCAGGAAGAAACCCTGGAGGAGAAAATTAAGTAAACAAGGCCAGGTGCACACGGGAAGGAGGTATGGTTTGGATGATTGGCCCAGCCGCCTGCCAGTTGCAGAGCGACTCAAAGACAGCTCGGGAGACATAGATAGGGACCAATCTGAACACCAAGACCACAGTAAATTAGATCGGCAGGCTCCGACCTCGAAGGGTGGGGTAATGTGATGGAGTTACTGTGATTTAGTCTTCAATAGGCCCCATTTCGTTTTCTCTTCGTAACTATTGAGTTTGCCATTTTTGTCTTCCCTCTATTAAAGATTGGGAAGGATTCTTTTTCTCTCTGAATAATAGGGGTGTTTAGAGTTGTTCTGTAGGTAAAGTAATTGCGGGTTTTTTTTCTATAGGGATTAATGTAAGTTAGTATTGAAGGGCACCAGTCTTCCCGTTTCTAATATCGCGATCTTGGAATTCCATTTTTTTGCGTTGTTAAATTTATCGCGGTCATTTTTCATGGGGAAGGGGAGATGACCCCTACCCAGGTAACGTCCAACGTAAGTTGAAGCGAATCACATTCGGTTCTGCTCATGCTAGCGGACGACGTTAGGTAACGTTACGCAGCCGGAAATACGCGCGCATTTAAAGGAAGCAAGAATACACTGGTTCTAAATTTAGAGATGAGCGCATGGAAAATTTTAGAGTATCTTTAATTCTATTGGTTGTAGTGAGACGCCTTGCCTCAAGTAGGTCGAGGGTCAGAGCGGGAAAATCTAAGATAAAGTAGCGCTTTTCGATTTAGCGGTCTCTTCCTGCAGAAATCCTGGGCCGTGTATCCAAGCATATTGTCGGCTTCTAACGCTGAACGCAGTATTGGTATGTCAGTAATTTAAAGTAGCGTGGTAATTAAATTTAGTTTCTCAAATAGAGCCTTAGTCCGTTCTAATTTAATTTATTTTTGAACTTTATAACTTGTAACGCCATCAAGTGATAGCAGTGTCTATGAGTGATAAAGAGATATTACGTAGGTGTGCTCTTTAGATTTAATAGAAAGTCTGTAGAAATACACGCATCCTAGATTTATATTAATTTACAGAATATTCTGAAGCGCGTGTATTTTATTTCAGTGAGAGATTAATTCTGATAAGTCTCATAAAACATAAAAATACGGGAACGGATTTTTCGGGAAATTTAATCACGTGGTTACCGGAATTTATTTGGATAGAAATTCTAGATGGATAGAGAAGATAATTAAAATATTTTTCTATCTGTGAAAGTATAATAATTGCAGGGAAACCACGTGAGGTAGAGAGGGAAAGGAAATTTATGGTGCCTTAAGTGGTTGTGTAATTAAATATTATGCGGAGTAGTATTTGATTTTTGTGTTATGGGATTTAATGAGTTCTAGGAAATATAGTCTATAGAGATATATATATATTTCTGTGTATAGAGATGTAATATATAAATGTACTGAGGAATTTTAAACACGGGTGCGCATTAAATGTTATGTATTCTGTTTGTGTTTGGGGGGGAACGATGATAAGGTCCTGAGACCGCTTACAGAGTTAAAGTAGGCCTAAGTACGGGAGGTTTCCCTACCTGTTTTTAATGTTTTAAGGCCTGAGCAAGCTGTGTATAATTAGTATTGATCAGTGAGTCGGGTTTACTAGACAAGCAGGGGGTTGTCGGGAATAGCTGATCCAGGGTCAGGAAATATTTCTGTATCGTCGTGCACAAGATGAAAGGGGAGAGGGGAAATGGTGGAGCAGTCTGCGTTTCGGGTGTGTACATGTTTGTGCTAAGATGTGAGCGTGACTGAAGCAGCAACTGTATATGTTTTAATAGATAAGTTATTTTATGAAAGTATTTTGGTATTGTAGTACAGAGTGGCATGTCTTTTGTGTCCACAGCAGTGGTCACGGCCCGAAGTGGCGGGGGTTGCCAATAAATCTTGTTCCTGACAGCTGGCAAAGGTAGCCAGTCTTCTCAAGAGAGAAAAAGTCGAGGAAGCGCCAGAGGCGTAAGAGCTTGTACCGCGGTGGGTATCAGCTCTGAGTATTGTGGCCCCAGAGAGAGGGAGCGAGGAAGAGCAGGTCGAGACAGCGACGCAGTCTTCAGTGAAAAGGGTTTTCTTAAGACCCGGAGCTCTAAGCTCATACACGCCCATCGAACCCAAGCAAGCGGGTTGGTGTGTCTTTTTTAGCCTCGGTCACAATACCGAAGGGCCTAAACCCAAATGAGGGGTAACATAGCAAGGGAGAATCAGCTTTCTTTTCGCCAAATAGAGAAGCCTCTACAGTCTACGGCAAGTGCCTAGTCATCAGAAGTACGAGTCAGAACCAGGAAGAAAGGGATATCATTTCCCGGTTGCTGAAAATGAAACGAGAGCAGCAAGGCAGGAGAAGTGGAGAGAGAGATGGTGAAAAATAGATCAGGGACCTGCAGAGTCTCATATTATTCTTAGAGGGTAGCCTCTGAGCCTTAGAGTTAGAAAAAGTCTATTAATTAGCAGTGCAGAGTGTGACTTAGTGGCGTATAGCGCTGACAGAGTTAGCTACTGTGCAGATAGTCTTCGGCAGTACCAGCAGAACCTTGACATTAGAACTAGTAAATTATAGAGCGTGGCTTTAGTTGACGCCCCACCAAATTAGACTGTAGTTAAGATCACTTATCATTTTTTTAAATTGTGTCCCCAGCAGGGTGTATGAAGGAGTGAAAGTGGTTGGAGTTTTAATTTGGTGTGCTTATAATCAAATTGATTTTCTGTTTTTTCAGGTCGGTGCAACCTGGCACGATATATGCTTTTCTTTGTTTGTTACTATGTTATGAAAATTCTGTTGATTTGTATAATAAACTTATTTAATGTTCACTGGATCAGCTTCGTCACTGTATAGTCCTTAACTGTTCTCTGTACAGTGGTGTCTGTAGTGTTAGTTTAACCTTATCTCCTTTAGTCTGTTAAAGGTAGCCAGAGGTGGTGAGTTTATAGCATTTCTTGACGTCACGATTTGGCGAGGAAGATTTAATTTCGGTTATCCTCCTCGGGCCAATAGACTCACCTTACTACATTCACTGTCATTTCTCAAAATAAATCTATTATCTTAGTCTTTTCTCACACTAGGGTTTTGTCTCACACTTGGGCATAACTCTTAACTTAAATCCAACTCGTGACAATTCACTACTGTTCTTAAAAGGAGCAAATCAGAGATGTAAAGGTCATCATGACTCTGAAACATGTACACTTCATGAAGCCAAAGTTCATGACCACATTTCAGTATGTCACAGTTCATCCAGGTTCTAAAATATACATTTCAGGGTGTTGAAGTTCATTCAGTTTCTGAAATGAACACATTTCAGGATGTCAAAGTTCATCCAGGCTATGAAATATAAACTTTAGGATGTCAAAGTTCATTCAAGTTCTGAAATGAGAAAAAAAACAGTGCATGGTATAAAGATGTCATTTATTGTTTAAATAACAGTTGGGTGACCACAATTGAGACTCAAAGATGTGTGCAGGAGAGACATGAGGGCACTGGATATAAAACCACCAACCTGGGAGGATGAAGCTGCCAATCGCACCAAGTGGCGATGATAACTACAGCGCCACCTCAGATTGAGCGACAAGAAGCTCACATAACAAGCAGAAGAGAGGAGAAAACATCGAAAGAAACACCAGGAAAATAAGCAGCTGAGGGCTGTCACCTCAGGGGCGCATTCCCATAGTCAGTTATGACTGAAGGGGCTATTATTATTATAACAGCTGGGTGACTGCAGCTGAGACTCAAAGATGTGCACAAGAGAGACATGAAGGCGCTGGACATAAATCCAGCACCAAGTGGAGATGCTCCCTATGGAGCCACCTCAGACTGGGTGAAAAGAAGCTCTTACAACAAGAAGAGAAAAGAACATGCCAAAAGGAACACCAGGCGGAAAAAAAACGTAGCTGAAGTCTATCATCTCAAGGGGGCATCATCCCCATGGTCAGTTATGATTTAGGGAGGCTACTGCTACTACCACTTTGCTTAAATTTTTGGAACTTAACATCTTACTGGTACAGCTACTCATACAGTTCAGTCGAAATCATGCAACATGACTGCCCTGCTAACCTTTTTGCTGCTGCCTCGATCATATCTGCTGCCATCAATTTCAGTCTGTGGTCCAGATGCTCAGCAAACACTTCCTCTGGCCAGTGGAGATCTCGTATGAAAGACTGCAAAGCATCAAGCTTCCACAGCATGTCTTCTGATGTAGAGCAGCCATTCCTGGGATTTTAAATGAAAAAATTATTCACAGTATTTGCTACGAATCTGTCATTAAAATAATACTACTTGTTATTCTCTCCCTTTTAAGCTTGCTGTTCACCACTTGTCTTTTTTATCAGATGAAGTCTCACCGTTCTGGGCAACCTAGTTATTTCTATATCCACCTTGTTCTTCTGATTTCTTTCACAATATCTCCTCCATGTGTTTTAGGGCCACCTCTTCTCTTTCTTCTGTCCTCCTGTTTTCAGAATAAAGACTGCCGCCTGATGTTAGTAACAATGCTACTGCGATAATGCTTTTCAGTGATACCTGGGAGCATTCTCTCAGTAAACATGACTATGATTCAAGCATTGTTTCAATTTTTATTTGAGTTGGTTAAAAATGTGCTATTCTCACAATTCTGCTCATCGTGAAATCAAATTGATTTTCAAATTTTATTTCCCGACTTTCTTAATTTAAATAGACAGAGCTGACTGAAAAAAAATAAATTAGTGCAGTCTAGCAAAAAATTCTAAGTCAAAATTTCAAGCCATTCTAAGACTAAAATATTCTTACCCCTGTGGTTCCCATTTCTCCCTCTCAAAACCTTTATGTATGGACTGGGCTATTGAAGACTCCATCAGATCAACATAGCGAACAACTTGGGGTGCAAATACATCTCGCAACTGTTGATGAAAACTTCCATTGCAAAGATTTTCTGTTTTGGATGGACCAATGAGAAAGGAAAGACACAAAAAGCATTAAATTTAAAAGACAATGTACTATCTAGTTATAAGAGGAAATATAAGTTTTCTATCACAGACTTCCAATGCAATTACCATCAGTTCTTTATGCATTCAAATTAGCGCATAATGAATAAAACTGAAGCACCATAAAGAGCATATGAACATCATTCTACCTTTATCGTTTTCATTTTATAGCCTTAACTGTTTGTTGCATTTGTCCATTTCTGTTGCCTACATGTGTTGAGTAAGCTGATGAGGTTGTTTTTTTATGGAAACATTCTTTGTCATGTTTATGATTAAAACAGTCATGAATTTTAACTTTTACCTTTAACTGCAGGAGTATGTGGCAATGAGAGAGATGACAGACTAGCTGGAGCATTTGGCAATGAGAGAGCTGTCAGACTAGCCTCAAGAGATTCTATAGTGGGGACACTGGATTTGGATAAGGGTGAGATAATATGAACAATTAACGATCGCCTGCTGGAGACCGATATTGCAATCAATGAATCAACATGACTCAAGATAGCTAGAATTCGGCATCAAGCATAAAATTAGCAGAGATAAATGTACAAGATGACGGGTCAGGCATGTGTATACAACCAGTGAGCTACAGGAACAATCAGCATTCAAACTCTTCAACATTTTCTGTATCTATGGCTTTCTTGGAATGCTATGATGCCAATTCAGAACAACAATAACAATCTTTAAGTAAAGTGCCTGAAAGCTGTACAGCCTAGCAAAAGGAACTTAAGAACTAAGAGAAGAAATAATCTGAGTTCTCTTCAAGTCTTTCCTAACAAATCAGATTTCAAGCCTCTTAGTGTGCGCCTCAAGTTGAGTCTCAAGAACAGTAGCTTTCAAGTCATGTCTCATTTTTGATCTACGAGTATATTTGTTTAAATCATTTTAATTTGAACAATCACATCAATCACTATAAATAATAAAATCCAGCAATGAAACCTCTGTTGCTGCATTTTATTGTTATCGATTTAAACAAAAACACATTTTCAGTTTCTGAACACGACTGCATTATGAATGAGGATGGCAAAGTTGGTTTGAAAAAAATGGCAAGTCCTGAGTTGAGTCTCTAACACAACATTTCAGTCGAGTCTCAAGTATCATTATGGTGACTTAAGTCTGATTTGAGTCAACAACACTGGATAAATAAATAACTGTGTAAGCAAACAAACAGTCAACAAACAGTCAACAATCACCAACCATCAGTTCTGAGATAATCATTCAGTAGCTGGAACAATGGAAAGCTGTCCCATGTATCTGGAGGCTGAGTATCAAGGACTGAGTTCATGTCCACCCCAAAGAGGGACCAAAATATTTCAGCATGTTCTACCAGCAGGTCACTGAACCAAGCAAATGCCTGTGAAAAAAAAAAAAAAAAACATTAGATGGGAAAGTAGTTTCCTGAAAATTCCATATTTACTACCACTTAAAAAAAATCTAAACAGTGCTTTATTTTGGCTGCTTAAATTAAAAAGTGTATGAGAATTTTTGCTACTTTAATAACAGCTTTAACAACTGTTGTTAACAAACTTCCTTGGTGTAAGATTTGTTAGTAATACCAACTTTCGAAAGTACATGTCTCCAAGGTTGAAAACATGAATAACTATTAACATTCTTGTTTCTCAGTAACTATTTATCAAATCTGTAACTATTTATCAAAATTTAATGTTACAGAAACTTTACAGTAAGAAAACCAAGCAAATTTCACTGATGATATGTTTTCATAAACAACGAAGAGATAGTTTTAGAATTTAAACTGTCACAAACTATTAAGAAAGAAAAATGCAAATAAGATTACAGAGCTGCCATATTTATATACAGGTCAATATCCTTTCATTTGCTGTGTTTCAGAAACCTGATTTTTTCGGTTTCAAGATATTGCCCAAATCATGTTCGAAAAGTAGCCCAAACCGCTCTAAGTCGCCTATAATGTGTTTGAAAATTTGCACACAAAATGAGTTTGAAAATCAACCAAAGTTGCCCAAAATGTGTTTGAAAATCATCAAAGTCATTCAAAATACGTGATTTTAGGTCTTGTGATTTAAGTAATATTTAAGTGTTTGAAGCACAAAAATCAGAAGCTTAGTTTTAAGTACAAGTCCGTTTTTAGTACAGCTTATAGCTACTTTTAGGTCAGGGAATGTAATTTCCTACAAACAATAAAAATCAAAGCTAGCAAACACTGTGGATTCCAAACAAAGAACAACTTATCCATCATTTTTTTTAAGCACACGATTAGGGTCGAAGGTATTTCCATTTCTCCTCCGATATTGATGTCCTTTTTTAATACTTAAATTTGTTTTTACATCTATCTCTAAATACGTTATTGTTTAGTTACATAATTTCTTTTTTTTAAAATCAATAGTAACCAAAGAAGTGCTCATTTAACAATTTACCATATATATTAGCTGACTATGTTATATTATGAAAACATGTGCAACACAACATTATCAATAATCTAATCTCAACGTTTAAAATTTGTTAAAAAATAAAAACCCAACCTCCTGCAATGTTCCCCGTCAATCCTAAATTACTACAAGTGAGGAACATTAAAACTCACATAAGAATGAAAAACATTTTCTCTCCATGATGCTTTAAATGCACAAGTGCACAGAAAAAAAAGTCAAGTAAAAGTGCAAAGTTTTTAAAAAAAGGGGGAAGACTGGGGGGGAAAACATGATGAATCTGTAGATCTTTTTCATTCTCAAGATATATTATCAAAGTGAACAAGTGTGTGAAAACTGTGAACAAGTGTGTGAAAACTGTGAACAAGTGTGTGAAAACTGTCAGACGCTTGACATTAGGATAAATATTCAAATAAACATGCATAAGTGATAAGAAAAAAAAACAAACACAAAAAACGAAAACAAAAAAGAAAAAAAAAAAAAGTGACAATGAGTGAAAAAAGACTGACTCTTGATCACAAGCATGGGTGGGATGACAGTGACAAGAAAGGGTCATTGGCCTCCAGATTAGCAATTCCACATGGAATAAATAAACTATAAAGGTAGCCCCATAACAGATACTGTCGTAGGGGAATGAAGTGTTACAGACTTCACTTTACTAGGTCCACCTTTATGAGGTGGAGCTTCCAGTTCCCATCCTTGCTACTGTTGCCTTCCCTAACTCAAGAGCAGAGTCAGGTACCCGTTTACAGCTGGGTAGCTCTAACTGCTTAACCCAGCGGATGCTCCAACATGGATAATTGATTCAAAATGTCATGGGGAAGAGTGGACCCTCCTAATGTTGTGGGCCCTATGGCAGCACCCAAAAAGGCCCAACACTTGAAGTCAGCTCCTGCTAAGAAGCCAGGTAAGAGGCAGGGATGGTCCTAATGTTGCTTCCCTCATTAGCTCTTCAGCTCTTGCTCAACACTTTTAGTTTCCAAACTGATGGTCTCAACCCAGACTTGGAGGAGTCACTTGAGACCCAGACAATAATTCTGGCTTTTTACCTGGTTGCCTGCATGCAGGAGGATCTCACTGTGGACCCATGATAGGCAGGGAGGCTGAGGAGTGGCTCTGTGTAGGACATGACAATACCTTGGGAGAGCCCAGAACCAGAGCACAGTATTTTAGCTCTGCATATTCCTTTTGGGTCTGTCTCCAGTTCCATTCTGCATGTGTTGTTTAGGTCTCCTTATCTCTCTCTTACCCTGGAGGTTCCAGAAAAAAGACTGCCTTGTAATGCTCTCATCGTGTGTCCTATCCAATGCCAATGTCTTTTCCTCCCTTCTTGTTCAACTGGTATTTGTCTGATTCTTTTCATCAGTTGCTATGCATGGAGGCATATCTGGAGTCATCCTTATATGACCACCAGCTATGCACAACGCTACAATATATGTATGAGGAAGTGAACCTATGTCTGTGAAGATAATTACATCCTCATTGACTCTTGAAATCATCCACACACTTCCCGGGATTCCCCCTGTGGTGAAACTTGTTGAGAACCCAGCATTGCACACTAAGCTTGGAGAAGTCACTTGAGCCCCAGATGTGACTCTTTGGCTTTAACTTGGTTGACTGCATGCAGAAGGATCTCACTATGAACCCAGTGATAGGCAGGGGAAGCTGAAAAGTGGCTCTGTGCAGGACATGACAATTCATTGGGATAGCCCAGAAACAGAGTACAGTATTTTAGCTCTGCATAGTTGGAAAGCCCCATTGGATGGCGGGGAATGCACAGTATGCCACGCACTTCTTACTCCTAGCTTGGAACCAGATGTGATGATCCTTTAAATGAAGCCAAGCTGGAGAAACTGGAGCTCATGACTTCAACTCGCCACGTTACGGAAGGGTGAAAAGCCACAGGAAAAGCCTAGATCTACAGTGTAGATAATACCAAGGAGTCTTCAACTTGGTATTGGCTGCTAAAGAGCGAGAAGCTCAGCAGCCCTAGTTAAACAACAACAACAACCATCAGTTGCATACGGCTGATATCATAACATTGCTACAGAAACCACCTCTGCAAGAGCACATGAATACTTTGGTGCAGGTTTCCTGCAAGAAGACCAGGTTGCTATGATGGCTCCATGCTCACTAAGAAGTGAAAAGGGAAATGATGATGATCTGGCATACCATTTAAAGTCTTTAATTCAGTGCAAGCACCTAACTATGAAAGTCTGACTGTCAGTTTTATTGCTGTCCATGTTTCACAGCCATACAAAAGGACTGCCATGGCATTTGAGTTGTATTTTATTTCTTTTAATTTCCAAATATTCCCCACTGCAAAGAAAGCCTTTATGCCTTCTATATTCTTATTTTGATTTCACCTACATTCCTCCAGCTCTGGCCATGTTGCTGTCAAAAGCATTTTCCCAGTCCACAAATACAAAATGGTGCTTACAAATAACACCTAAACCTTATTAACAAAACTTGATTTGTATAGCAAGAAGAGGAAATGTTAAGAGGGACTGCACTGTTTACAGGAGGAGAAAAAAATTCTCGCCTCATTATTTGTATAAATTTCAAACTAACATTGCATAAGAAACAAAATTCATGCATAAAATACAAGTGTTTTCTCAAAATCAAATGTTGTAATTCTATCTGGGTCATATAACAAATCCAATTAAAAATGTAGGGCCATTGTCAAAACAGTTTTACAACTCAAAAGTGGCAGGAACAATGTTCTTGGTGCATGTGAATGGAAACAGGGACTCAAAATATAATGTACAAACAATGAAACTGACTAGATATCTCTGAAGAAACATTTTGAAAGGAAAAAAAAAAGTGAATTAGCAACACTGGATTTACTGTACTTTAGCTTTTTATCAAGCTAAAGGAAAAACTTTTATGCTTCATGAAAGTTCTGCATGTAAAACAGAATCCAAATTAGTCAAACTGTCATTAGTGTCTACTAGTGAAGTCAACAATGTCCTTGCAAAAAAAGAATGCTTAATTTTCATTGGCAAAAACGTTTTTTGGTTATTGGATAAATACATAAATGTGATGAAAGCACATTTTATAGTCTTCTGTTCATCTATGTTCATCATTTTGTTAATTTCCGTGAGTTACATCAAACTATAAGTGAACTGCAACACATCTGTAACTAGCTACAGCTTGCAACAATGGGATGGCTATTACTTTCAACTTGTCATTTGAGACTATGTGTTGTCTGTGTATGTAGATTTAGGTGTAAATGATCTCCTGGTACTCTTAAATACTACTACTTGTCTATATTCCCAATGACTGATTCTTGAACACATTCCTGAAGACTTTCTTACTTACTTAGTCATTCCCCTTCTACCGTGAGGTGTAGAGGTTTGGAAGAGAGAGAGCGCCAGACTATCCTATCGGCTGTCTTCCTAATGGCCTGGTTCCATTCTAGTCCTCGGTCCTTCAGAGATTGTCCAATGTTGTCCTCCCAGCGGACTCTGGGTCATCCTGGGGGTCTGGGTCCCTGGCTCTTTGTTTCCCATGCTTGTCGTGGTAGCCGATCTTCTCCCATTCTGCAGACATGGCCAAACCATCTTAGTTGGGACTGTTCTACTTGGGTCTGCAGGGGGTGGGATTTTAGGCCTTGATGTATCGTCTGGTTGCGGACCATGTCTCTTCTTGTTACTTCAACCACCTTCCTCAGATACCTCATTTCTGAGGTTTGGATCTGGCTTTTATGGGTTGTAGTCATTGCCCATGACTCGCATCCATATGTCAAGACTGGGACATAGGTGGAGCGGTATACAGCCATCTTCGTTTTCTTACCAACCTCTCTCTTGCTGAGGAATCCTCAATTTATGGCCTGAAAAAGTCTCCCAGCTGCTGCTTTTCGAGTGGCCAACTCTTCTTTGATGCCTCCCTTTCGGTCTCTAATAGCTCCGAGATATTTAAAGTGGTCGACCTGCTCCAGGACCTGTTCTCCCAGCTTAATCTGATGTCTTCTTTCTTCTCGTGATATCACCATGGATTTTGTTTTAGAGCTACTTATGACCATCCCTCTCTTCTCCAGCTCTTCCTTCCAGACTTGCAGGTTGGATTGGAGATGTGCCTCTGATTTAGCAATCAGGGCAACATCATCAGCAAATGCCAGCTCTGAAATACATACCTGTCTCATCTTCCAGTACCCCACTGAATACTTTCTTGTTCTCTCCTTACATGACTTGATAACATCGTCCATGAGGAGTATGAAAAGATAAGGTGACAGGATATCACCTTGTCTTACACCAGTGGTGGTCCTGAACTCTTCTGACTTATGGTTTGCTGTCCTCACATAATTTCTGCAAGACTTGTAGAAGCTCTGTATAGCATGAATCAGAGGTGCTGGAATGTTCTTCCTTGCCAAACAGTCCCAAATCAAATTTGACTTAAATTCACATATGATAATTTTCAACACGTTGATTCTTTATTTCCAAAATATTTTACTTGCATGATGTTCATCTTATCCATAATTATTTCTTTCGTTTCTAGTGTTCCCCTGCTCTTTAATTCTTGCTTTCATGCACTGTTAACCCATTTACTGTTGCATTTTTTCTTCAAATTCTTTCCCCTGTTGCTACATTATACTCAGGCTGAGTCCTCTTAATTTAACACATTTGAACTTCATAATAATACTGTTTGCTTAATACACATTCAGGGACCCTGAGATATTATTCTAGTGTAATGCAAATATCTGCCTTATGCGCCGTGTTTGGTGCTTAAAGAATTTATTATTATTATTATTAATGCAAATAGGACAGACTCATCCGTAACAGTTAGGAGCGACAAACACAGATGAGCTGAACTTGCCCATGGCTGTAAAGGGGTTAAGCATCCATGTACTCAAACAGTAATGAAGAGTTTACATAACATTACGTGCCTGATGCTGTAACTTTTAAAACCTATATGTAATTTTTTTATAAGTTAAATCTGCCACATATTGTCGATCGTATACTTGGCCATTCATATAAGCTCTATTACTATGCTAACAATATACAGGTATCTAAAAATTACTTTCGGATTACATATAAAATTAAAAATGAAACCTCCCTGCATATATCAAAATGATTATAAAATTGCACCATTTATGCACTGCACAGAGAAGATGGCGTCAACTGTTAACAGACCTAAGTGTCTTTTTATTTTTGGACATGTGTCCAAATATAACTGACTAGGTTGAATGAGACACGCCTCGCCAAAATAAAGCAAAATTTTATTTTTATTTATTTTAAAAGATGGCGACCAATCAGGAAAGGGCAATGTGTGTAATGGCTGGACATTGTACATGCTATGAAGGATGCCCAGATGGATACAAATTGAAAAAACTGTATCTTGAGCATATCATTTTGAATGTGAACTTCAATGAAAGAGACCAATAACATTCCTTGGGTTAAGGCTGTAAAAACAGTACCATTTATTCACAATGCTCATATTGCTCAAGGTTTTAAAACTTTATAATCTGGTGAATATTTCTCGGACACCCTGTACATCTAAATAAACCTGATTTACAACCTTGTCAATGAAAGCAGAGTGGTTACGAAAAATTACTCAGATGATGCAACAACAGCAACAGATGAACTAACAAAATAAACAATCATCATCATCATTTATTTCTCACTGACCTCCTTACAGGACATGTAGCCACCTCTGCAGCTGGTCCCATCACAGGAAGTCTGCACCAAACATGCTCCTGCAGTGTTGGTTTTGTGGCAAATTGTTTGACATGATGAGGTTGCCAGCCCCCCCATGTATAATCTCACATTAGACACCTTGTACGACTTGTCTGAGGGGTGCAGTAGTCCTATTCTTTCTCTTTCTCTCCAGATACTCCCCGGTAACTAAACTAAATTGACCCTACACTTCAGATACTCCCCAGTAACTACACTAAATTGACACTGCACTCCAGATACTCCCCGGTAACTAAACTAAATTGACACTACACTCCAGATACTCCCCGGTAACTGCACTAAATTGACACTACACTCCAGATACTCCCCGGTAACTGCACTAAATTGACACTGCACTCCAGATACTCCCTGGTAACTACACTAAATTGACACTACACTCCAGATACTCCCCGGTAACTACACTAAATTGACACTACACTCCAGATACTCCCCGGTAGCTATTCTAAATTGACACTACACTGCGCTAAATGTACTATACTGTACATACTGCAAAGGCAACAGTGCAGACCATGTAAAGTAATACTTATAGGTAAATAGTTTCATGTTTTGTGACTCATTCTAACTCAGGGTTTCTTAACCTGTGGTACATGGACCGCTTGGGTCCCCATGAATGAATTCCAGGGGGTCTGTGTACATGACCTAAAATTTAAAATGTACATAAAAGTAAACTTAGTTTTTTTATTATGCTTTCATGTAGCCTACATTTTTTCCCCAAGAAGGGGTTGATGGCCTTCATCAGACAATCAAAGGGGTCCATGGTCTTTATCAAAGAAAGATGTCCATGGCACACACACACACACACACACACTTAAGAAACCCTGCTTAACTCTTGAACTTGAAAAACAAATTTTAAAAAGAAAATTAAAAAACTAAAAATAAAATAAATAGTAAAAGAAAAAATAAGAAAATAAGAAAGAAAAAATAAGAAATGAAAAAAAAATTAAATTAAGAAAAGTGAGCCCAAAGCTGTAATAAGCACTTTATAAAATCAAAACACAAAAGTGTGAAAGCAATGCTCAATAAGGTCTATCTCATTCTTCTTAAAGTTGATAAAGACATAACACTTCAGTAGTTAAGGAGAGGACAAAATACAAAGGAATAATGTTATTACTTGGTGCTGGCAACCTGATCACATAAAACACATTAATACAGAGACCACCACTGCAAAGCATATGAATGATTTGGCAGGTTTCCAACAAGGAAGGCAAGCTGTTGTGGTGGCTTCATGCTCCATATGGAGCAAAAAAAGGACAATGATGATGATGATGAATGCTATTACCAGTGCCTGGAACAACACTGAAACATGATCACTTCAGAGAGATTAAAACAGGCCAAAATCAGACACATGTGGGAGGAACAAGCTATTTTCAAAGAACACGCCATACTTGAACTAGATTGCCACACTGTGCAAGACAGAGAAAACATGAAAACATAGTACTGAAAGAAACATCCCAGAAATATGAGAACATATCACTGAAAGGAACTTCCTAGAAATATGAGAACATATTACTAAAAGGAAAGGAACTTCCTAGAAAAATGAGAACATATCACTGAAAGGAACTTTCTAGAAATATGAGAACATATCACTGAAAGGAACTTTCTAGACATATGAGAACATATCACTGAAAGGAACTTTCTAGAAATATGAGAACATATCACTGAAAGGAACTTTCTAGAAATATGAGAACATATCACTGAAAAGAAAGGAACTTAGGAACTTCCTAGAAATACGAGAACATATCATTGAAAGGAACTTCCTAGAAATATGAGAACATATCACTGAAAAGAAAGGAACTTAGGAACTTCCTAGAAATATGAGAACATATCATTGAAAGGAAAGGAACTTCCTAGAAATATGAGAACATATCACTGAAAAGAAAGGAACTTAGGAACTTCCTAGAAATATGAGAACATATCATTGAAAGGAACTTCCTAGAAATATGAGAACATATCACTGAAAAGAAAGGAACTTAGAAACTTCCTAGAAATATGAGAACATATCATTGAAAGGAAAGGAACTTCCTAGAAATATGATAGCATATTGAAAGAAAAGAAACTTTCTACAATTTTGAGAACATATCACTGAAAGAAAAGGAACTTAGGAATTTCCGAGAAATTTGAGAACATATCATTGAAAGGAACTTCCTAGAAATATGAGAACATATCATTGAAAGGAAAGGAACTTCCTAGAAATATGAGAACATATCACTGAAAGGAAAGGAACTTCCTAGAAATATGAGAACACATCACTGAAAGGAAAGGAACTTCCTAGAAATATGAGAACATATCACTGAAATGAACTTCCCATTTTACACTGGATTTGCGGACTACGAAAAAAAGTGGCTTAAAGAGAGAATCACTCTAGAAAGGTATGGGGAACTATGGAACTCTTCACAAGTTTATTAACTTGACAAGGAGAACATATGAAGGCATGAAGTGCTCAATCCTTTATGAGAAGGCAACTTACAGAAAATATGATAGGTCTGCAACCTTTTATCAGAAACTCCAAAAACTCATGCAGCATCACTCATGACCCAAACAGCCTTAAGTTTCTTTATATTTTTGGATAATGCCCTCAGTTATTTCTGCAAAATCGATGTGAGCTTTATATATGTATGTATAAATTTATTTTGCTATTTTAATTAATTAACTGTTTTTCCAACTGTGCATAGATCCAAGTTTCTGCTGCTTTTGAGTTAGCAAACATGGGAGGAGCCATGAGAGAAATGAAAACACTGGGACGCAACATGGCTGCCGAGTGTGGCTACCAAACTGATGATGGGGATTATTTCTACTATAAATATAGAAAAGGAGAAAGTTGGACAGAATATACTGTGTTAATTATATGACGCAAAAAACATGGCTGCCGAAAAGGCTAAAACTGGATGATACTGTGGGGATTATTTCTACTATAAATATAGAAAAGGAGAAAGTTGGACAGAATATACTGTGTTAATTATATGCTTCCTTCACGAAACATATTAAAAAAAACTCTGGATGATAATTACTGTAAAGATCTGTGATGGCATCGTGGTGGTAAACAGAGCGTCGTAAAATTTCCAAGCACTGTGCGATCACTTGTGCCTCATACTGCTAACGGCCACAAATGCATCTGTGGCTCTCTGATATTTTTGTAGTTTTAAAAATGTCATAATAAAAATCCCCCCCCCCCCCCCAAAAAAAAAAAGCTGCAAATACCGCTATTGGCAACAGTGAGACAAAAAGAAAGCATCTCTAATTAACGATAGCAGACTACAATTATTGTGCATAGGGAGGGGGGAGAGTAGGCAGCAATCTGTAAAGAGCAGATCGTTTTGACTCCAGTGATTTTCTTTTGTCTAGATGAGAGTCCAGTGGTCACCTACCGAGAAATGCCCTTAGTTAAAAGACATGTGGAGAGCGACACTAGCATACTGACTGCCAACCTACAGCTTCGGGGTCAGAGTGGCTAAGAGGTATGGCGTCCACCTCTAATTCTAAAGGTATCGATTTCGCTCCCAGCACAGGGAATATAATTGATGGACATTTTTTCAGAACCAGTGATTCCTAATGATGTCATATTCCCTCGTGATTGGATGCCTAACCTTCTCGGATAAGGAAAAAAAAATAGGAGGTCCCATGTGCAAGTTGTGCATGTTAAAAATCCATCAGCAGTTGGAAATCGTAAAGAGTGGGTCATGTGGTCACGGCCCTGGCAAAATTTAAAAATTAGGAGACCTACCCACCACAAAAATATTTACAGAATGCATGATTCCTGTACACACACATTGGGATCCTCACCAGAGTGACAGCTGAGATCCTCCTTGTCTGATCAAACGGAGGAGATCAGAGCACTGATGGAGTGGTCCGAGTTCAATGAAGGTAGTCCTTAAAACCAAACCGAATCAAACCAACCTACAGCTCATTGCGAAAGCAAGGCTTTCTTAGAGAACTCTGCTGAAACCTGCTAGTGTGTTAACTGTAATATACCGTAGTACTGTTCTGAAATTTGAAAAATTGCAAAATACATCTGGTCCCAATGGGTTTCAGGTAAAAGGCTGCACACCTGTATCATACGAGCTGCAATGTTCACCTTCTTATGTCCTATAGACTGTCATCACACAGTGTCCTCACCCACTTATTCCCCCTTTAAAAAAAAATCAAGCATAAGGTGCAAGTGCTAAGGCTAGATGTATTTGTGACACTACAATGAAAATGTGACATACTCAACACTGTGCATTTTAGTTTAAAATTAGGAAATATTATCTCAATTAGAAGGTAAATTAGAAAATGGTGTGCGCAAAAAAAAAAAAAAAAAAAAAAAAGTTTTGTCCAGAACGAGATATTTGACAGAGTAACTCACCGATGAAAATGCCTATTTAGCCAAGGGAGGAGAAAGTACAACAGCACATTGTTAATGCAAAAAGTCATGCAGATTAACAGTGACACATGTATACATGAAGCAGACTACTGAGAGAGAGACTGGTTAGTTTACTACATTCCAATGCCGTAACTAGAACAGTAAAGGAACCTTAAACTTAAACTTTCAAAGTTGCTACAAAGGTTTGTTGATACAAATACTCAGAAAATGTATGCTTAATATGAATTAAGAAATTATTGGTCAACTAACCTATTGTTCATTGACAACTGAAAATCCATTAACCATAAATGTATTTGCTATAAAATTGGGTCCAATAGCACAGATCTCAATACAAATTCTAATTAAGCTACTATCTTGATAAAATCTGGCCACTTCTGGTCCAATAACACTGACAAACAACATTTTTCTTTCTTATATAAGAATAAGTGTTCTTAGGTCAGTTTCTTGCGCTGATTTCAAATTTGAAATCCGTTTATCTCTATCACATCGGGTTCTTAAGATATTTGTGAATAAATATATTTTTGGGAAACCGTTATTTGCTCCGTTTCATTTTTACTATATAACTTATTAAAAATTAATAAAATGCAAAATAATTCTACTTTTTATACTGCTAAAAGATGCATGACATATGTTATGCTATTTTTCAAATAGTTACTGTATTTTGAAATAATTCTGAGTGAAGTATGGCTTCTAGAAGTTGTAGAAATTTGACTGATCTGTTTTGTTACATGTGCGGATATTTTACCAATCATGTTCACCAGAAAAACTTTACACCATTACTAAACAAAGCATATGCACTTTATTTCGATTCGAAAGTTGATGATGCAAATAAATCTTGGAAGCCAAATGCAGTTTGTTCGACTTGTGCAAATACATTGGCAGGTTGGTTACGAAAATCGCCGAAGCATAGGTCGATGCCTTTTGGAGTGCCAGTAATATGGCGTGAACCGACAAATCACGCTACTGATTGTTACTTCTGCTTGACAAATATCCATGGTTTCACTTTTAAAACTAGAATGTCTGTGGTTTATCCAAATATTGAATCGGTTTCGAAACCAGTGCCTCATGATCCAATCACGTGTCCAATCCCAGTTCCACTAGAACAATAACCGTTGGACGTGAATGAACCATCAGAAAGTGATAGTTTACCTGCTTTAGAAACTAATTCTGACTTGGATTATATACCGGTGAATGATGGTGTTCACTTAATTAACCATTCAGAACTTTAAGATCTAATACGTGATCTTGCTCTTACCAAAGGACAAGCGGAATTACTCCGTTCGCGACTCAAAGAATGGAATCTTTTAGTGCCCAATACTCCGATATCTAAATTTCGTCATAGACACAGAGAACTTGTTCAATACTTTGAGATGGATGATGACATTTGCTATTGCAAAGATGTAAGCAGTCTAATGGTGCACCTCGGTCATGAGCACATAGTCAACGAATGGCGACTTTTCATCGACTCTTCCAAGACTAGTCTAAAAGCCGTGTTATTGCATAACGGAAATTTATTTTCATCAATTCCAGTCGCCTACTCTGTTCATATGAAAGAAACTTATGACAATATGGCTATACGTTTGGCAAAAATAAAGTACAATGACTACCAATGGCGGATTTGTGGAGACCTAAAGGTCATTGCAATTCTCACGGGCATGCAGACTGGGTATACTAAATTTTGTTGCTTCCTATATGAATGGGACAGCCGCAACAGACAGGAACATTATGCAAGAAAGGTGTGGCCTATCAGGGATCGTATGCAGCTCGGGCATAAAAATGTAATACACGAGCCATTAGTTAACAAAGACAGCATCATTTTATCACCGTTACATATAAAGTTGGGGCTCATGAAGAATTGTTAGATAAAACAAGCAAAGCTTTCACGTATCTTCGAGAAAAGTTTCCGCAAGTTAGCATGCAAAGATAAAGGAAGGTATCTTTGTAGGACCTCAGATTAGGAAAGTTATTGCAGACAAACAATTCGAGAACTTGTTACATGGTAGTGAACTTCGCGCATGGATGGCATTCAAATCGATCGTCGATAACTTTCTGGGAAATCACAGATCTGTCGACTATGTGCATATTGTTAAGCAGTGCATAGATGCATACAGAATTATGGGCTATAACATGTCCCTCAAAATCCATTTGCTCGATTCGCATCTTGACTTTTTCCCTGACAACCTTGGCGAAGTCAGCGATCAACATGGAGAACGATTCCATCAAGATATCGCCGTAATGGAGTCACGTTATCAAGGACGGTGGAGTGTGACCATGCTTGCTGATTATTGTTGGATGCTTCATCGCGATGTACCACATGCCATTCACCGACGAAAGTCGACTGCAAAGAAATTCAAGCCTACATAACTGTTATACTTCTTGTACGAATGATGTTGTAATACTGTATGAGTTGTTAAAAAACTTCAATTGCGTATTTCTAGAGGCCCCGACCTGATAGAGAAAAACGGTTTGCAGATTTAAAAACAGCGCATTAAAATTGACCAGAAAAACATAGAAATAGAGAAAGAAAAAAAAAATTTTTGTTTGTTAGCCAATGTAATTAACACCACTAAGAAATATTAAAACTTTAAACATTTTTACAAAATGCCCATACAAAAGTTTCCACTAATATTATATAATTCTCCTCAGCTTCATTTTAATTTTCTACTGATGAAATATAAGAATTTTCCAACTCTACATTTCTGAATACCATATTATTCACATGCAACTAGCAAAGTGTGTGGGATATCTTTTGAGGCAAATACAGACGCTGCCAGTGGTATTTAACTAAATCTGGCAAATGAAGATGGACTAACACATTCACAATCAAACAAAGAAAGGCTGGCCCATTTACACTGACACACAGGAAATACTGCCACACCCACAAAACAGATTTCACAGGATAATCTCACAACGGTCAGCCAGACAATAAAGGATAATAAAGTAACTATACATTCACAGGATACATACACAATGAAAACAAAGAGTACATGAGAAATTGCATCAGAGGTTCAGTGAAACAATGGGATTTGTCATTCAATGCACCAAGCGCTGGGGGGTTCAGTAATAAAGATCCAGTAACTCAATGATTTCTCATGCTGCAAGAGCTGTGAGCAACTCATGTTATCTGGCAACAGTGTATATCTTAAGCAGCAGTCTACACCTTGCATCACAATATTTAGTATCAGTTTTGATACGTTTTGTTCACTAGGCTTACTTACTTACTTAGTCGTTCTTTTTCTACCGTGAGGTGTTCACTAGGCAATGTTGCCAAATGAAATTCAGGGTTCAAATATGTAATGATCATTCTGCTTTTCTTCCTTTAAGTGTGTGTGATTGTGTTTTTTCCACTGCTGTCTTTGCCTTCTTAAGCAATTATGGTTGCTACTGTATTACTTCTTATCTCAATGTAAGTTCAGAATAAATTATTTTTTTAAGCAGTAATTGGAATCAGCACTGTGTGATTATGCTTAAAGTAAAATAGAATGTGATACCAGAATCTGTATGTTCTTGTTTGATGCAATAGTTCCCTGTATGGATTATATGAGCCTGTCAAGTAATCTGCACGCTACTATTTACTATTTGGTCAAAACACTTGTTGGGGGGGTGTAGATGAGTTCTAATTATCAGAATGCCACCTGTTGTAAATCTCTATAAATAAATATTACACACAAAAAGGTATGTTTCAGGCACTTGAAGTACAAAATTATACAACAGAACAATAACAGAAGTGATAGGCTCATCTGAGAATTGAACCCAGGACCATCCAAAAGGCAACACCGCCCAGCTATGGAAGCGAATCACATTATCCTCCCTGCCAACTATTTATTTATAAATCTGTATGTAGAGTTTATTAGTGTTACTATAGATTTGGAAAGACAAGATAGCTGTAAGATGGACTGAACATTTAAGTCAGCATTAATGGAGAAGAAAGGCAAGAATAAACAGATAAAAGTCACCAGGATGGGCCCACCAATACTACTGGAAGAAGTCAAAGATGATATTAAGAACACAAATACCAGAAAGGCAACAGGGCCTGACCAAGTCACAGGATACGAATTAGAAGCACTGGACAAGTTAGAAAAAAAGTAATAACAAAACTACTGAATGACTTTTGTGACAGATGATCTACTAAAATCCATTTTTGTATACCTGACCACAGACAAAGTGAGCTAATGAGTGTAACGATCACCGGAACATTAGTCTTATGAGTTTTCTTCTTCTTTGATCCATAACCACCAACCGTCAAAGCAGTCAGCAGCCATCACGCCTGGTGGCGTCTTGTAGGGCAGCAACAAATTGATTCCACTTTGCTCGGTCGGCGGCCATCCTTCGTACAGTGCCCCAACTCTGGTTCATTCTTTGCTTCCACATCTCAGTTTTTGGTCGGCCTCTCCACTTTCTCGGGGGTCCGCCAAGAAGTATCGGGGTCCCTTCTGAGGACGTTCTTCCAGGTTGCTATGATGGTGTGTGTCCTTTGGCCGAATAAGTAGTTCTTGGTTGCTGATGGTGTTTGGCCAAAAGATTCTGAGAATTTTCCTTAGGCAGATTGTGTGGAAGGAGGACAGTTTCGACATTTCCTTCTCTGTTACTCTCCAACATTCCGCACCATAGAGAAGCACAGAAAGTACACAGCTCTCATACAGTCTTAATTTGGTGTTTGTACTGTACTGGGAAGACTTCCAAATGTTGTTGAGAGCAGCAAAGGCTGTTCTCGCTTTATTCATTCTGTTGTTAATGTCCTTGCTTGTTCCGCCGTCAGGTGTTACTATGCATCCTAGGTAAGTAAATGTGTCTGTCTGTTCTAACTTCTGGTTCCTTACTGTTATTGGCTCAGGATTGCCCACATTTAGTGTCATGACCTCTGTCTTCTTCAAATTGATGTTCAGGCCAACCTGCTGGCCATACTTGTTCAGTCTATCGGTTTTGTCTTGAATGTGTTGATGTGAATGCGCGAGTAGTGCAATGTCATCTGCATATTCCAGGTCTTCCAGTGTAGAAAACGTTGTCCATCTAATTCCTCTTGGACTGCTCTCTGTTGTTTGGCGCATCACCTAATCTATGACTGTCAAAAATAATGTTGTTGATAAGGGGCATCCCTGTCGTACTCCTGTTTTCACTTCTAAAGTTACATTAGTCATGAGTCATCTAACCAAAATATTATTAACAATTATAACAAAAAGAGTAAGATCTAAGATAAAAATTGCTATTGCAGATGAATGGTGTAGATTTATTTGCTAAAGGAGACAAGCCATGCTGAAAACATAACACAAACGCTAACAGATATATAAACTTAGAAGTAAAGTACATAAAGATATGTACATGTGCTTCATAGATTATACCAAGGCATTTGATAAGGTGAAACATCAAGAGATCATTAGAATGATATAAGACAAAGATGTGCTATGACCATGTCACTGTATTAATAGCAGAAAATGAAAAAAGACCCATAGAAAATGTTAGATATAGCAATAAAAGAAAGTGCACAAAAAGGATTCGTCCTGAACAGCAACAACAATAACAAAAAAACAGTAACAATATTTATCTCCAAGGAAATGACCCACCTAAATGCAGAATAAATATAAATAGAACAATATTTAAAACACATACAGTCTTTAAATACTTAGGCACAATGATTACATTAGATGGAAATGTTGCACTGAGATTTAAGAACAGAATATGGCAAGCAAAAACAGCATTCCATAAATTGAGGGACATTCTATGCCGTAAAACCCTTGTCACTGAACACATTCCAAAAATTGAGGAACATCCTATGCAGAAAACTCTTGTCACTGAACAATAAAAAAAAGGTTCTAAAGTGGCAGATCAATCCAATATTATTGTATGAAAGTGCATCCTGGGACAACGAGCAAAATAATGCAAAAAAATCAATGGAAGCAACAGAGCTGTAGTTTCACATATGAGCAGCTAAGATAACTACAGAGAAGAGCTACTAAACAAAGACATGTAATAGTAAATATAAAGAGAAGACAATCAACCTTCATCATGTAATGATAAGAACAGTAATAAAAAATCATGAGCGTAGGAAAAAACAGACCCCGTATAGTTCCCGGGGGGTCTCTGAGGAGATAGGGAAAGAATAGGACTACTGTCCCCACAGACTAAGAGGATACCAGGAATGTTTTCTATCATTTCAGGGAAGCACTGTTGTTTCCAAATTGGTAGCTTGTGTGCAGTACCAATGGGCGTAGCTGTTGATATTACGTTTATGGGGTCTGCTCTCATCTTTGTTTTGACTGTCTCTACAAAGTTGCTTCGCTTCAGTCTTCCCCTTCCAAGTCCATTTATTCTCTGGTGCATTGGATGGTTTATCAGCCTCCTGAATTTCTCGGCTTGTTGCTGGGCTCTGCTATCTCTTCTATCCTCCATAGGCTGGAGGTGAGTAATCTTTACCAACTCTTCAATGGGTGTTGACTTCATGCCCCCTGTAATGATTCTCAATGCTTGGTTTTGGGTTCTATTTATTTTGTCAAAGTTCGACTTAGCTGCCGTTGACCATGCTGCAATGCCATATTCTAAGACTGGTCTCACTCGCCCAGTATATAGCTTCTTTAGTACTCTCTCGTCTGCACCCTAACCCGTGCCAGTAAGTTTTTTCATGATTGCCATTCTCTGCCTTGCTCTTGTCCTGTTTCTTTCAATCTGGGTTTTCCAAGTCAAGTGGCGATCAAAGGTAATGCCTAGGTAGTTTGGGTTTTCATCCAGATGTAGATTTTTCCCATTTAGCACCAATTTGGAGATCTGTGGTTTGTTTGAGAGAGAAAACACTGTGTATGATGTTTTCCCTTCATTTATCTTTACTAGCCATGCCTTGGCCCACTCCTCCAATGATGTTAGGGCTTGCTGCATCCGGATGCTTGCCGTAGTGATATATTCCTCTGAGATCCACAGGGCTAAGTCATCTGCAAAGGAGGCATTGTGGGTTCTTCTTGGAATATTCTCTGATATGTAATTAATATATGTGAGGAACAACGTGGGTGACAGGACTCCCCCTTGGGGAACACCCTGCTCCAATACCATCTTCTTACTGGTCTGTCCTTGTAGTTGGACTCTGGCAGTTCTATTTTCAAGATAGTGTCTGATCCATTTGAACATTCTCCCACACACTTCGCTTCTTTGCAGCTTGACTTTCAGTCCATCTTTCCACTATTTGTCAAATGCTTTTTCTATGTCCACCCAAACCACCAGTGTGTGCATTTTTTCTTGGAAAGCATCTTCAATTTTCTGAGTTATATAAGTGATCTGATCTTCAGTGGATCTGTGTTTTCTGAATCCTGCTTGCTGTGGGGCTAAGAGATGTTTTTCCTCCAGATGCCACATTAGTCGGGTATTAATTATGCGCTCCATCAATTTTCCAACACAGCTAAGTAGACTGATAGGTCTATAGCCATTTGATTCTGTCTGAACTTTGTCTTTCTTAGGTATTGGAATCAGTATTGTGTCTTACCATGCCTGTGGTACTATTCCTCTTTTCCAGCTGCAGTTTAGGATGGCCAGAAGCTTCTTTTTTGCCTTTGTTCCTAGGCCTGTTAGCAGTTCATTGGGTATCCCATCTTTTCCAGGTGACTTCTTTTTCTTTAGCGCCCTCATTCCCTCTTCCATTTCTTGCATTGTTAATTTTGCCATCATGTGTTCTTCTGGTGCAAGCTTTTTGTTGTCATGACTCCTTTGTTCATCAATGATGGCCTTTCTTCTGTCTATAGAGACATCAATGTGGTTTGCACCAGCATAGTGTTCCATGAGTGCATTTTCAGCTTTTTTCCCCGAGAGGATATTTTCACCTTGTTTGATTGTGATGTGATTTTTGTAAGGTTCTTCATGGTTCAAAGCTCTAACTAGTTCCCACAGTTTGTTCCCTTCTTTATCTAGGTTGAGATTTTCTGTTGTTTGATTCCAGCAGTCTCTTGTTGTTTGGTTTAATGTTCTTTTGTACTTTGTAGTGGTTGCTTTGAGCAAGATGTTTGTTTCAGTTGTTTGTTCTGTTTCTGGCATGCCTCTGGCTTCTGTTACCTCATCTTAAAGTTTTTGCAGTTCTTCATTCAAGTATGGTTTATAGTTCTTTCTTGCCCCTCTCGGAATGGTCTCAATAGCTGCTTGAAGTATTGCTCTAATGAAGCTTTCAACCATATTTTTCATGCTGTTGTTTCGTGTGTTGATGGTCTCGCAAAGACGGTCAGTCAGCACTGCAAAACTGTCCCAGTCAGCTCTTTTGTAATTCCATCGGGGCAATGGTTTCACTTCATGGGGAACATACTCCATATTAACCACTAGCTTTATTGGTCTGTGGTCGCTGCCTGCTAGCTGGCCAAGTACCTGTCGGTCAATTTTGTGAATGATGTCCTCTGTGGCGAAAGCTAGGTCTTGAGTGGAAGTGGTGTGCCATCTTCTCAAATAGAAAATGGGTTTATCATCTGGCCTGTTGATAAGGTGAAGGTTTGTGTCTATCTCCCAGTCCTCCACTTCCTCTCCTCTACTGTCTGTAACTGGATATCCCCATCTTTCTGAGTGGCTGTTGAAGTCTCCGACCACTATGCAGTTTGAGCTCTTTATTTCCATACTTGCAAGTGACAGGTCTTTGCTCGGTGGGCCATACATATTGTAGATACGCATATTAGTGTCCTTTATTTTAATGTCAACCCCTAAAATTTCCGACTGGTCGTTTAAGTTCACGGATACCTCGCTACTTGGTATTGAGTTTCGGGTAAGTAATAGCACACCTCCTTTGTGTCCTTCTTGATCAAGTTGGAAAGCCTGGTATCCTCTTATTGAGAATCTGTGGTTGCCATTGAGATATGTTTCTTGGATGCAAGCCACATCGATTTGATCCTCATAAAGGTGGTTTTTTTTAGGGGAACTTTTTTGTTGAGAACTCCTACATTCCACTGCAGAATGTTGAGCGTTCTTGATGTTTGGTCAACAGCTTTTGCCCTTTCTCTCTGTACCTTGACTCCACAATTCAGGGGAAGGTGACCACCAGTAGTACTGGTAGGACCCCTTCGAGGCACCACAATGCTTAAATTGTATTCGTGACATCTTCATTAAGCGAAGTACGTTGCACTGTTTCGTTAAGCATGTAGCCCAATGCATCCGATTTCAACAGGTTTCTGTAGGGTTGCGTTCCGTAGCCCTTGACTGTCCACAGCCTACCTGCAAGGCAGCAGGTGGTTTAAAATCAGAGTTTTCCTTCTCCTAGTTGAACTGCCTTGCAAGGCTTACGATCTTCATCTACCCGGGATTTAACTCATTTCTGGGGGTTTGGGTTGGTGCTGGCCAGAGCATGGTCCACTCGCCGGTGGGTACTACACCTACACCGTAAGGGGTCCTAAACTACTCCCGATAAATGACAAACAGTGAAGAATGAGGCAAGAAAGCATTTAACCCATGAAGGACAACATTAGACAATCTCTGAATGACCGAGGACTAGACTGGAAGCAGGCCAGGAGGAAGACAGCCGATAGGATAGTATGGCACTCTCTCTGGCAAATCTCTACATCCCAGGGTAGAAGAGAACGACTAAGTAAGTAAGTAAGAGTGTGTGTGTGTGTGTGTGTGTCTGTATGTGAGTGGTTCGGAGAAGGGAGAAAGGAAAACAGAGCGCTCCTTGACAAAGAAATAACCTACACAAATCACATATAGTATAATGTATGTGACAGTATTACAAGGCAGTCCTTGTTCTGAAATCCCCAGGGTAAAAGATGTAGTGGGAGACCAAAGAACATATAGAGAAGAGAACTAGAGACAGACATGAAAAGAATGAGGAAGACACAGAAAGACTGAGCTGATGGCACAGGACAGGAAGACTTGGTAAACATTTGTTGAAGGACTATGCTCCTTTGAGAGCTAGAAGGTAATGAATGAAATTACATATCATGCAACTATCCAAATATCATGGATAAGATCACAATTTCAGTCTTGCGAAAACTTTTCATAAAGGCAGGAGTTAACATAATTTCATTATGGACAACACAAGGGAGAGTCACCACATGAACCAAACACTTGATTTTTTTTTAGTTTCACACCTTCAACTGAAGCAGAGGGCACCAATATGAAGGGCTAAACGTAGCTAAATAATAAACATCAATGGGTATATATACCTCTACACCTCACGGTAGAAGAGGAACGACAAAGTAGTAAGTAAGGGTATATTACACTCACTCATGACAAATAAAGAAGCAGAAAACTAGACAACAAGATATGTAACAGAAATGATAGGCCTTACTGGCAAATCGAACCCAGGACCATGTGAAAGAGCCATCGCCTCGCTATAGGAGTTAATTGTTAACTAACCATACTGTCAACTCAGCACCACCAAAAAAAAAATAGTGCTTCATGGACAGTGGCCAGTGCTATGACCACCCCATGCAACTACAGAATATAGTACTGGAAAACAACCCAGACTAATTATAAATGCAATCACTTCTATAACTTTCCAATTCATCAGTGTAGGCCAGATAGCACAGAAGAAGACCGTAACACTGTGTCTAGTAAATTACAGAAGACTAAGAACAGTTTAGAACAGGGCGTAGGTCACATATTTACAGGCAGTACTGGATGACTTCATTCCACTTACACAACTAAAGCTCCCCCCCCCATCCCAGCAGGAAGCCTGTGACCATAAAACACCTCTTGTGCTCCTAGTGGTTTTTTCTGTAGCAAATCATTTAACATGATGAGATTACCAGTCCCATGCACAACCTAGCATTAGTCACCTGTTACAGAGCATGCCTCAGGCAGGAGTGCCTCTATTCTTGGTCTCCTTAGAGGCCCTCAGAAACCATACAGGGTATGTTTGCTTGTGTAAAATTATTCCCTACCTATTCTTTCTGTCAAAATGTAGTTTGTACCTTACTCATGTATTCCTACCTCTTTGTATTACTGCTTAGATTATTTGTTCTCACAAATATTTCTGAACAGAGACTGAAAGCATTGAGATGGTTGATTCTGCATTTACAAGGTCAAGCTGAATTGCAATATGTTATAAATAATCTGCTGAATCTTCTATGAAGGTTTCTCAAGTCAAAAAACTAATATAGAGCAAATAATGAGCATACAAAAAGCCTCCCCCCCCCCCCCCCCTCCCCTCCTCCCAAATAGACAACAGTTCTGTCTTCAGAAAACAAAGGATTGTTTTCTGGAGTCAACATGTAACTAGTGGACATCTTTCAAATGCTAATTTATTACTGAGCATCTACCTCTGCATGGTGTTCTTCGTTCTGCTGCAGAACCTCAATGCACAGCTCAGCCAAGTGCATAATGTCATCAAGCTTTTTCTTTGGTGGGACATCCTCATTAAGCAATTCTGAAAGCCAGATAATAATAACACTTTTGTAATATCAATGAATATCATGTTGTTACTTATCATGACAAAGGCACGGGGACTTTGAGACAAATATGGAAAATCCTGATTTATCAGAAATAAAATGAAACACAGAAAACAATTTGATAATGATTATGAGATGATAATGCTTCAAAGCTTTATGGCATCTGTTGCTCTACATGTAAATTCTTATCACATACTATTCTGTAGTTCTGTTTTTTCTATTTTTAATTAAAATGTTCATAGTACAGAACCAAAATAAATTGAATAAAATAAAATGGACTTAAATTATTCATTATTGACATATGTGGAACTTTTTAGTAAGCTATCTGATATTACCACACTGAAAAGATAAGAAAAACCAACTCTTTACTAAGAAGTAATATTAATATTATTTTTAAAGACGAGGAAATATCCTTTATAAACAGGGAGTTATTAATTAATATAATCAATAATGTTCATCTGCTGTGACCAGCGAATCACATTCATTTATTGTAGTACAGAGGTCTTTAAACAAAAGAAATTTAAAGTTCATAGTTTTCTTTCAACATGTGCAACTAATACATGAACAATATATTTGGCAGTGACAGCAAATAAACAGTCGTGGCTTGAAAAGAAGGTGAAAAAGAATAAATTTACAAAAAAGCAGTGTTCTTGAAAAATAAGAAAATTACAATGAGGAAAAAAAAAACATTTGTACAAAAAAGAATCTTCAAATATCAAAGTGAAAAAAAAATGTGTGTAGTGATAGACTGTGACACTTCCATGCATTCTTTCATCAAAAAGTCAAAACAATTGGTGAGGTCCATAGCTTCAGTCAGGCAAGCCAAGGGATGACCAAAGTTACCAACTGCAATGTTGTGGAATTTCATAATCAAACGGGCACTCTTTTAGAATTTGACCAATCTTGATATTTAAAACATCAAGCTGCCAACCAATAAAATCAAAAGCACAAAACAATTTACAGTTTCTCATCTGATCAAACCCAGACATGGAGATGACTAAAGAAAACTACAGGACAAAAACAAAAACACACAAACGGACGCATTGACATAATAATTACTTTAAAAGCTAAAGGTACTACCATAGGAGATGCTGCCGCAGGGGGAGTAAAGTGTTACAGACTTCACTATACTAGGTCCAGCTTTTTATGAGGTAGGGTGACCAAGTCCCTTCCTTACTGCCTTTGCCTTCTCTAACTCAAAAGCAGAGTCAGGTACCAATTTACAGTTGAGTAGACTGGAGTATGATGCTACCAGGTTTTGATCCAGAAACCCGGTAACTTTGCCACGAGAGGCGAGCACCCTAACCGCTTAGCCAATCAGACGCTTAACGGTTATTTCAGAAATGCCTTTCATAAATACATCTTTTTTTTTTCTTCAAAATTAAACTCTTGTGGTAGGCAAAGTCTTTACAAAATTTTTGGAAGTGGTAGCAATTGTAAAGGGGGGCGGGGGTGGGGGGTGGAGAGAAGAGAAATTACACCAGAGTGAGGCTGACATTGAAAAGCGTTACAACATGTATCACACAAAAATATTCTTCACAACTTCAAATTTCTTAGCTACTTAAACTAACTATAGGTCATTACAGATGAACCTATTGTAAGTTTTACAGATGCCACCTCTGTAGGTTATTACAATTAACATCTAAGTATAGTCATTACACATAAATCCATCTTTTTAAGTTATCACAGATACAACAATATTAGTCATTTCGGATGCTTCATGGATGGAGCTAAGGAAGACAGCACAAAACAGAAATCGGCAGTGAGCAAGGGAATAAAATGGGGGGCAGATAAGATGACAACATCACAGCAGTCATTTATATTTCATTAAATTACATCCACATATCTGTCATTACAGATTAATCAGATTCATTCATAATTATTATCCATCTGCAGTGTCGAAGGTAAGTCATCACAAAGACTTGAATCAAGTGTTTTTTTTTTCTTTTAAATTAGCAACTCAATTTGGGACTTGGCAATTTCAGCAAACCAACTTCACCATCCTTATTTACAAAAAAACTCGTACGGAGAAACCGAGAATGCTTTTATTTAAATCAATAAAATATATGTGTGAACACAGTTAACTCATTTAAGTCCCAATAAAAGTTATTTTGGTCTTACCAATCAACCATTTTGACCAGATCAATGTATTTTTCGGTTCGCATCTTTTGCTCTGGTTATAGGTCTGTTTTCCAATTTTAACAACCCAAAAAGTCATTTCCTACAGGTACAGTTTCAATTGCAGCGTGCAAATGAGACTGAACATGTTCTTGTGGTTGGATATTAATTTCAGATTTTTTAAGCACATATTTTATAAGATCAAATGGCCATGCCCACTACTTCTGGCAGACCATGTAGGTTAACTTCAGATCAAGCTAGATAGTTATTTGAAGAAATTCTAGATAGTGATAATACTTCAGATTGTAGTATTTATTCACAGGATAGTGAAGACGACTCAGATTTTCAGCAGGAGCCTGATATTGAGTCCTCTGAAATTGCGAATGATAATGGAAGGTCTGATGTCGATAATGAAGTTAGTGAGACAGGACCATGTAATCAGACCGGAATAAATTCAAGTAACATGTCTGAGCCAAAAAGAAAAAGAATCAGGATGGATGGTAATGTTGATTTTTGTTAACAACACCAACACTGAGGTTTGGCATTCAGTGGAGATTGAAGAAACTAAAGCAAATTTTACTTTGATCCAGACAAGACAGAACATAAATCCAGCTCTCTGTAGTTTGCAAACACCTCTTGATTTTTAAAAATTACACATGGATGATTCTGCTGTTAGCACCTTTAATAACCAGCATTAATGCCTTCGCAGCAAAAGTTGTTGAAACAAATAACCCACCTCGGAAGTATTCTTTAATTTGCTTCATGGACACCACTCACTTATTATGAATGGCTCAGGATTACAGCTTAATGATTGCGATGGGACTGGATCGAAGACCAAAAATCAAGGACCACTACAAGGAAATTTATATACACCTTGGTACCACAAGACATTTTCAAGAAACTGTTTTCAAACTATTTATCACAGCATTTTATGCGTTGCCTGGAAAGATAAAAAGGCAAAACATCCTTCATACTTGTTTCAACTAAATAGACTGGTTGCAACAGTTGAGAAGGGCACAGGGCTAAACAAAGTTACGAAGCCAAAGCTAGTTGATGACTACAATATGAGCATGAATGGCTTTAACCGGATGGATCAAATGGTAGGTTACTACAGTATGCACAACCGTAAAAACCAGAAAGTGGTGGAAAAAGATTTACCACTGGATGATTGAAGTAACACAGGTCAATGCCCACATTCTATACAATTTGTGTCCAGAGGGTGCAACAAAAAGGAAGCTCACACTTCAAGATTTTAAACAAAGTTTGATTGAGGATCTGTCCAAAGAAGCTGCGCAGCTGACACCAGACGGTGTGATAGATTGCCCACCAAAAAATTCTTAACACTCCATGAAAGGAAATGAAATGGAATAGATGATTGGAGCAAGACATCTAGTGGAATATGCTGGAAAGGACAGGGTCTGTGTTCATTGTAGCACCAATGGAAGACATTGCAGATCAAACTATGTGTGTATAGGATGCTTGGGTGCACCCCACCTTTGTACAAAAAATTTCCTGTTTTTACAAGCATGTGATATGTTTTTTTAATTTGTGAAATCAACAACAACCTGAGTGTTTATTGACTAAAAACTGATTGTGCTTTGTTAGAATAATTCTGTTTGTGACATTTTGAAAGTTTACTCCTAGATATTCTCCTGGGGAATAATTCAAGAAGAATTTGAGTATATATTTTTGTTCTAATTTTCATCGCCTTATTCTTTCAGCCTCCATTTTACCTTGGATAACTAATATGCTTTCAATGACAGCTTTTATACTTGCTGCACAAGAGTAATGCTCATCCATTTACCTTCATTTCCATATACAACAACAAAGGTATTTATGCACATGAACATTTAACAAAATTATTTGCAAATTACTACAATAAACACACACTAAGGTGGCCATTTTTGTTTAGGCCAAACCGACTTTTTTGTGTGGTACTGAAAGTGTTAAAAATAGAGATTATTATTTATAAAATTGATGTGATTGTTCAAATAAAAGCAATTGTGACTATATGCAGTTTCAGATTAAAGAGAAATTGATGAGACATCCATAATAATATACTGAACTATTTTCCCTTCCAATACCACTATTTAAAACAAATTCTCTATTTACCATAAAAGTATGGGATTTTTGTTTTCCTTTTGCAAGACATTATATATGACACTTCTATATGGGACATTTTTGTTCCCTTTTGCGAGACATTATGACATATATGGGACATTTTTCCTTTTGCAAGATTATATATGACATTTATAAATGGGACATTTTTGTTCCCTTTTGCAAGACATTAGATATGGCATTTATGTATGGGACATTTTTCCTTTTGCAAGACATTAAATATGACATTTATATATGGGACATTTTTCCTTTTGCAAGACATTATATATGTCGGCGTCTGTGGCCTAATGGATATGAATGCAGTTTAATAATCCAGATATACCAGGTTCGAACCTGCTGCAGGCGGTTTGGTAGCAGATCGCTTTGTGTGGATTTTTAACAATGGTATAAGCGCCGTACCGTTCAGAAAGCAATGGCAAACTACTGAATGAAAAAATTGCCTAGAAAAATCACAAACAGCCAATAAAAGCTGGGGTTGATTGCTACGTCCTGTAAAGGATAAGCAACTAACTTTTTTTATATATGACATTTATAAATGGGATATTTTTCCTTTTGCAAGACATTATATATAACTATTAATGGGACATTATTCCTTCTGCAAGACATTATATATAAAATTTATATATATATAGAAAATTGTTCCTTTTGCAAGACATTATATATGAAATTTATATATGGGACATTTTTCCTTTTGCAAGACATTATATATGACATTTATAGATGGGACATTATTCCTTCTGCAAGACTTTATATATAAAATTTATATATGGGAAATTTTTCCTTTTGCAAGACATTATATACAAAATTTATATTTGGGACATTTTTCCTTTTGCAAGACATTATATATGACATTTACAAATGGGACATTTTTGTTCCCTTTTGCAAGACATATATGGCATTTCTTCCATCATCCATGACAATCTATGGGACATTTTTTCCTCTCGTCCAATATAACATCTGAGAGAATCTTCCTTCATGTATGACGACTATCTTAAGCTATTTTTACAACTTTCATGTTACTATATAAGATGCTGTTCCCCTGTGGCTGACATTCAACCATTCTTTTCTGTAGCAAACAAGGTTATCATAAACAAAAGAGGCACCAACAACGGCTATGTCAACATCTTTTATATTCCTTTTTTATAGGTTGGCATGGGACGACTGCTCCCTCAGGCATGTTGGATATGTAATACTGACTTATATGAGGTTGAGGATGAGGCTGACAACCTCATGATGTAAAACAGGTTGCTACAGAAACAATCACTGCCTGAGCACGGGAATGCTTGGCCCAGGCTTCCAGCTGAAGTGGTGGCTCCTAGCACCATAAGGAGTGACAAGAAAAATGATGAATGACTATACAACATTTTCCAGACCATCAGCAAATTTCAGTTTTTTTCGCAATTACTTTTTTAGACTTCCTACTTGACATAAAGATCTATAGGGTGATAGAAAAGTCATTTTTATATCCACTTGTACCAACTGGAGATATATATATATATATATTTATATAGCTGGAGGCAGCATGCTGCTGCAGAGACTAACAGACCTTTTCCACTCAGTCTGGGATGAAGAACAGATACCACAGGAATTGAAAGATGCCACCATTGTTCACATATACAAGCGAAAGGGAAATCATCAATCATGTGATAACCATAGGGGAATCTCCCTATTATCTATTGCGGGCAAAATCCTGGCTCGAGTCCTGCTCAATCGCTTAACTGTTCATCTCGAATCGCAGGACTTACTTCCAGAGAGTCAGTGTGGTTTCCGAGCAGGCCGCGGGACCGTCGATATGATATTTGCCGCTCGCCAACTTCAGGAGAAATGCCAGGAACAGTACAGTGACCTATACACAACATTTATTGACTTGACCAAGGCCTTTGACACTGTCAATAGGGATGGACTATGGAAAATTATGGCGAAATTCAGCTGTCCCGATAAGTTCATCTCAATTGTCCGCCAGTTTCATGAAGGTATGATGGCTCGTGTATTGAATGATGGAGAACCTTCTGAACCCTTTCCGGTCACAAACGGTGTCAAACAGGGATGTGTGCTCGCTCCGACACTATTCAGTATGATATTTTCTGCCATGCTGTCTAATGTTACGCATGGCAGTAGTGACGGCGTACACATCAGATACAGGACAGATGGGAAGTTGTTTAATTTGAGACGATTACAGTCCTTTACAAAGGTGAATGAAACAATGATCTCTGACCTTGTCTTTGCGGACGACTGTTTTTGGAAGACTAAGAGTAAATGTCTGGGATCGACAAGGAATTAGTGCCGCCACCAAGATAAAAGTATATCATGCAATAGTGCTCACTACCCTCCTGTATGCCTGTGAAACATGGACAGTGTATAGCAGACACGCCAAGAAGCTTAACCATTTCCACATGAGCTGTCTTCGCAGGATACTCAGGATCAAGTTGCATGATAGAGTATCTAATTCTGAGGTCCTCAACAGAGCACATATCTCAAGCATCTACACATTGCTGCAGAGGGCCCAAACTAGATGGGCCGGACATGTTGTTCGCATGCCCGAAAAACGCCTCCCAAAGCAGTTGATGTACAGCGAACTCTCTATGGGTAAGCGAGCAGTAGGGGGACAAAAGAAACGTTTCAAAGACACACTGAAAGCATCGTTGAGCAGCTTCAAAATTGATGTCTCCTCCTGGGAGACTATCGCACATGATCGCTCTGCCTGGCGGACAAACATTACTCAAGGCAGAACAGAATCTAGCTGATAAGGCAGAAGGCAAGCGTGCTGCAAGAAAAGTCAGAATGCGCAGCAACACTACTATCGACTCTAACCATGTGTGCCCTGTATGTGGCATGGCCTGTAGGGCCAAAATAGGACTAATTAGCCACATGAGATCACGGCACTGATGTCTCACAATTCAAGTCTGAAGCTGTCGCCATCTTCGCTTGCGATGGGCAACTATTATTATTATTATATATATATATATATATATATATATATATATATATATATATATATATATATATATATATATATATATATATATATATATGAAACAGGAGCAATAAATACCATCTGACATTTAACTAATCAGTTTTATTTTTATTTTCAAGAAATGAAATGAAATCTTGGCTGATAAACAGACATTACAAGAAGCAGTCAGCAGGAGTACACCCTGAGGATAAATCCGGAGTCGGAGTCCCTAAGGCAGTCTAATGTTGATTCAACATTATTCTGGCAACTCCTGCGACGTGACTGGTACCAAACTTTATCGACTACTGCCGTTACTTTGGGCCTACCGGCTACGTGGAGAGGGGGAACATTCTGCATGGGCAACAGCTTGATTTCCATATAACTGTGCCCAAACTCTCGCCCTGGAGAGGACACGCCAGCTTGACTCTATGGGGTTGGCACAACATGGGAAGTAGCTGGTTACCAGTTATAAGCATCTTCCATAATTAGTGTATGGCATAGAGCCAGGGGCTACTTCCGACAGTGAGAGAGGTTCTAGGATATCAGTGGACACATACCACTTGCTTTGACAAATGTCCAGATGCTGTCATGTGCTGTCTTTCAGAGCATGCATACACTGCTTAGACAATGCAGACTACGCTGGCTTGGCCATGTCCGTCACATGGAAGATGGTCACATTCCTAAAGGTGTCTTCTATGGACAAGATGTGAAGGCAGTGGACATAAATCCAGCACCTGGGAGGATGAAGCTGCCGATCACACCAAGTGGCAACGCTCCCTACAGCGCCACCTCAGATTGGGCGAAAAGAAGCACTCACAACAAGCAGAAGAGAAAAGAACATGCCGAAAGGAACATCAGGAACAAAAGCAGCTGAGGGCTATCACCTCAGGGACGCATCCTTATAGTTAGTCATGACTGAAGGGTGCTACTACTACAAGACGTAGCACGTTTTTTGCTGCCCGCTATAAAGCCATGTGTTAAACAGATCTGACCTCATTAAAGTGAAATACCATTTTATGTGCTTGCATAAAATAGAAGGACTTAAATGGTATGACAAAGTCATAAATGTGGAATTGATGACAAGAACCAGACAAGTGCCAGTGGAACAAGAGCTGAGAAGAAGACGCTCGCGATGGATAGGACACACATTAAGGAAACCTGTTGATAGCATTACAAGGAATCCACAGGGAAAGAGGCAGAGGTAGACCAAAAAACACATGGAGAAGAGAACTGGATACAGGAGTGAAAATGATGAGGAAAACATGGAAAGAACTTGAGCGGATGGCACGGGACAGGAAGACTTGGCATGTGTTTGTTGAAGGCCTATGCTCCTCGGGGAGCTAAAGGGTATTGATTGATTGCTTGACCATTTAATGTAATAAAATAGCAGATCTTCACTTTGACGTTTGTTCCACACATATTAGTTAGATAGTAAAAAATGGTAAAGGTAGTCCCATAGCAGATACTGCTGCAGGGCAGTGAAGTGTTACAGACTTCACCACACTAGGTCCAGCATCGAGAGGTCGGTGACCAGTTCCTTTCCTCGTTGCCTTTTCCTGCCCTAACTCAGTCAGGTACCCATTTACAGCTGGGTAGAATGCAGCATGTCGGTACTGTGATTCGAATTCTGTACCTTTGCCACGAGAGACCAGCGCTCCAACCATTCTGTCAATCGGACACTCTACTTAGACAGTAGTGAAGAAGAAAAAAATAATTAAAAATAGGGAATGACTTTTCAATCACTCTCTATAATTCGGAAATTTATAGAAATGATGTTGCCTGGATATGTGACACCAGTTGGAAGCAGATACCTGGACATCTACTAACACATCTGTGTAACCTGGACATCTACTAACACATCTGTGTATAGTCTACGAACTTATGTATAACATATTGTAGTTACGAAACAGAATAACAAACCCCCCCCCCCCCCCCCCCCCAATCCATTTTCCCCCAAAAGAATGAAACCAGCGAGTCAGTTGTAGTATTGCCATCGGTTAATTAACAAAAAATATATATATATAATAATCTAATTTTCAAAGGTCTGGAAGAATAACAGAAGTGAACCAAAATTTGTGGTAGTAAGAATAGCTGCCAGGCATTATATACAAAAATATAGTTCCATAATAGCCACAATCTAGGCACATATTCAGCAAACATGTCTATAAAATTAATATATGGCATATTACTACTGCATCATGGTGTCATTAAAGTAATTATTTTAAAAATAAAATAAAATAATCAAAATTAAGAAGAAAAATTAAGTTATTTTATTCACTGGATGTTAATCAGATTAGTCAGTTCAGAAAAAGACTAGAAACAGGCTAGCCAAACACTATTAACAAACAGTGCTCTTTAAAACATTCATATAATAAGGAAACATGCTGTTGGTGCTCATATAAGCAACATTATAAATCCATTCAAACCCCCACCACAAAAAAAATATATATATATATATATATATATTTTAAAAAAACCTGATATTGGGCATTGTGTTGTCAAGAAAAATGGAGGTGGTGCTAATTTTTCATTTCCTCAATGGCTTCCAAACACAAAAAAGAATATGGCACACACATAAGTAAGGAAATAACAGATACTAAGAGACGACATGAGCTATCTAAATATCTATGTTGTAAGATGTGGAAAGTAACTCCATAAACAAGTGCTGTGAAACAAAATAGATGTCTGTAGAACTACACACTTAAGAGACATAATATAAAAATCCACTGAGGTCACCTTTTTTACGGCCTGTATGCCCAAGATAAAGAAAAGACAGTTACATGAGTTTTGGTAGATACAGAATACAGAAAAATATTTTAAATATAAATACTACATAACATTTTTAAAAGTTCATAAAACAACTTCACTAGGACATCATAGAACACTAGGTTTACGCACATGTTAATATTCATAAGTAATCAGATTTAAGTAGGGCTGAGATTGATTTTAAAAAATCTTTATTGATTAATCAAATTTCTTTAATCGAAGATTAATCGATTAATTTTGAACAATTTAAAAAATTATAAAAAGTCGTAAATAAATTATTTTTTTTTAAATCACTAAGGACTTTATTTATTTTACTTGTTACAAGGCAACATCGTCCTGAAAAAATAATGAAAACGCTGAAAAGTTAAAACTGAACAATTTATTATTATTGACTACGCTTGTTAAATTCCATATCAAAAACCTCTAACATAACAAATGCTCTCGCATTTTAGCAAAAAAAAAAAAAAAAACATAAACATTGCTAAAAATGGAATAATTGATTAAAATTTGTTTTATCAATTGAAATTTTTTTTTTTTAAACAAATTAATTAAGTAATTAATTAATTAATCGTTAAAGATCCCAGCCCTGTATTTAAGTGAGAGGAAACATCATTAGGGAAGACCTTGATGTGCTCCATTAGTTCTGTTCTTGGCTTATTTTCATGCCTTATGTTAAGCTAACCATTAATTTGTTCTGTCTGGTCTGAATTCCCTGTATTTTAATTATATCTCTTTGTTCATTAGCTTTCCACAAATATTCTTTATTTGTTTCTTCTGTAAGATTATTAACATTTGTCTGACAAACTAACCCTTTTGTATGTTTCCTTTATTGTATGTTTGCTTTAAGTCCAGGATTCACAGCCATACAATAAAACCGGTTCAATGTAACACTTCAGCAATCATTTTTTTTTATTGTTCATCTGATAAGGACTTTTTGCATAGGATATTTCTATTTTCTTTTTCCTCTTGTCTCTTGATATATTCAGTTTTAATCTCAGCGATGCACTTTTAATCTGATGCCATCATTGTACCTAAGTATTTGAATTTATTTCTTTTTACTGTATTTGCATTTACCAGGAGACAACCATTGTTACCATTTTGTTGTTGCCAAGACAGAATTCTTGTTTTTATTTCTTTCTTATTATTTGCACTTTCTTCTACAACTGAATATAGTATTTTCTACGTCCCTCTTTTTTTAGGTGCTGTTTTAGCAGCATAATGTATGTTATTTACACTGTAGCCATCAAATCATATTCTGGGTTCATTTGTGACTGACTTTAAGATGTTGTCAGTGTAAAAGGAGAACCATCACATGACAGAACATAACCTACCCTGCCACACTTCGTTTTATTGGTTAGAATGTACCAGTGAATTGTCCTCACGTAAGTACCACTGTCATTTGCTCTCAATTCAGGTTTTTTCATCATTATTCTCATGTTTCCATCAATATTTTTGTTTTATAGCACTCTAATTACTTCCTGCTGTTTTCAATTTCCTGGGTATTGTTTTCTACACATTCTTTATCCACGGTATAGTTCACTAGTAACAGGATTAGATAGACAAAGAGAGATCCTTTACCTATTATAATGCTATTTTCTTTGGCACTCTTGTTTAGCCACATTTCTGATGTGATACTGCATTCCCAATATGCCTCAATGGGCTTGTCCTTTGTAACTACGGGATCCTTTACCTATTATAATGCTCACATGATGATGATGAAATCGTTTTTTCGTTGCTGCTGATGTGATACTGCATCTTGTTTAGCCCCTGATACTTGCCATTCCCTGCAGAATTCTTTATTGTTGCCTTCCTTGCCTTTTCACTGTTCATTCACTTTTGTCAGTTAGTTGCAGTATTTCTTCTGTCATCAGCTTAGTCTTTAATCTTTCTTTGTTTTAGGTTTAATTTCTCTTTCTGTCAGCTCTTTTTAATCTTAAAGCAAAGTCCACTGTTCAACTATACTTTGATTTTTGCTGCAGAATTTTATCTTCTTATTAGACACTCTACATTTTTCCCTTAGTTCTGTATCATATTTTATAGTTTACTTGTAGTTTGACTGCTCTCTTTTCTGTTTGTTTTGTTTAACTTTACTCTTAACTTTACACATTCTGGTACATAGTATTATAATCAGCTTAAAGCTTTACATTTTACTCATAATAATGCAGTTCTACATCTTTTGTTATCACCATGAAACTGATTTGGTCAACATTTACATTTATCACCTTTCCTGTTCATTACTATAGTCTTCATGGTTATTGTTTAAGCCAGGTGTTTTCAATAACCATATCAGGTATTTCTGCCTAACCTTATCAATTAATCGCCTCATCAGCTATATTAGTTTTTAAAAGTGGTTAATGCAATTTTAAAACACAAGCATATGTAGATCCCATAAATAATTGTAAATGGCATGCTAATTATGAAAGGTACTTTAGAGGTTATAGATGTTTATATGCATGTCAAATCCTTCACTTCAGTAGTGGAAACATTTCTTCTACTAAAATTATAAATTTTTTTTTTTGATGTGTAAATAATGCATAAATAAATAATAAAACAAATTTTTAGCTCAACAAATTAACAAGACATATTCAGAACATTATTATAATTTACACACTGGGAAAAACATATTTATGACTGCAGCAAACTATATATGCTTCACAATGATACAAAATAATTGACTAAAAATAATTACTGCACAGTGAAATAAAAATTACTGGAGCAAACTATACATCCTTACCATGAAAAGTAAATAAATAAATTACATTAAGTACACTGAATTAAGCTGCAGTGACAATAACTGAATATCCAGGTAATGATGAGGGTTGGATAATGGGAGGAAATTTCAGTACTTTATTATAATTAAATGCAGCTCAACCTGCTGTTACCTTCAATCTTTGCATATTCTGATATTCTGGTGTAGTTGACTAATGCAGCATTCTCCAGACATTTCTTGATGACCTGCCTCACTTCTTCTGGTGGTACAGGAGTCACAATATCCTTCATCAGAACCTAAAAAAGTTGAAGCAGGGATCAGACACTGCTAATAATTATAGCTGAGTTATTCCATCAAGAATACTCGTATGTTCCCAACACTCACTAGTATCATGGATGCTACGGAACACTTCAACAATTACCATGCAAGAGTCTATCTGTATCTTACAAGAATAATGACTGCTGACTGATTTGGTTCATTAATTTGAAGTTAAAAAGTTAGCAAAGGTCACACCATCACTCCTTTTTACTCCTGTGGAGCACTGAGCTACAACTGTTGTTCCCCAATAGTTAATATTTTGGGCTGTCTTCTTCAGCTCTGTCCATAAGGTTCTGGTTTCTTCTTCTTCAGCTATGCCCATAAGGTTCTCGTTTCTTCTTCTACTTATGCTCTGCTCATAAGGTTCTGGTTTCTTCTTCTTCAGCTCTACCCATAAGGTTCTCATATCTTCTTCTACTTCAGCTCTGCCCATAAGGTTCTGGTTTCTACTTCAGCTCTGCCCATAAGGTTCTGGTTTCTTCTTCTTCAGCTCTGCCAATAAGGTTCTGGTTTCTTCTTCTTCAGCTCTGCCCATGAGGTTCTGGTTTCTTCTTCTTCAGCTCTACCCATAAGGTTCTGGTTTCTTCTACTTCAGCTCTGCCCATAAGGTTCTGGTTTCTTCTTCTTTAGCTCTGACCATAAGGTTCTGGTTTCTTCTTCATCTTCAGCTCTGCCCATAAGGTTCTGGTTTCTTTTTCTTCAGCTCTACCCATAAGGTTCTGGTTTCTTCTACTTCAGCTCTACCCATAAAGTTCTGGTTTCTTCTTCTACTTCAGCTCTACCCATAAGGTTCTGGTTTCTTCTTCTACTTCAGCTCTACCCATAAGGTTCTGGTTTCTTCTTCTTCAGCTCTACCCATAAAGTTCTGGTTTCTTCTTCTACTTCAGCTCTACCCATAAGGTTCTGGTTTCTTCTACTTCAGCTCTGCCCATAAGGTTCTGGTTTCTTCTTCAGCTCTGCCCATAAGGTTCTGGTCTTCTTCTTCAGCTCTGCCAATAAGGTTCTGGTTTCTTCTTCTTCTTCAGCTCTACCCATAAGGTTCTGGTTTCTTCTTCTTCAGCTCTGCCCATAAGGTTCTGGTTTCTTCTTCAGCTCTGCCCATAAGGTTCTGGTCTTCTTCTTCAGCTCTGCCAATAAGGTTCTGGTTTCTTCTTCTTCAGCTCTGCCCATAAGATTCTGGTTTCTTCTTCTTCAGCTCTGCCCATAAGGTTCTGGTTTCTTCTACTTCAGCTCTGCCCATAAGGTTCTGGTTTCTTCTTCTTTAGCTCTGACCATAAGGTTCTGGTTTCTTCTTCATCTTCAGCTCTGCCCATAAGGTTCTGGTTTCTTTTTCTTCAGCTCTACCCATAAGGTTCTGGTTTCTTCTACTTCAGCTCTACCCATAAGGTTCTGGTTTCTTCTTCTTCAGCTCTACCCATAAAGTTCTGGTTTCTTCTTCTACTTCAGCTCTACCCATAAGGTTCTGGTTTCTTCTACTTCAGCGCTGCCCATAAGGTTCTGGTTTCTTCTTCTTCTTCAGCTCTACCCATAAGGTTCTGGTTTCTTCTTCTTCAGCTCTGCCCATAAGGTTCTGGTTTCTTCTTCTTCTTCAGCTCTGCCCATAAGGTTCTGGTCTTCTTCTTCAGCTCTGCCAATAAGGTTCTGGTTTCTTCTTCTTCAGCTCTGCCCATAAGGTTCTGGTTTCTTCTTCTTCAGCTCTGCCCATAAGGTTCTGGTTTCTTTTTCTTCTTCAGCTCTGCCCATAAGGTTCTGGTCTTCTTCTTCTTCAGCGCTGCCCATCTGGTTTCTTCTTCTTCAGCTCTACCCATAAGGTTCTGGTTTCTTCTTCTTTTCTTCTTCTTCATTAAGCTTCTGCCCATTTTTAAGATGTCCTTTGTCATTAGTTGATGCAGAACACTGAATAATGTTTAATCTTTACTGGCAGTTTTGAATGTTGCCGATTTTCTTCTGGGTTTTATTGCTGCCCATTCTATAAGTGACTTCTGCACTTCCTTTGGAAACATTAAAGCCGCGCTAGCGTAGTGGTTACAACACCGCTCTGGCGACCGGGTGATACAGGATCAAACCCGGGCGACGGCATTTGAGGATTTTTCGTCGACCGGGATTTGGACTGGATTAACTCGAGACCTGACGAGGACATTTGAAGGAGTGTCGTCGACCAGGGACTGGCGGCTCCTGAGCCGACCCAGCTGCAATGGGTACCTCCGAAATCGGAGAGTATTTGCCTGAATGGCGAGGGACACTTGTCTCTGTACAAGAAATAAAGGGATACTCACGTAAAATCAATGTCAGGTTAGACATAAATAATAACCTGAGATTTCGCCTCGAGTATTAGCGGGCGTACGAAAAAAAAAAAAAAAAAAAAAAAAAAAAAAAAAAAAAAAAATTAAAGCCACATATTCACTATGAGATGTGCTTTCTTCCTCAAGTCTTGAGGATAGCACAATTTGTCCTGTGTTACATTTCATCTCTGCTATAATTTCTATCCTGCTGCGTACAGCCCCAGGATGGTAATTTTATAGAATCAATTTCTGCTGCCCCTTGTGCAGTTTTTCCTTGTTAGTTTAGCGCTCTAAACATTCCAGGATCCAAATCTGAGATTTTCCTAGACAGAAAATTATGTCAGCAGGTCAGAGTCCTTTTACCTTTCTCTGGTACGTTTCCTAAGTCTCCTTTAAAAAGGACCTTCTTCCATCATGGACGGCCAAGTTGAATTACTAAATTACTTTTTAATGTAGCTCAAGGGTATTTTTCTTTGGTTTTAAGATTCTACAGGATAAGGCTGCCAGCTCTTTGTCTTACCCTTCTTTACTGTCTTCTACAATATGTCTGGTAAGGTGCAGTGTTACTATTCTTTGCTCTCCAAGAAGGCAGCTAAGGTAAAGGTAGGTAAAGGATCCCGTTACATGCCCATTGAGGCATATTGGGAATATGGTGTTGGGCCCATATTTTCTTGACCATCGGCACACTAGGGGTGATATGGTGATCATCACGCCAGCGGCCTTCAGCTTCCCAGAGAAGCTCTGGTACCCAATTCATGAAGCTGGGTCGACCTCGGAGTCATTTGCGGTCTAAAAAATCCCATCTCAACTGGGGATAAAACCATGGACTACCGAGCTAGGAACCAGTGCACTAAAAACTGTGCTACCACAGCTCCGAGACTGGCAACCTCATCATGTAAATAAAGTGCTACAGACTACCACAGCAAGACCACATGATGTGCTTTGGTGCAGTCTTTCCATATGGGGCCAACAACAATGGTGACCCCATTCTCCGTAAGGAGCAAAAATGGGACATTCATTCGTCCATTTATTCATTCATCCCTATTTACCCTTTCCAGAAGAGACAATGTGGCTTTCAAGGCTCCCTCTGGACGTCCAAAAGGGAAGCAATACCTGCGAAATTATAAAAAAAAAACAAAAAACAACCTAGAAATATAGGATTCATTACAAAATACAACAGCACAAATACAAAATTAATGAACATTCATACAGGGAGTCATACTTCAGAGCAAGCATAATATTGGTCAAGCTCCTAAAGCTCAAGACAAAACTGAAAATACAAAATAAGTTTCCAAGTGGCTGTATGGGTCCTTCTTCTTTGTTCACCCTCTGACATCAACTTGAATATGTTCAAAGCAAGCAGCTTGTGGCTGTTGACATCTCCTTAGAGCTTTTCTAGGAATGGCACTGGTGATGGCCATATGCACTTTCTCTGTACCTCATAGGTTGCGCACTTTTGAAGTAGATACTCAGCCGTCATTATATCAGTGCCACAGTTACATTCATCAGTAGTTCCTACCTTTAACTTGTTGAACAGATGGTATCCCAATCTATTGTGGCTTGTGCGAAGTCTTAAGATTATCACTTGTTCACTTCTGCTGAGCTGGCAATATGCATCATTTTTTTGGTGGCCTGGATGCCCTGCTTTTCACTTGCTGCGGTATCTGCTCTTGATAAAACTCTTGACCTCTTCACAAGTTTTACGTTGTTCAAGAGTAGCCCTTTCATGTCATATTTATAAGACTTGTCACAGTTTCTGTTTACTCTATTAAAAGTTCTTTTTCCCCGTTTAAAAAAAAATTATAAAAAAATCACACCCCCCCAAATTAATAAATTAAAGCATATTCTAGAAAAAAGAGGTCCTTACCGAAAATGAGTAATCTGGTTTTCCAAAAGGACCCTCAACCTTTCTTTAATCTCATCAAACATTGTTCTTTCTGCTTGTAGCACTGTGCCTATTCCATCAGGCCTTGGGAGACACAAAAGATAACAACATATATAAATGTGAGAACTCTTCTTGTAAAAGCAAGAACATAGAATATCTTGTATTTTACAAAGAATGTTGCTCACCCCATATTTTGTAACTTCATGTTATAAATGGAAACAACAGCAAATGGGTTGATTTGCCGTTGCCCTAAAGACGCCACTAGGCGTGATGGGAAACAATGGCAAAGAAAATCTATCTGCTGTTGCCCTAAGACGCCACTAGGCGTAATGGCCAATGACTGCTTTGACGGTCGGTGGCTAAGGACGGAAGAAGAAGAAGAAAGAATGTTATAAATCTGCAAAATTTATATCTTTAATTGAGCCGCAGTAGTACAGTGGTTAGTGCATTGGCTTCTGAGCTCAGTGGTCCATGGTTCAATCCCCAGTTGAGGTTGTATTTTTTTAGACCGCGAACGGCTCCAGGGTCAACTCAGCCTAATGAATTGGGTACCAAAGCAACTCTGGAAAGGTTAAGGCGGCCGACGTGATGCAGGCCCCATCACCCTTAGTGTGCCATATGGTCAAGAAAATATGAGCATAACACCATATTCCCAATACGCCTCAATGGGCGTGTAACGGAATCCTTTACCTTTCAATCAATCAGTACCCTTTTAGCTCCCCAAGCAGCATAGGCCTTCAACAAACACATGCCAAGTCCTCCTGTCACATGTCATCTGCTCAAGTTCTTTCCATGTTTTCCTCATCATTTTCACTTCTGTATCTAGTTCTCTTCTCCATGTGTATTTTGGTCAACCTCTGTCTCTTTCCCTGGGGATTCCAGAACAAGGACTGCCTTGAAATGCTATCAACAGGTTTCCTCAATGTGTGTCCTATCCATCGCCAGCGTCTTCTTCTCAACTCTTGTTCCACTGGCACTTGTCTGGTTCTTGTCATCAATTCCACATTGGTGACTTTGTCATACCATTTCAATCCTTCTATTCTATGCAAGCACCCCCTTTACCCCCCTCCTATATCTTGAATTACAGCTGGAACTGCATTACCTACAAATCCTTAACAAGAAAATTAAATTATGAAAAAAAGTCAAAGGAGTACAACATGTAATTAATAATGGGTGGGGTGGGACGTGCTGGGAACTATATGCCGCATGTAGTTCACGGGGGTCTCTAACAAGGCAAAAAAAAAAGAATAGGACTACTACACTCTCAGGCATGTCGTACAGGGTGTCCATAAAAGATTGTACCCTTTTCAAAAAACGTATTCTTGGCCCCATGATGAGGTACGAGGATGCTTTCTATCACAAATGTAAGATAATCTCTGCAAGTTTTTAAGCATACCTTACAAAGACTCAAAAAGAATGTACCTATTTCTTTTTTTTTTTCACCTACTTGACCAGTGTGTTGAGAGACATGTAACAATTACCGGTTGCAACTGAACTGCGAAAGTTTCACTTGAAATACCCGCTGCACGCATGCGCACTTTTTTTGAGTCTTTGTCACTTCTGTCTACAGTTGTTTTCTCCATGTGTATCTGCCTCTTTCCCTGGGGATTCCAAAACAAGGTCTGTCTCGTAATGCTAGCAAGAGGTTCCCTTAACGCGTGTCCTATCCATCATCAGTCTTATTCTCATCTCTTGCTCCACTGGCCCTTGTCTAGTTCTTGTCATCAGTTCCACATTAGTGACCTTGTCATATCATTTCAATCATTCTAAACATGATGTAGTTATTTACCAAAAATTTTCTGTACCCCCTTGACAAGCTTCTTGCATCATCCCCCCCCCCCCCCCCCCACCCCCCCCCCCCCCCCCCCCCCCCCCCCCCCCCCCCCAATTTGGAAACCCCTGACTGAACTGGATATTTGTATACATTAACTGAAAACAAGACACAAAAATAATAAAACCACATTATGAAGAATCCACCCCCCTCCCCCCCCCCCCCCCCCAAAAAAAAAAAAAGAAGCTCATCAGCACCTGTTTCCATGAACATGTGAGGCACAAAAGGCAAAGCTATAGTGAATAAGAGTGGGGTCAATCAGGATTCCTTTTTCTGCTCTTTCCAGCAGGTCATTCAGGTAGCACAGGTGTCTATGGCAGCCCCTCACACCATAACGAGAACAGTACTCATCCAGAACAAACACCTGACCTGGGCTGAACCAACCCTAGGAAAGAAAGGAAATACAATGACTTAACTCTGTCCCAAGCAGTTTTTAAGATTCTACACAGGCGCCACAGAATACACATTTTATTATTAATTAATACATCTTGACGAACCAGTTACCTCAATTTTCTGGTGCCTGTGTCCTATAATTAAATGCCCTCTGGCTCCCTTAGATGTTGAAATATCTTTAAACATATCGTCCGTATACAATGTTTCTCCAGATTTATTTCTCCCTGGATTTATTTTCACCATCTATCCAGTCACGTCCCACTTCCCTCAAGCTTTTATCTGATTATCTTCTCAGTTTCTTAGTACTCAGCTGAGTAATGGTGCTGCAGCTTCCCTTGAGACTTGGCAACAGAATAAGAATTCCTTTTTTTCAGACCCTTCCTTATCTGAGATGAGTATTTCTGCTTTTCTTGCCTGTATTTATGTTTAAACTTCCTTATCCAAGATGAGCATTTCTGCTTTTCTTGCATGCATTTATCTTTAAACTTCCTTAACTGCCATTTATGTGTGCCTGCCAAAAAATAAAGAAGATGTCTTCGCTCTCTGGACAAGTCCAAGATCTGGTTTCCTGAAAGGTGTCCTTTTTTCCATGGCAATGTGGAATCCAAAATATCATTTATGGCTTGAAATGAAGGCTTAATCATATTATTTAACTTACTTACTTACTCGTTCCTCTTCTACCATGAGTTGTAGTAGAGGTTTGGAAGAGAGAGCACCAGACTATCCTATCAGCTGTCTTCCTTCTGGCCTGGTTCAATTCTAGTCCTCAGTCCTTCAGAGATTGTCTAATGTTGTCCTCCCAATGGACTCTGGGTCATCCTGGAGGTCTGGGATCCCTGGCTCTTAACCTCCCATGCCTGCTGTGACAGCCAATCTTCTCCCATTCTGCAGACATGGCCAAACCATCTTAGTTGAGACTGTTCTACTTGGGTCTGCAGGGGGTGGGTTCTTATTATTTTACTCAGAAATCAACTCTGACCTTAAAGTCACGCCTTGTGCCACTTTTTATCACATTTGTGAAGGGTCCCTTGTGTACAAGGAAGAGTAAATTAATCTCTTTGAGACTCATATAAAATATTTTTATTATGAAGATATTGACTATGGTATCAAGATTTTCACAATATGCTTATGCAGCTACATACCAAACAAGTGTAGGCGTCGGCCAGCCTGTAGTCCAAGGTCAAAGTCTGCAGTATACTGAACAGCTCATGATGCTCAAAGTTACATGGGTTGGCTATCACAAATTCATCTAACCCATGCTTGCGTGCTCTGTCTGCGCCACAATTAACCCCATAAAATACCATACCATACCAAAAAAACTAAAAACCCCCAAAAAAAAACAACCCAAAAAACCAAACCAAACCCCCACAAAACCCCACCCCCCCACCCAAATGATCCTATGTTACCCCACAAATAGACCTCGACCCCCTGCCTCCTACCCAACCCCAACACCACTTCACAAAATCTGCAGTAGCAATAAACCCCCGAAAAATATGAGTAAAAATATGAGTAAGGTCTACACGCAGAGTAAGAAGGAAATAATATATGATCAGCAACGTCAAGCCCAAACAGTTAAAGCATTCAGAAGCAGTCGATCCATAAGTCTAGATCAAATCTGAACATACTCAATAACACCTGGCCAAGAATAGTCTAAAACAGCCCACAACAGTCTAAACTTTAGTCAAAAGTTTGGTCCACTACGTCCTGTGTAGTTTTTGGGAGTCTCTGAAAAGAAAAAAACAAAGAAAGAATAGGACTACATCACCCTCAGTCTCCTCTACTATCTCCTCTACTATCTTCTCTACTATCTCCTCTACTATCTCCTCTACTATCTTCTCTACTATCTCCTCTACTATCTCCTCTACAAGATGACTAATATGAGGTTGAGCATGAGGCAGGCAGCCTCATCATGTAAAACAAATTACCACAAAAACCACTGCTGCAAGAGCATGTGAATGCCTGGGGAAGGTTTCCTGCAAGGGAACAGCTACAGTAGTAGCTCCATGCTCTGTAAGGATTGCAATGGAAAATTAAATAATGATTTGGTCCACTAAAGTCTAAATTATCACTGGAAAACTGACCCACTAAATGCTAAAATATACTCAGCAGCACTACTGCACTTAAGAAATAAATTATATAACCCACTGAATTAAAATATACACATCATCATCAGTACTACATACTCAGTAAAATTTGATTTGCTCGAGTTTAATGTAATTCTAAAGATTATTAGGGCTCAAATTACAGTAAACTGGCCCCCTATTTGGCTGCAATTTATTGACCAAAAAGCAAGTGATTTCTTTGTCCTTAATCACTAAATTCCTTTGCCAAGGTAACTGGGAAAGAACTGGTAGGTGGTCATGAGGCAATTTGTTCTGTGTAAGTTTTAAGCAGTCAAAAAAGTTTAATACCCATGGCTTTTAAGAGCCATACTTTATTATCTGCAGCTCATAAACAATATCAAGTCTAGTATAAATGTATGGCTGGATTTGCTTTATCTTAAGCAAAATGAAGAGCAAAATATTTTTTTGTTAAAAAAAAAAAAGGGGGGGGGGGTGTGCAAAATTGAAACTAATTAATAGTCAGAGATGACTACTGTAACAAAAAATTTATAATATTTTACAGAACAATAAAGATGCTGTAGAATTAGGAAAAATTGCTTCATGCGATTCTTGTAAAACAAGATTTAATAAGAGCACATAAATGTAAAATCACAATCACACAGATAAGACGTGAAAACATAATTAACATAACAGGGTAACCTAAACATTTGAAATGGTCTAATTAGACACTCTTTCCCCGTCCCCAGTTCCCGGCAGTTTCTGAAGAGACAAAGAAAGAACAGGACTACTGCCCCATCAGGCATGTCGATGAGGCGACTAATGTGAGGTTGTGCATGGGGGAGCTAGCAACCTCATCATGTCAAGACAAATTATCATAGAAACCACTGCTGCACTGGTGGCTCTATGCTCCATAAGGAGTGCAACAGAAAATGAATGAATGAATTTGATACTTGCTTTGAAGATCATTTAGTCCTGCCACTGTTTTAAGAACTGATAGGAGCACTACAAATTACTACTTTTGTACTAATACTACAACACCAACAACCCAGCAATGCTGTAACTGTTCTTCGTGTTTTAAATTAGGCTGTGGTTACTGAAAACGGTATAGTTCTCTCTTCTTTCTTTTAGCTACTACTGCTGCTGTAAAAATGTGCATTCGCTACCCTCCTGCTCCCCATGGAGCACAGACCATCAACATCTGGATGCCAAGTCTGCCTGTCCTATGCCATCAGGTCTTGGTCTTTCCATGTCCTTCTCATCCCTTTCGTTTCTGTCTCCAGCACTCTTCCCTACGTGTTTTTCTATCTCCTCTACCTCTCTTACTCTGGGGATTCAAGACGAGCACTGCCTTCTAATGCTATCAACAGGTTTCAACAGGTTTCCTCAATGTGTATTCCTTGTTTAGTACTAAAATGAATTAAAAATGTACCGAACACTTTCCAATCTGGTTAAAAGATTTTAATTTACAACCAGAAGATTCATTTTCAAAACATGGTTTGTTGTCAAGCTCAGGAAAATTAATATTATTTTCATATTTTTTTCAACGTTTCAGGTTGGTATATGATAATTTAAAACAATTTTTAAAAGCTATTTTTGTAAATCCCTTTATATTATTTATAATATCACCAGGACATATAAAAATACAATTCTTTTCGCTTATTGTAACAGTACATTCATTTATCTTTAAAATGACATATCATTCATAAAAATCTGTTAAAAATTAAGAGAACTACAGCTTAATTTGTACAAACACCTACAGGATGAAAAATGGGAACAAAAATTATGCCACTGCGTGTTTTTCAATAACACATAAGGAAGGGAAACCCCGAGGCCTGTAAACAGTAAATAAACTGTTGTTTTTCTGTTGTCTAGTGTTCTACTTCTTTATTTCTTACGAGTGCCTGAAAACATACCTTTATGTTTGTCTAATATTTATTTAGTGTTTTTCAATTCCGTAGTTATGTGTTAATATTCATATTGTTTTCTTTGTTTTGATCTTCATATCAGGTTCTATGTAACTGGTGTTAGGAAGAATTATGTATCTGTAAACTTTGCTGTTCTTTCCAAACACTCAAAACTACATTTAAACAAGATTTAAAATAGTGGCTGGGTGATGTCTTTCATACCCATTAAGATTTATTTATTAGAAGTGAGTAATGAAAATAAAAACCCACTGTACAAGCAACTGAAATGAAATTTTAATGATACTCAAAATGCTAACATGAAAACAGCTTTATTTTATTTCTTACAAAAGAGAGTAAACACATAATTATAATTAACTAAATATAGAAACTGCTACATATAAGTGTATACAAAATAATGGGAAGTCTACAAAAATGGATGAAAAAGGATCGGAAAATAAAAATCATAGGCAAAGAAGGCAAGATTACTATTCTGAACATTCATTTTATAAATGTAACAAAATAAACTGTCCAGGATTAAAGTCTTGAGGCTTTTTTTTTTTTTAAACATAACCAAAGGAAGTAGATGTACACGGCTAGAACCAGTCCAACACTAGCTGGGTTATCTAAGTGACTACTTACTCCTGATATCAGATTGGCTGTCTAGAAGAAAATATTGAAGGCAACAATAAGACTATGGCAAACAGATGTGACAATTGACTTTAAATGTATCAGTGTGGGGCTGATAATATTGTGTATTTTTTAAAATGAGTGTTCAGTAATGTGTCAAATACACCGCTGCCTTTTTGTTTTCATTTTTGTAAACTTTCATTATTACTTGAATTTTTCTTATCGCTTGCTTAGGTTAATTCTGGAGGTGTGATTATTAGTAGTAGAGCTATAAGAAAATATTTAAAAAACAGCATCAAGTATGACATCAAAAGAGAGACAGGGAATAAGATGCAATAAAATAAAATTAAATTAGTCATACGCCGCATAACGTCCGTTCGGACGTCTGACCGCATATACGTCCGTGGTCTCATAAGGTTATAATAGAGTTCAGAAATCCCGATCGGAGAACAGGATGAAGTGAAAGCAACAGCTTCCCGCACGCAACACGTGTATCTCAATCGTATAATGGTACAGTACATATATAACCCTTTTATTTTTTTCTCTAACCAGCAGCACTCGAGCTTTCCAGCTCTTTTGGCCCAATGACATGTCATTGCGAGGCTGGGGGGTCAGTGGACTTTCCTTCCAACCCGGTCAGGAGCTTTGCTCCTTCCCATCCACACGGGATTTATGTGCAGGAGCCGTTGAGGTTATTCAGTCAAATTTCCGGTCGTAAACATTCCTTCAAACGCTGACGTCCGGGTTTGAACCATGAAAACCTGGTCGCCAGTACAACGCCATAGCCATTACACCAGCGCGGCTCCTATATAACCCATAATATAGTGCATATGCGGCGCATGACTGTATACAGTAAATCCCTAAAAATTGCTATTATTTAATAAGGAGAGAACTCCGCTAAGGTCAGTCCCAAGCCCGTGCTGAGAGAGCAGGAGGGATTCTGACTGGACCTGAGTTCTTCATGCATCTAAGGAAGTAGCTGGTAAAACCGTGAACCAGCCAGACGGCCTACATAGAGGCCATGAGGGGGCAGCCCCTCCATCACAGAAAGGCACATCAGGCAAAACACCTGTCTGACCTTAAAATATGATTACAAGAAACCACTGAGAGAAAACCGGACAGATCTTAAAGATGACAGCTGATAGGATAGTATGGCGCTCTCTCTGGCTAACTTCTACACCCCAAAGTAGAAGAGGAATGACTAAGTATGTAAGTAATGAGTTTAAGATGGTTAAGCAACTAGAAAGAAAAGAAAATAACAGATAAAGGAAGTATCACTATCATAGTTAAGTTCAATGCAAGATGATTTTGTCTCTCCATAACATCTGGATACTGGTGTTCTCTATCAATACTGTAGTTGACTTTAATGAGTCATTTTGTTAGTCCATCCACTTTTTTCTCATGGACATTGTTCTCCGTTTTTTTATTATGAACTGTGGCAAGCACTCTTGACAAACTGACATTGACTTTGTGCACAATGTGAGTCAAAGTGCAGACTTGTTCATTCACCATCATCATTACCCTTCAGCTACCCATGAAGCATACAGGCCTTCAACTAACTTATTCCAAGTCCTCCGGTCACATGACATCAGCTCAAGGTCTTGTCATGTCATCTTCCTCCCTTTCATGTCTGTCTCCAGTTCTCTTCTCCGTGTGTTCCCTTGGTCTACCTCTCTCTCTCTCTCTTACCCTGGGGATTCCAGAACAAAGACTGCCTAGTAATGCTATCAACAGGTTTCCTCAATGTGTGTCCTATCAAAGACTTGTTCACTGACACTAACTAAACACTTATAGTGTCAGAACTGCCAGTGGTGACAGCTGTTTATTTTCCTACTTTTACTCATCTTTATTTTTTCATCGTCTGCTTGTATTACAATGTGCCAAGAGAATTGTTTGTAATTATGGTTTTTTTAGTTTCCACACAGAGAATTCATTACTAGTACTGATTCCAATGCTCAGCATGAGGACTGTCAATTTTTTTTATTTTATACTTTTTATCATTTGTCAACTGATCAGCACATAAGTTACTTTACAAACTTTCTGAATTGTAGATTTAATCTTTCTTCTCAATCTTACTAGACTCTTCTTATCTGTAGAATGTAATGTTGAGGCATTTGAACTCTTTAAGATATCAATATGTTAGGCTCTTATATGGTTAATATACAATATGCAAACATCACAATACTACAGCAACACAGGGTGCAACAGTGCACAGATAGATATTCAAATCGTGTAAAATTGGCATGCAGTACATAAGCACTTCCAAACCTATGTAAGAAAAATTGTACATAAAGCTGTTCTTTTAAAAGTTTAATGCAGAAACACAAGAAACAATACTGTTAAGTTTCTCAATACTCCAAGTTTTCTGTGTATCATGCCCAATATTTAGCAGTGAGAAAATTGAAACACATAACAATGTATTGTGTACCGAGCATATATTCAGCCACTTGTATTTGAAGAAAGGTATGAAGAAAACACTAGACCACAAAAGAGAGCAAATATAGTGACACATCTATGCTAAAGAAAACCATATTAACAATACTTGGAAGACACGTTAAAAATGTGGACAACAGGAATGGAATATAATGTGAAGTAATAAGCGCACTTGCATAACATAAGGTAGGTGTTTTCACTTTAGCAGTTAATTAACTAATTATTGTATACTAACTTTGCTTATTTATTAGTAATTATTTAATATTACAAACTTCGAGAGGAAAAACATGATCAGTTGTCAACATACAGCAAATACTCTAGGGAGAACACAAACAGTAGTAAGCAGATGATATATGCGACTTTTTAAAAATGCCATTATAAATATGTATTTAAAATGAGAAAACATGGTGCAGAAACTGAAGCCATTGTAAAGTTTGTTCACTGGGAGAATTCACTGTTTTTCTGTATTTCCTACTGCTGAGCTATGTTATGAGCACTAATAATATATTTGTTTTGAAAGATGTTTGTCACGAGACTTGTTCTCTAATGACAGCCTTGTGTTTCACTACTGTTCTTACTAGTCCACAAATAGTGATATAATGCTGACAAGGTGTAAATACTAGGTAACAGAGCTTCATCTCAAAGGTCTAGACCATCGGCAGGCAACCCAGAAGTTGTTGGGATCTAATTTAGAAACCGTGAACTCTCTAAAGATCTAACTTAATAAAATCATGTCTGTTTTCAGGTTTCAGAGTTTTTTGGAATCTGGAATTAGTGCAGCCCTATATGTAACTTTTGTCTCCTTCACACGATCTGCTTCCTGCGATTCCATCAACACAATTGTATCTTACTGAATGCTAGCTTCACTTCAAAGAAAAGATCACACTCCGGTCTAATGTAGTTCACGATTAAAGTGAATTTTTCTAAGCTAGCTCGTGAGTTTTTGGTGGGAATGTGGGAAATTTACCTTTAATCCTGGGGATATTGCATTTTCATATCCCGGCAGACGATTGCTAGTCTGAAATTTCTCTAGCTTTTTCTTCTTTTCCCCTTCCATCACCTAAAATGTACTCATTCATACCCTGTGAACTACCAGTATTTAGGGATCTAGTTTATGTCATCCCCTGATCTAGACAATGCCGATAAATAATGACACAATTATCTCCTTGCATACAAGACATCTTGGTAATGGAGATCTGTTACACTGATGTTCTTACTATATGCCATAATGGTGATTTTAAGAGTGACAAGATGTACATACATGGTAACAAGAACATGAGACCAGACATCTAGACCATGTATAATTTATGTAATGACATAATTACCTCCTTGCATACGAGAGATCTGGGTGTTGGAGATCTTGTTTGTTTGGACAACTGGAGGGACAGGTTTGTGTGTCTGGCCAGTGGCCCGGTAAATTGCCTGAACCCACAGTGTGCGTTCCGACTCATCTTCTGTAGCAAAGGTCAAGCTGTCACCTTCCTTCACCAAATTGAAAAAGTTTTTGCCTCCATCCAAGTCTGAAAAGATGAGAATGATATCTTGTGACTCAAATGCAGAATGAATTATACCTCTTTAAACTCCACAGAATGAATGTATTTGATCAAAGATCATGTCACAGACCTCTTTAAACTCCACAAAATGAATGTACAAGTATGTGATCAAAGATCATGTCACAGATATTTGATCATCTTCATCATTACCTTCCAGCTGGAGCATAGGCTTTCAACAAATCATCATGGACATTTATGTACTGATAAATAAATGTATAGCTTCCCCTAGTTTACAGATGTGCGTGAAAGTGAGTACAATTTTTATTGACACATTAAACATAGATACTTTATGCACTCATTAACCTTTAGCACGCTGCATAAAAATTCAGAAAACTTGCCCAACCACTGCATTCTTTTTCACAGCGCCCCATTTTTATAGTGGGTGACTTGTAAATTCTATAGTTTTTTTGTTTTTTGGTCAATTGCTCTAATTTTTAGATTGTATAGAAATGAATGAATGATGAATCTGATGATATAAAATTTGTTTGTGTACATGTTAGATGTGATAGGAAGAGAGGAAAGGAAAGATGAAAAAAACGAAAAAAAATAATAAAAAATTTTTTTTTTAATTTTAAAATTAAAAAAAAAAAATTAAAAAAATGACCAACAAACGAAGAGTCCATATCCCTTGCATCTCAATGAAAGTCATTTGACCAATAGAGCAATACAAATCAAATGACGATCTTTTCGTTACACCCATCATCAGTAGCAAAGGAACAAACTCCCTAGCCATCAGTGACATTCGGCCGTAATCCTAATTCTTTCCGATATTCCTAATCCTAACCCCGAAAATTATACATACTAGAAATGCCATTTTACTTTCGTTTCCATCTCAGCCATCAAACATATTCTGAGAACCGATTTCAGCGCTTATAAAGACAAAAATCTCATCCCCACCGCATGGCGTCAGAATCCAATAGAATTAGAGCAAAAATGGCCGAGTGTTGAAGCGGATTCATTTCGATTTAAAAAATTTACAAAAAATAAATGCGGATACACCCATCGCTTTTTTAAGATCGGAAACGGAAGCTAACTCTCTTGCAAATAACATTACAACTTAACATCCGGGTCTGAAATCACGTGTACACAAGTCCTCATGCTAGAAACGGTGATATCCGTAAGGTGCATCATTGCGCCTCCAGCATGGAGAACATAGGTTACGTTCGTAGCATTGTTGCGACCGGAGCGTGCTAAAGGTTAACATATAATACTGTGTGGCACTGTGTCCCTTACTTTACAACTCAAGGTGAGTATTGTGTGTAAATCTTGTAAGATCACACTCAACATGGATGCCTGAACACTCATTATTTATAATATGTGCTGTAGCGTATCCTAATTTCCAATTCTGCGTGGGCATGAATAGGTGTAAAACATGAAAACATGACAAGCAGAATTCTTCATGAAGGACAACTTATAGAACTATTTTGAGATAAGAATAAGAGTGTTACAGGGATGCCTCTTGTCACCATTTGTCTTCATACTGGCTAAAGATGAGGTAACAGAAAAGCTGAAATCAGCCAACTGAATTGAAATACAGTGGACTCTGGCTAAACAGCTTGACAACATAGATTTTGTTGATAGCCTTGCTCTTCTGTCCCATAACTATTTCCAATTGCAAGAGAAAGTGAAAATAGTTTAAGAGAGGTCAAAGCAAGTGGATCTGAAAATACACAGGGTAAAGACAAATATGATGAGAATAAATGCATGAAACAATTGGTTTGGTTTGGTTTGAAGGACCATCTTCATTGCATTCGGACAATTCCATAAGTGCTCCGATTTCTTCCCTTGGATCACACAAAGAGAATTTCAGCACAGTGCACGAATTCCGTAGCACTGGCGAGGATCCCAATCTGTGTATATAGGAATCACACGTTATGTAAATATTTTTGGGGTCAAAAGCAATTTCAAAACTGTATTTAAAAAAACACCCCTACAATATGCAGAATCACACATCTACCTTTGCAGCAATATAGACAGAGTTGGATGGACTGACAGTCATATCAAAATAAGGATACAAAAGGTAAAAGCTGGAGTTTCATTGCATTGGGAAATATATGGAGATCAAAAGAAATCAAGTCCAATACAAACGTCAGAATCTTCAACTCATATGTCAAGCCAGTACTTTCGTTCAGCTCTGAAACACGGAGATCAACAACAACAAAACAAGCAAAAAGTTACACTTTCATAAATGAGTGCTTACACAGAATAAAAGAAATGAAATCGTACTCAAGGCCACCTTTGTAAAACTGAGGACAAAAACCAGAGAAGTGCCAGTGGAACATGAGATGAGAAGTCACCGGTGATGGATAGGGTGTGAGGCTTCTTAAGATGACATAAAGGGGTGTGAGGCTTCTTAAGATGCTGTAAAGGGGTGTGAGGCTTCTTAAGATGCTGTAAAGGGGTGTGAGGCTTCTTAACTCTTAGTATACGAGCGGCCTCTTAGAAAGGCCGATGATCGATCCCCGTCAATAGCGAAAATGTATAGGTGAATGCATGTTTAAAACCACTGAACAATTTAGTTGCGTGCATGATATAGGGATTTCATTTCTTCACATTTTGATATATAACACTTTATGTTATCTTTATAAATAAATTATTTATTGCAAAATCTGTAATGGTAGTCATGAAATTAGCTCGTATACTAAGAGTTAAGATGATGTAAAGGAGTGCGAGGCTTCTTAAGTTGATGTAAAGGGGTGCGAGGCTTCTTAAGATGCTGTAAAGGGATGTGAGGCTTCTTAAGATGCTGTAAAGGGATGTGAGGCTTCTTAAGATGATGTAAAGGGGTGCGAGGCTTCTTAAGATGCTGTAAAGGGGTGTGAGGCTTCTTAAGATGCTTTAAAGGGGTGTGAGGCTTCTTAAGATGCTGTAAAGGGGTGTGAGGCTTCTTAAAAATGCTGTAAAGGGTGTGAGCGAGGCTTCTTAAGATGCTGTAAAGGGGTGTGAGGCTTCTTAAGATGCTGTAAAGGGGTGTGAGGCTTCTTAAGATGCGGTAAAGGGTGTGAGGCTTTTTAAGATGCTGTAAAGGGGCACGAGGCTTCTTAAGATGCTGTAAAGGGGCGCGAGGCCTCTTAAGATTCTGTAAAGGGGCACGACGCTCCTTAAGATGCTTTAAAGGGGCACGACGCTCCTTAAGATGCTGTAAAGGGGTGTGAGGCTGCTTAAGATGCTGTAAAGGGGTGTGAGGCTTCTTAAGATGCTGTAAATGAGTGTGAGGCTTCTTAAGATGCTGTAAACGGGTGCGGAACCTCTAAAAGGTTAAGAAACACTGCTCTAAGGAAATGTCATGAAGTGATTTATTTAGTTTCTGAGCTTATTCACTTTTTTCTTTTTTAAAAAAAAAACTAAACTTTACATTGTTTACATTTCACTTTATTCATTCTTTACCCTTCAATCACCAAGGCACATATGCCTTCAACAAACTCATGCCAAGTCCTCTTGTGCCACGCCATTGGGGTCATTAGGTCAAGGTCTTTCCAAGTCTTTGTCATCCCTTTCATTTATGTCTCCATTTCTCTTCTCCATTTATATTTTAGTTTCCTTATACCTCTCTTACCCTGGGGGATTCGAGAGCAAAAAATAGTAACATTTTGGCCTACCAGGTATGTTAAAAAAGGCAATCAAGGAAGGTTGGGCAATGAGTCGGCTACCCATCCTTTAGAAACTTTAAGCCACACAAAAATTCAACAATTACATTTTATACTAATTAATAATTACAATATCTTTCCATTAGTAAATGTATATTTTAGAAAATTCCTAAAACAACACTCTCTTGATAGTGACGAGGTGTACATTTAAGATTTATACCTTGATGAGGTTCACAGTAGTCAACAGTATATCCTTCTAACTGCATCATCTCTGTTGGGTCTGGCTTCTTCTCCCTGTATGAACACATTGCAAAGGTGTACTGGGAAACCTGCAAGAGATTTTAAAAACAAAAAAAACCTGTTATGTCATGTCTACGTGGTTCCCATCAGGCACAAGACATACGACAGCAGTTAAGAAAAGAGCTAATGGCGGTAGTGTAGATTGGTCTTTTATCCCTTATCTGAATAAGATTTTGATCTCTTATCCTTTATCTGAATAAGATTTGCCCTTTTACCAATTTTAGCTCACCTACTTATTTTTATATGCCCCATGTAGTTCTGGGGGGTGTGGGGTGTCTCTGATGAGGCAGAGAAAGAACAGGACTACTGCCCTCTCTGGCATGTCATACAAGGCTATTAATGAGGTGCTGCTTGAGGCTACATAAATAACAACTGCAAGAACATGTGAAATTAGTGCAGGCTTCCTGCAAGGACGACCAGCTGCAGTGGTGGCTCAATGCTCCATAGGGAGCAAACAAGAAAAATGATGATGATAAATTATTTGATATTCTTTTTACCTCATTTTCTTTTTAAAAAATGTAAATGTTGTTCAATAGCAAATACTGCTGTAAGGGAGGGAAGTATTAGAGACTTTACTATACTAGGTCCAGCTTCATGAGGTGGAGTATGCAGTTGTCTTCCTCATTACCTCTGCTTCCTTAACTCAAGAGCAGAGTCAGGTACCCATTTACTGTCAGACAGACTGCAGTGTGACACTACCAGGTTTCAAACCTAGAGCCTGGTAACTCTGACAGGCAAGAACTATGCCAGCCGGACACTCCTAATTTTCTTAAGAATCACATTTATGTGGTCTTTGGTGACCTGCTTGCTGCTTCGCAGAAAAGGCTTTCGACAGCATGCACAGGGACAGCCTATGGAAAATACTGAGGGCTTATAGAATTCCCAGCTGCATTGTTTCCATCATAAAAAGCCTCTATTCTAACTTTACATGCAGTGTTGGATTCAGTAATGTAACTTCCGAAGTGAAAACAGGAGTACGACAGGGATGCCCCTTATCAACAACATTATTTTTGACAGCCATAGATTGGGTGACGCGCCAGACAACAAATTGCAGTCCAAGATGAATTAGACGGACGTTTTCTACAATGGAAGACCTGGAATATGCAGATGACACTGCACTACTCGCACATTCACATCAACACATCCAAGAAAAAACCGATAGACTGAATAAGTATGGCCAGCAGGTTGGCCTGAACATCAATCTGAAGAAGACAGAAATCATGACACTAAATGTGGGCAATCCTGAGCCAATAACGGTAAGGAACCAGCAGTTAGAACAGACAGACACATTTACTTACGTAGGATGCATAGTAACACCTGATGATGGAACAAGCAAGGACATTAAGAACAGAATGAATAAAGCCAGAACAGCCTTTGCTAGTCTCAGCAACATTTTGAAGTCTTCCCAGTACAGCACAAACACCAAACTAAGGCTGTATGAGAGCTGTGTACTTTCTGTGCTTCTCTATGGTGCAGAATGCTGGAGAGTAACAGAGAAGGAAATGACGAAAAACTGTCCTCCTTCCACACAATCTGCCTAAGGAAAATTCACCGAATCTTTTGGCCAAACACCATCAGTAACCAAGAATTACTTATTCGGAGTAACCAGGAGGACATGCACACCATCATAGCTGGCAGACGCTGGAGTTGGGTTGGCCACGTCCTCAGAAGGGACCCTGATACCATCACAAGAACAGCTATGCTATGGACCCCCGAGGGAAAGCGAAAGAGAGGCCGACCAAAAATAACTTGGCGGAGAACTGCGGAAGCCGAGATGCAAAGAATGAACCAGATTTGGGGCACTGCATGAAGAATGGCTGCCGACCGAGCAAAGTGGAATCAATTTGTTGCTGCCCTACAAGATGCCACCAGGCGTGATGGCCACTGACTGCTTTGATGGTTATGGATCAAAGAAGAAGAAGAAGGTGACCTGCTTGCTGCTTCACAGAAATGCTTTAAAAGACAATAAAAAGATACACAATATAAAACTCACATTCACCAGTATTTAAAAGAAAAAAAAAAACGATTCCAAATGATCTTACCTGAACTAACACAAAGTACCTCTTCTTCCACTTTTTCCATACTGTTTTACCCAAAGCATATAGGTACCTTGAATAGAACATATGAAATAATTTAAAGCACTTTGAAAATATTTAGAGATTTAAAGAGACATTAAATGATATTTTAAGAATATTTACAGGTATCATCATCAATCTTCAGCTCCAAGGAGCATTGGCCTTCAACAAACTTATGCCAAGTCTTCCTGTCCCACACCAAGAACTCAAGGTCCTTCTTGGATATATATCTTGTAATTTCACATTTCTGCTGCCACCTGTTTTCCCTCTGACCTGCTGGTAACAACCAGTTTGGTACCCTGCTATTCCATTAGGCCATCTGGGAAGATTGTTAACCAGTTAATAGTTAACCTTTTTGACACTGCTATATTAACCATATTATATATACATTTTTTAATGTAGTGATTTAAGTAGTATCTATTTCTAACATAAAAGTGGGAAATTATCAACTATTACATAAATTAAAGTTAGCATGTCGTTTTAAAGTGCTTTTTTTTCTTCAGCTCATTATCTAACACAGGACTTTTATTATTATATATACTCCTGCAAGAAAGTGATGTTGCAAGCTCCACTTGTATGTTTTTATTCTTATTTATAGTATTTTTTTCTATCTGGATTGAAAACTACTCTAAATGGTGAATCATTTAAATTTTTTTTTTTTTAATTTGTCTTTCTTGCTACATTATTTTTTCACTAAAACTACCTTTGCTAGAGACATCTTGCTCTCCTATAAAAGTTTATTCCCTTTTCTACGACTTGCAAAAATTAGAATTATCAATTTATCATGATTAGATATTATTTCATCTTACTTACTTAGACCTACACATAATTTTACACAGTGACCGAAATTTGATGTGTGGCATATGTTAAATTATATGAAGCATGTAAAGTGTTAAACAGTATGATCAGCTGGTTTTATTTGTTTAGCATGTACACATTTAGGCAGCTAAAATATTTTGGCCACATAAAAAGGCATAACACCTTGCAGAAGACCATAATAGAAGGGAGAGTTGAAGGCAAACGTGCAAGGGGAAGACAGCGCTATAAGTGGGAAGATAACATCAAGAGATGGACAGGAAAGAGTCTATCAGAGTGCACCACCAAGACAAGAGACAGAAGACGTTAAGGATACATTACAGCCAACCTTCGTTGTGGAGATGGCAGCTGATGATGATGATGTACACGTTTTGAATTCTATTGTAAGGTGTGTGCATAAGCCATGGTATTCAATTTTTGACCTGGAGAAAAGGCACCATTTGTGACTGGTATAACAAAGAATGCAGACTTATTACACAGAACCCGAGAAACATCTGCTGAAGAAAAAAACAATGAATGAAAAGAAAAATATTGAAAATGATCAAAAACAAAATATTGTATACATATTACAAGACATAACAATTCACTAAAAACTTTAATAGAAGAGGCTAAAAAAAAGAGGACAAAGAGAGGGATAAATGTGGGAAGGACACATCAAATGTTTGATAAGAAAACTCTTCCTGTATACCATGAGACCAGAGACAGAACATGTTGCAGAAAAAAATGTTGCAGATCAAATGCTGCCAAGCTGAAATATGCAGCTGACGCATGCTCTTGTATAAAAATCACTGTATTAGAGGTGTTTCAAATAGTTTTATTATAACTGCTTGGTTTTGAACTACTTCTTTGAAAAGAGTGATGGATTCCTTACCCACAATGCTTCATATTTTGTGGCTTATCCATCCGGACTGCTATTTTAATGCGCAGATCATCAGGAAAGTTTTTGGCCTTGTGCATATGATACCATTCTGGAGTCCTTGAACTGTTGGCTGTTGGTCTAATCACAACCTGTTAAATGAAAACACAGATATCAGAATAAGAGAACAGCCAGTACGGTACAAAATGACATCAGTGTTCATTTTCAAAAGATAAAAATAATGAAAGATAAGACAGACTGAGAAAGATACAGCAACATACTGGTAAATGTAATTTTTCCTGGTACAGTAAAAACTCTGGTCAAAAAGAAAGATACAGCACAGCAAATGTAAAAGTATTCCTTTCAAACTACAGGCCAGATTTAAACCACACAGACAGACATCTTACATAGTTCATTCTTGATATTCATTCTTGACTCTCCAGCCCCCCATAGAGCACAGGCCTTTCATAAATACACGGCAAGCCTTCTTGTCCTGTGCTATCCATTCGCAGTCTTTCCATGTCGTCTTTATCGCCATCTTTCTTCTTAGATCCGTTCCCCCCCCCCCCCCCCCCCCTGACAAAGCAATCAGTGGTTATCAAGCTTGGTGACATCTTGTAGGGTACCAACAAACGCTCTCCACTTCACTTGGTTCATGGCTATCCTGCATACTGTACCCCGGCTCTGATTCCTGCTCTCTATCTCAGACTACAGAATACTTCGCCAAATTGTTTTTTGTTGGCCTTTTTTTTTTTGCTTTCCTTCTGGAGTCCATAGCATGGCATTTCTGGTGATGGCTTTTCTGCGGACATTCTACCCAATTCTTTAACCCCTTCATGTTTATGTTGGATTCCCTTCTCCATGTGTTTTTTGGTTCCCTGTGTTTCTCTTACCCTGGAAATTCCAGAACAAGGACTGCCCTGTAAGCTAACATCTTGTTTTCTCATGTATGCTTTAAACAATGCCAGAGTCTTCTCTTCACATCTTTTACCTTTGGGGTCGGAGTGGCTCAGAGGTATGGTGTCTGCCTCGTATTCAAGAAGTACCGGGTTCGAATCCCAGTTGAGGGATTATAATTTATTGAAATATTTTTTTCAGAACCAATGGTCCTAATTACATCCCCCTGTTCTCATAGGTAGTGAGATCGGAAGCCTAGCCTTATCGGATAAGGGCGAAAAAATAGGAGGTCCTGTGTGCAAGTTGTGCAAGTTAAAAATCTCACGGCAGTTGGAAATTGTAAAGAGTAGGCTTATCAGGCCGCTGCCCTGGCAAAATTTAAAAATTAGGAAACCTACCCACCACAAAAAATATTTATAGAATGTGTGATTCCTATACACTATATACACACATTGGGATTCTTGCCGGTGCTACAGAGTTCGTGCACTGCGCTGAGATCCTCCTTGTGTGATCTAAGGGAGGAGATCGGAGCACTGATGGCGTTGTCCGTGTGCAATGAAGATAGTCCTTAAAAACCAAACCAAACCCTTTACAGCCCTATAATTTTTTTTTGAGTACGCCTGCTATAACTTACTTACTTACTTACTTACTTACTTAGTCGTTCCACTTCTACCGTGAGGTGTAGAGGTGCTATAACTCGAGGCGAAATCTCAGGTTAGTATATCTAACCTGAGACTGATTTTTACGTGAGTATCCCTTTTTTTCTTGTACAAAGACAGGTGTCCCTCGCCATTCAGGCAGATACTCGCCAATTTTGGATGTACCCATTGGAGCTGGGTCGGCTCAGGAGCCGCCAGTTCCTGGTCGACGACACTCTTCAAATGTCCTCGCCAGGGCTCGAGTTAATCCAGTCCAAATCCTGGTCGACGAAAAATCTTCAAATGTCCTCAAACGGGTTTGATCCTGGGTTACCCGGTCACCGGCGCAGTTTGGTAACCACTACAGGCTCCCACAGCCCTATTATAAATTAACATCTTCATTGACAGACTTAAAATACTAGTGATAGTTTACCTTTCCCAACTCCTTATCCTCCAACTTCAACATGCCTGAGCTCTCTGTGTATAGTTTGACTTTAACTACTGGAAGGGGATGTGTAGTAACAAAGTCACCTTGTGTGTCCCATCTAACAGAAAGAAACAAGAAATCATAATGAATTCAAGAGATTCAGACACCAGACAACCACTCAATAGGAACTGAACTGGGTAAAACCTTAAGAAGGTGAGATCTCTAAGGTGGTGGGAGTTTCCTAGGTATGAAAAATGTAGCACACAAGTTATACTCAAGACTGGCCTTAGTGAAAAATGTGTAAAAACACAGACCACCAGCAGTTTTGAACTCAAACCAAATTCACCATCATTATTACATTTCTGGCCCCTAAGAATCATAGGCCTTCAAAAAACGTATGTCAAGTCCTCCTTTATTGTGCCATCAGCTCAAGGTCTTTCCATGACTTCTTCCTTCTTTTGGATGTGTTTTTTTTTGGTCGTCCTCTTTCTATCTTACCCTGATGATTCTAGAAGAAGACCTGCTTTGTAATGTATCAAAAGATTTCCTCAGTGTGTCACCGAGTCATCACCAACACTTTCTTCTCATCTCTTGTTCCACTGGCATCAAACCGGATTCGCTACAGCAAACATTATCTTCTTTTTTCTTCCATTTTTAAACTATTTCATAAATTTAGATTAATTTACGGGACCCCAAGATGCAGCAATAGTGAATGCAGTCAGCGACCCATAGCTGTACTGCTTGCATCAGGACCAGCGAACCAGAGCTGGTCAAGACCGCACTCCACCTCCACGTGGTGGTCCTGGAAACAGTCTGCAGCAGTGCAGTCTGGCTGAGCGAGTGTGGATCGCAATGGGAAGGCAAACCCGGTCCCTAAAAAATGCCGTGCTGAAGTCAGATGTGTCGACCGAAAGGTGCAGATATCACAGCTTAGGCGTAAACAGACACAACGCAACCACCGTCCTTTTCAGGGCGAACGAGGAAGAAGAAGAAGAAGATTAATTTACACTTTTTTTCTATGTCTTATTGTGTTTTAATCTCACACATGTTGTATTTCTTTTGATAATTTTCCCATGTTTCATCCTGTCAAATGCCTCGGTGTAGTCTCGACTTGACTTGCCTTGTCCCAACACTTGGTCAATGAGGCAGCATAGATGAAAGAGTTGTACTAGTGGTCACCACTTCTGTCTATCAATGATCAGTCCGTTTAGTTTCATGACAGTTAAGTTTGTTTTTACTTTGTCAGTACATTTATTTTTCTGTCTGCCATATCTTCTTTCACCTGGTACTGTTGTCTTTAAGGAAAATCTATTGTTGTCTACACAACAGAAGCACAAAAGTATTTTCATTATTAATGTCAGCTTATGAAAGACAACAATGAATGCACCAGATGCGAAAGATGGACCACAGCCTTGATTACTTTGCGCTTGTGCCCACAGGTCTATTTAAATCTCTTAACTGAAAGTTCTGCATAATTCCAGGATATTTTATGGAACTTTTCAACGTTAATGTTAGATAAATCCCTTACACTTTGGGCATTTATTTTTAATAAAGTGGTGATGAGAAACAAGGGAGGAAGAAATGCAGAAAGCAGAAGCTATAAAATAAAGAAACAAAGCAAAACTACAAAAAAGTTAACTAATCTTTAACTATAGAAAACAAAATCCTTTGAGGATGTCTTGATAATTTTCTAACAATTCAGTGGTGATGAGAAATTAGACAGGAACAACTACAGAAAGCAACAAACATAAAATACACGTAAAACAATAAACAAACAAATGTTTCTGTAGAACTACAGAAGGAGAAATCCATTAGGGATATTTAAGCTGGAAAATGATGGGGAAAGATTAGTGAAAATGCTAATATTCCTGTAAGAATAAAGTTTAAAAACAACAACACAAGTAAGAAGAAGCAGCATCAGGAAAAAACCATCCAGCTGACTTACTGTGGCTTTGACGCTTCTGCTTGATCAGTCTGTAGCTTCTCTCCACCTTCAACATCCATCGTGCAATATACAATTTTACTTGGCGCCAGAGATTTCAGCCCTTTTACTTCAATCACATGGACCTGGCAGACATGTCAATTGTTACTTACAGGTAAATTTGAGTTTCTTAAAATTAAAAATGGCCTTAAATATTAACACAATCTCTTTTTTTGTTTTTCTTTCTTCCACATTCTGAGATAATGAAGCTCTTTGATAAGTACATATGCTTTCATTTTCCTCCAGATTACGAGATTGTTTCTCTCAAACGACTGCTTCTAATTGATGTACAGTGCGATCACAATTTACGCGAGGGTTATGTTCTGGAGGATTTTGTTTAATTTGAGATTTGAGTAAATTGAAAGATAATTTTCTCCACATAAATTCCATACGCTACAGTTAGAGGGATATGTCTGCAAAGTAAATTTTTTTTTTTAATTAATAAAATTTATCATAAAAAAGCATACGACAATGAACAAAAAGCATAAGAAATATAAAACAAAAACATGAAATTATGAATGTTAAGAGCTGTAGTGATATTCTTTGCATCTTTTCCAGCTTGCGTTATTTTGATTTTGCATAAATGAGATTGCATAAATCGCAATCATACAGTCCCTAAAATAATTTTTATAACGTGGTTCTTCTAATATTAAAAGCATAGGCATTTCATGACAAGCTAAAAAAATATACTTTTTTTTCTTTTAAATCTAATGTAACATGAACTTACGAGGGGCATTCAGAAAGTAATGCACCACATCGTTTTTCTCAGGAGCTGTTTATCCAAAAAGTATGAAATTTATAAACAATATACATGGATATGTCATGTAAACATCTGTATTATTCAACATAATCCCCATCAACTTGTACGGCTTTGTGCCATCGCGAAACAAGTGCATGTATTCCTAGCCCGTACCAGATTTTGTCTTGATCATGTAGCCATTTCTTCGCTGCATGAATCATTCCTTCATCATCTTCAAACCTTGTCCCACGGAGTGCATCTTTAAGTGGACCAAACAGATGAAAATCAGAGGGTGCCAAATCGGGACTATAGGGTGGATGGGGTAGTACAGTCCAACCCAATTTGGTGATTGCTTCCCGTGTTGCCAGACTTGTGTGAGGTCGCGCATTGTCGTGAAGGAGAAGCAGGTCTGCTGGATTCTTGTGCGGCCGAACTCTGCGAAAACGTTGATTGAGTTTTTTCAATGTCTTAATGTAAGCTTGCGAATTGATTGTCTCTCCTCCTGGCATAACTTCCACAAGAATCACACCTTCAATGTCCCAAAAGACAGTGATCATGACATTTCCAGCCGAAGGAATTGTCTTGAATTTCTTTCTTCGTGGTGATTACGGATGATGCCACTCCAATGACTGTCTTTTTGTCTCAGGTTCAAAATGATGTGCCCAGGTTTCGTCACCTGTAACGATCTTAGCCAAAAAGTTCTCTCCATCAGCATTGAAACGCTCCAACAATTCAGAAGAAATTGCTTTCCTTTGCAATCGGTGGTCATTTGTGAGACTTCGAGGAACCCATCTTGCGCAAACCTTAGAAAATCCGAGAGTTTTTATAACTGCATTTGCACTACCAATGCTGACTGACAGCTGTAAGGCCAATTGTTGAGTAGTGATTCGCCTATCAGTAAGAATAATGCCCTCAGCGCATTTCAACATTTCTGCGTTGGTGGCTGTGGCAGGACGTCCACAGCGCGGCCGATCAAGCAGCTCCGTATCTCCACTTCCTGATTCTTTGATTCTCTGAACCCAGCGACTGACTGTACTCCTGTCGACTGCACAACTTCCATACACATCACATAGACGCTTGTGAATGTTCACAACAGTTTCCTTCTCTGCAACGAGAAATTCTATCACAATTCGATGTTTATAACGCAAGTTGCTAACACGCTCCCTTTCAACGGTTTAGGGCAGCCGTATTATTTGGCCGGTTGCGGTGCAATTTGGTGCACACAATTGGCACATGCCATATTTGAAGTGTGCAAAATTTCATGCTTCTATTTTCATTATTAGCTGAGAAAAACGATGTGGTGCATTACTTTCTGAACGCCCCTCGTACTTCAGGTGTGTAAGAACTTTACGCTAAACATATGAAAGGTGGATTCATCCTCGTCTCCAGTTAAGAAAATGACATGCACATAATCGTTAATGCCATATTATATTTTGGTTAACTTTTATCTTTAGCTTTCTTTTCTATTTTTAATTTTAAGTTTAACTGCCATTTACAGTGACAAGAAATAATTATTTACCACGTAAATTACAAAAATGAAAATATGTGAGCTGTGGCATTCAACATTTCTGGAACGGACAATGACATAATGTCATTGTATTATCACAAATAAACACTTTAGGCATTATCTAATTTAACTTGTTCTGAAACCAAATAAACTGTGTTAAAGTCAATAATTCTAACCATTTGTATTTTAAAACAACCTGGAACCAAATACGTGCTTGTCAAAACCTTATTACTCTACTTCAGTCTTTCTCAACCTTTTTGTATTCACAGCACACTTTTCAATTTTCTAAAAATTTGCTGCACACCTATCTGACTTCGCGCCTGAATAAACAATAACAGTGATATATACTAAATTAAATACACTAATTTGTGGGTACTTCAGAATAAAGAAAACTCTCAATTCGATTTTCTTTTAATTGTTTAAAATAATTAGAACATATATTCGACCGGAAAAAAAAATGTTTTTCATACAAACCTGGTGGTCCTAATGGGATTCTTGGGCTTGATGCTTTTGAGTAATTTTTTTTTATATTAGGGTGTATATGGGATAAGCAAACTCTTATTTCAACTTCAACACAGAGAGGTTTCCCCCCTTTTTTTTTTTTTTTTGCATTTAATGCTTGTAAGTGTTGAAAATCCCAACTCACATAAATATGACGTAGAAAACTGCATCTAAATAATTAAAAGCTCATTTTGCAATAACAGAATACTCGTCTTTAACAGAAATCCAGAATGCGACCAGGGGTATCTCAGAGCGTTTCATTATAAGACTGCGATCAGTTGAAATAGTTTTATATTACATGATTACTAAAAATATACTTCATTTAGTAAATTTACAAAATTTTTGCGGCACACTTCTTTAGGCGGTGGCACACCGCTTGAGAAACACTGCTCTACTTCATTGTTTTACCTTTGCAACTGTGTGTGAGAGTGTGGTTCCGTCTATGAAAGAAAAATGCTGAAAAATAAAAATATAAAACAAAGGATAGAATAAATCAATATGAATCTGTATGTTCTCGAACTCTTCCACCACATTACATTATTCAAAATTCTGATTTAGCAAGCCTGACTGACCTCTAAAGAAAAAGTCAGGACAACATCCATCTTGGAAAGTCCTGGGTCGTTGTCTTCACTAGTGTCCAACTTTGAAATGGAGGAATGCTGAGTTCTGTGAATAGAGAAACTCGCATGATACAATCCATAATGCTAAAATGCAATGCCATTTCAACACATACTCATTATGTTCATAGTAATTTATATCCAAGATATTTTCGTAAGCAAGTTATTTCAAAACAACTAAAAGGAAATGTCCCCACTTCAAAGAGGTTTAAAAAATTAAACAATAACTGTTAAAATATGAATGAGTGCATTGTTCAATCAAACACAACAAAACTGCTCACAATCACACAGAACCATATGGAATTCTTTTAACAATGGTCAGTGGTTCCCAAACCCAGGTCTTTAGGAGGGTCAAAAGGAGGTCTAGGAAAAGTATGAGAAAAATAAGGAATTATATTCTCTAAAGGCACAAGAGTGTCCAAATAATAAAAAGTTTGGTCACCAGCAAAAACAAAAAAAGCTTGGGAACCACTGCTTGGCCGAGTACACTAATTATACAGTATTACATTTTAAAAAAAAAACATTATCTTGCTTTGCCTATAAAATATAGACCAGCCCGTTAATGAAATTTATACACAAATTATATTGCACTGCGTCGATTTACACAGAAAGATCACAATATTTTTATTCAACTAAGATTTCATCAAGTGGATACATACACTGATATATATGGGCAATGATGTGGACACCAATGAAATGCTCATGCAAATGTGAAGGCAAGAACAGAAAGCACGAGCAATGTACGAGGGGGCTTCAAATGAAAACCTTAAATATTTTTTTTTCTAGATTTATTAAGAAAAAGTGACACACAACTGTATCATTTTTCGACTTAGTCACCATTGCGTTCTATACAAGTCCCCCAGCGCCTACAAAATGCATGGATTCCTATAGAAAAGAATTCTTTTGGTCTCGTGTGTAGCCACTCATGCAAAGTGTAGGTCCTCGATGGTTGCAACCATTGCACGGGCAGTATGGGGCCGAGCATTGTCATGTTGCAACAAGACACCTGTACTCAGAAGTCCATGTTGTTTGGATTTGATTGCGGGTCGAAGATGATTCCTGAGAAGATCTGTATATGTGGCACTGGTGACAGTGTTCCCCCTGGGCATGTAGTGAGTGCTCTTAAATAACACCTCGTTCATCCCAAAAGGTGAGGAGGTATGGCGCCATTCCTTGCTCGCTCTCTTGGGTTCCGGCTGGTGGTAGTGATGAACCCAGGTTTCATCTCCAGTAACAATTCTCGCTAGGAAACCATCACCTTCTGCTTCAAAGCGCCGCAAAAATTCTTGACAGACATCAACACGTCATTGTTTCAATTCTGGAGTAAGCTGCTGTGGCACCCACCTTGCAGAGACTTTGTGGAACTGGAGCAGATCATGGATGATGTGGTGTGCTGAACCTTGACTGATGTCCAGAAGTGCGGCTATTTCATTCACAGTCACTCAGCGATTTTCCATCACGGTGCTGCAACTGACTCTAGGGTCACTACTCGGTGTGCCTGACCAGGTCGATAACAGTCTGTCACAGTACTCACGCCGTTTTGGAACTTCCTACGCCACTCGTACACCTGCTGGAGTGACAAGCATGCATCACTGTACTGGACCTTCATTCACCGATGAATTTTTATAGGTTTCACCACTTCGCTGTTAAAAAAACGGATAACAGAACGCTGCTCCTCTTTGGTGCATGTCACTAGTGGGGCGGCCATCTTTAAACTCCTACTGTGACATCATGTGGTTCATCTGCACCATGATGCCACCTGCAGGACACTCTTGACGTCCTTAGCAACAATACTGCCAACTTACACGACAATGGCACGGTGTTTCAAATTTCTATCGCAATTTTAAGGTTTTCATTTGAAGCCCCCTCGTATTTTTAATATGGAGACACTATTAGGAAAATCAGGAAACAATCGAGAAGAATATCAATCTTTACATTTTCAAAAGTAATGTCAAGGCTGTGTTCAACTATTCAGCAGAACTAGACTACCCAAAACTAAAATATGACTGTGCTAACTTATAACGCAGCCCCGTGTAGTTCCCGGGGGTCTCTGAGTAAACAAAGAAAGAACAGGACTACTGTACCCTCAGACAGGTCATCTGAGGTCACTAATACGATGTCTGAATGACAGAGTGGTTAAAGCGCTGGTCTCTCGTGGCAAATTTGCCAGGTTCGATTCACGGTACCAACAGGCTCCAGTATACCTAGCTGTAAATGGGTATCTGACTTTGAGTTAGGGACAGAAAAGGCAGTGAGGAATGGAACTGGTCACCCCCCACCTCTCAATGCTGGACCTAGTTTGGTGAAGTCTCTAACACTTCATTCACCTACAGCAGTATCAGCTATGGGACTATCTTTATCTTTTTAACATGATGTGCATGGGAGGGTGACAACCTCATCATGTAAAACAAATTGCCCCAGAAGCCACTGCTGCTGAAGCATGTGAATGCTTGGTGCAGGCTTCCTCCAAGGGGACCAGCTGTAATGGTGGCTCTATGCTCCATAAGGAGCACAAAAGAAAATGAATGAACTTAAAAAGCAGAAACAGGATGAACAAAATTAATATCAAGACTGTGGTGACCTACTGAGAAGAACTAGGCTATATCAAACTAATGTCAAAACTAAGATGACCTGCAAATAAGTGTTAGGATGAACAAATATAATATTAAGACTGTGATGATTCACCGAGAAGAACTAGGCCATACACAACAAATGTCAAGGTTGCTGACTTACAGAGAAGTACTAAGCTGAACAAAACTAATGTTGAGAATGTGATGACCTACAAAGAAGTAGACCACACAAAACTAATGTCATGACTACTGACCTACAGAGAAGAACTAGGTTCCACAAACTTATGTTTAGATTGAACACCTATGGGTTTGCTGGAGTTTGGCATTATGCGTAAGACCAGTAGGGGTGAATGTATGAGATGATGCATCCAGCGTATATACAACCAGCATGCAACAGGAACAATTAGCATTCATAACCTTCAATGTTTGCTGAGAGAGACTGAGCACCTATGGGTTTGCCTGGCGTGCAATCATGTCAATTCTGAACATCAATAACAATATGTTAAGACTATGGTGACCTACCAACAACAACAACAAAAACCAGCCTCCACAACACTGCTGACCTACAAAGAAGTACAAGGCTCAGCAAATTACACAAACAGAAAACAACAAAAACAAAGATGCACAAAACTAATGTCAAGAATGTGCTGACCTACTGAGAAGAACTAGGCCACATAAAACCTAATGTCAAGACTATGATAACCTACAAAGAAGTACTAGGCTGAACAAATCTAATGTTGAGAATGTGATGACCTACTAAGGCGGTAAAACCTTATGTCAAGACTGCTGACCTACACAGAAGGTACTAGGCTGAACAAATCTAATGTTGAGAATGTGATGACCTACTAAAGCCATAAAACCTAAAGTCAAGACTGCTGACCAACAAAGAAGTACTAGGCTGAACAAATCTAATGTTAAGATAGTGATGGCCTACAAAGAAAAAAAAAAACTAAGATGCACCAAACTAATGTAAATATTGTAATGACCTGCTGAAAAGAACTAGGTCCTACAACATTAATGTCAAGACTGCTAACCTTCAAAGAAGAACCAGGTCACACAAAACTATGGTCAATACTATGATGACTGAGACAGCAGAACTAGACTACACAAAACTAATGTCAAGATTGTGATGACTGAGACAGCAGAACTAGACTGCACAAAACTAATGTCAGGACTGTGATGACTGAGACAGCAGAACTAGACTACACAAAACTAACGTCAGGACTGTGATGACTGAGACAGCAGAACTAGACTGCACAAAATTAATGTCAAGGCTGTGATGATTGATTGAGACAGCAGAACTAGACTGCACAAAACTAATGTCAAGACTGTGATGACTGAGACAGCAGAACTAGACTGCACAAAACTAATGTCAAGACTGTGATGACTGAGACAGCAGAACTAGACTGCACAAAACTAATGTCAAGACTGTGATGACTGAGACAGCAGAACTAGACTGCACAAAACTAATGTCAAGACTGTGATGACTGAGACAGCAGAACTAGACTGCACAAAACTAATGTCAAGACTGTGATGACTGAGACAGCAGAACTAGACTACACAAAACTAACGTCAGGACTGTGATGACTGAGACAGCAGAACTAGACTGCACAAAACTAATGTCAAGACTGTGATGACTGAGACAGCAGAACTAGACTGCACAAAACTAATGTCAGGACTGTGATGACTGAGACAGCAGAACTAGACTACACAAAACTAACGTCAGGACTGTGATGACTGAGACAGCAGAACTAGACTGCACAAAATTAATGTCAAGGCTGTGATGATTGATTGAGACAGCAGAACTAGACTGCACAAAACTAATGTCAAGACTGTGATGACTGAGACAGCAGAACTAGACTGCACAAAACTAATGTCAAGACTGTGATGACTGAGACAGCAGAACTAGACTGCACAAAACTAATGTCAAGACTGTGATGACTGAGACAGCAGAACTAGACTGCACAAAACTAATGTCAAGACTGTGATGACTGAGACAGCAGAACTAGACTGCACAAAACTAATGTCAAGACTGTGATGACTGAGACAGCAGAACTAGACTGCACAAAACTAATGTCAAGACTGTGATGACTGAGACAGCAGAACTAGACTGCACAAAACTAATGTCAAGACTGTGATGACTGAGACAGCAGAACTAGACTGCACAAAACTAATGTCAAGACTGTGATGACCCAGACACCAGACTGAATAAAATGCAAACATTCATAAATAAACACTTAAGAACACTTCTGAAGATCATATGTCAAGAGAGTATCAAAAATAAAAATCTCTGGAATTGAATAGTCCTTATAAGACACCATACAATTACGATATTAATTTTGACCCTTCACTCTCACAATGTTGTCACAATAACAAAGATCCTATTGAAATATGACATTTCAAAAGTTTTTAAAACAACTGCACTACGACTGGGGGGGGGGGGGGTAGGGGGGAGGGGGGGGGGGGGGGGGGGAGGGGAGGTGGGAGAATTAAATTGGTAAGTAAGACTAGTGAAAATAAGTATCAGACAAACATTACATAAAGCCCAGGTCAGATTTGCTTCATTCTGGCACTAGTGCTATCTAGAGTTGCATACAGTTAGTAATAATAAAAACATTAGCAAAAGAACATTTTTCCTTTGTTCTGCTTAGGTAATATGTGGGATTTGGCCCGCTGAATGGTAGAATATTCTAGCACAAAAATCTTGCATCATGCAATAACATGTCCAAGAGGATACAACTAAATTATATAAAATGATACAGTAGCAAGTAGTGCGACACCATTATGGCTGCACAGTTTATTACCACCTTAACACTCAGACTCCGGAGCAATAATGGTCTGATCATTGGTCAGTTTCAACACCCATGCCAAAAAAAAAACACAAAAACGGTGAGACTGTTGTTTTTAGTTTATCAAACTTCAAAATTCAACCATTTAATTCAGTCTGTTTTAAATGCATAGGCTGACTTCCATTATTATTTAAACAACAAATCTGAGCGTAGTTAAGCAGCATGTGTACATGTTTTGATGTTATTGTTACAATTTGTGTGACCATTTGCGTGTTTGCGATTTTCTTTGTTTTGTTACAGAAATATGTCAGGCTTTACATATATAAATTCTAAGTGACCTAAGCAAATAATTGTCAATCTTAATTAGAAACATTGTTGATTATTTAACAGTCAGTTTGTTGTCAAATGATGGGATCGGTGCAGAAATGATACACATACAGTAGAACTCCATTTATCCGAACCCCAATTATCCGAACATCCAATTATCCGAACACTTTTTCCAGAAAAGAAAAAAAATCAGATGCCACAGTCACGTTAGACTAAAATTCTGAATCTTTTGATGCGGCAAACGTCAAATGTGTGCGAACAATTTGTAGAGAATGGGATGGCTAATGGTCGGTCGCTTACGTACAGGAAGTCAGTTAGATCATAAAGTCAGTTAATATCTGATTTACCAATCCATTGTACGTGTGCGTTCTAGGTAGAACACTGGCTAAACAGACAGTTCAACTTAAAATAATTGTGTCTGCTACTACAGCAGAATAATTTTGGTGTACAAGTATTTCTCTGTGCGATATGGCATCTTCCAGTAGGCCTAAAGCATATAAAAGGAACCGCAATGTTTTGTCAATTGAAACGAAAACAGAAATTATCAAGAGACTAGGACAAGGTGAAACTGTGTCTTCACTTGTGAGGATTTTCAATGTTGGGAAAGCTACCGTCTCTGACATCAAAAGTAACAAGGATAAAATTATGAGTTTTGCATCGAAATTTGATAGTGAAAATGGGTCGAAGAAACGTAAAACCATGAGAAATGCGAAAGATGTGAAATTGGAAGAGGCTTTGTATATATGGTTTGTGCAAAGAAGAAGCAAAGGGGAACCTATCTCTGGTTCTCTGTTGTGTGAAAAGGCACTTCAGTTCAACAATCAACTTGACGGTCCTCCTGACTTTAAGGCTAGCCAGGGATGGTTAAGAAACTTTAAATCTCGTCATGGCATACGAGAATTGGAGATTCAAGGGGAATCTTTATCTAGCGATGCAACTGCCGCTAAAAATTTTAAAGAAACATTCTTGGCTTTTTTGGAAGAAGAAGGTTATTCACTCGATGATGTGTATAATGCCGATGAGACTGGCTTATACTGGAAATCATTGCCTCAAAAATCACTTGCATCTCAGCGCGAAGCAGCTGCCCCTGGGTTTAAAAAGTGCAAAGAGAGAGTAACAATTTTGGTAGCCGCGAATGCCAGTGGAAGTCATCGTTTACCGGTGCTAATGATCGGCAAAGCCAAAAAACCACGTTGTTTAAAGAATGTGACATGCCTCCCATTGTGTTACAAAGCACAGAAGAGTGCTTGGATGAATAGTGAAATATTTCTTGATTGGTATACAAATCAGTTCATCCCAAATGTGAAGAGGTTGAGAGAACAAGAAAAGAAAACTGGAAAAGTAATTCTTCTACTGGACAATGCACCATCTCATCCAGAGACGGATACATTGAATGCAGTTGATGCAAATTTTAAAGTAATTTTTCTGCCTCACAATGTAACAGCATTGATTCAACCAATGGATCAGGGTGTTATAGCAAAGCTTAAAAAGATGTACAAGAAGGAAGTCCTGCGTCGTTTATTGTTGGCTGAAGATGAAGAAAGTGTGGTGGCGTTTTCTAAAAAGCTTAATCTCAAAGACTGCTGCTATATGTTAGCTGATGCTTGGACCACCCTGTCACAAGATAATCTCAACAAGGCTTGGAGTAGATTGCTTGGGAAAAAAGAAGGAAATGAAACTACTGCAGTGGACACAAATGATGATTGTATAAATGAAATTGTGGAACTGTTTCAAGCAATGCCCGGATTTTCGGACTGTGACAAAGATGATGCACACATGTGGCTAGAAGATGATAATGATTCTGGTTTTCAGTTTTTGAATGACAAAGAAATTTTGTCTTTTGTGCAAGAAGAAAACCAAATACATGTAGTGACCGATGATGAAGACTCCTCAGAAGTACATGATGTACTTGTAGATTATGAAGAAAAACCAAAACGTTGACCAAGTCCTGAAGAGGTCTTTATAGCACTAGAAACAACGATGGCTTGGTACGAGCAAGAAGATGACAGCTGTCCTACACAGCTTCTGCTGTTGAAGAGAATGCAGGACTTAGCAGCCAAAAGGAGACTATCCAGTTTGGTGCAAAAGAGGATTCCTCATTATTTTAAATAGTGGGCTACATCTGTGCAAGTACATATATACGTAAGTTGCGCCTGGTTTTGAATCGTTTGTAATGTTATTTTGAAAACATTTCTCTTTCTTAACAAAAAAATTAATACAAGTAGTACATGCACTGCAGTGTAATAAAAGATTTTGGTGATACAGTGATCTAATACAGTGTGGGTATTATTATTACAGTACAAGTAAATATGTTTTATAGTGTATTTTCCTTGTGATGGTTAATTATTTTTAGAAATATGTGTACATGTACTCGATACATTATGTAATCCAATTATCCGAACATTTGATTATCCGAACGATGCTCGGTCCCATGGGGTTCGGATAAATGGAGTTCTACTGTATTAGATTTAGCTGATGTGTGGGCATAGCCAGAGACTGGCCCATCGAAAGACAACAGAACTAGACCTACAATTACATCTAATGACTAGTCATAGGGTAGAAGATGACAGCTAGGGAAATTGTTAACACCTGAAACAAGTGTAAAAGGTTTTTAATGTGAAGTTATTCTAATTTATTTGTTTGAAAATTACATATGCACTGTGGTAAAATAAATCGTGATACGTTAAAATATCTCCAAGGATAAAAAGTAGGGATAAAAATATTGCGTAAGTTACTCGAGTACATGATCGCCCAGACCGCGGGTCACTACCCGCCATGGAAATTAATTTGCTAGACGTGAAAGCAAAACATTACCCTTGGAACGGATTGAGAACGGAGATCAAAAGAAGAAAAAAAAAAATATGACTGAACATGTGCTTGAAACTAGCAAGGCTAAAAAGATGCAATTGGTGGGGAAAGGAGGAAAAAAAAAAATTCACGTCCCAAGTTGACACAAGGTAAAGAAATCGACAAAAGGGACCTTAGCTATTATACGCAACAGTCATTTCTTGGACGCTTTTGCGATAATTTAGTCCGTTTATTTGAATTCAGCGGCAAACGCCTTACAGAATATGCTCGAACATATTTCAAAAAAAAATAACTAACCTTGAAAAGTAACTTTTCTTAATAATAATGTTAGGAATATAAAACCTAGCTGGCCGGATGGCCCATCTTGAGCAGTGAAATAATATGCTTTCATTTATACAGACGGATAGATAATAAGAAAGATATTGACAAAAGACTGTGTTGTTCATATCAGCGAGCGACTGTATTGGAACAAAAATGTCACTAATTTTCAAAAAAATTGTAGCCTTGAGACGCAAGTGCTAAAATCTAGTTAGAATGAAAGAGAGGGGAAGTAGCGGACAGTGGTGGCTAAAAATAACTTTAAAGGCAAAATTGTGTAGGGGAGGGCAGAGTTGGTTCAAAAAACAAGTGTGTTTTTTTGTGAAACGCATGTAGAGACAGACGGACCAACAGACAATAAGACATACTTGACTGAGGTATGACTGAATTGACTTTTTTGGAAAGGGGTTTGAATTTGAAAAAAGAAAAAGCGCTGATTGGCCACAGATAAACATATTATCGGCGCTCAGACGCGCATCTTTGCCATTCAGCATAAGTTGTCCAGTGATAGACACAGTAATTATTTAGTGGTGTAATTTCCCCAAGCTAATTGAAATATTTAGAGGGACGCCATACTAAAGCCAGCAGCTCAGCTGAGCTTTGCTAGCATCTACTGTGTTCTATACTCATAATTCTGGTAAGACTGAAAGTATTTCTTTGTACCTTTTAATATTTGTTTAATATTTCGAGTGATTTGATACAGCCATATCAAAATCTAGCCCTTACAACAAGTAAGGATTCGTTCTAGACCCCCCGCCCTAGTTCAGGGTCTAGAGACAAACCAACTATATAAACTCCAGCAAGGATTATGAAGGGCAGATCAAGTGTTGAGATCAGTGAAACATATCACCTATCCTATTCTATGGCAAGAAGCTAATGAACATAGTTCAGAATATGTAGTCTGGGGAAACTTATCCTATGAGAAACCAACTTGGTAAGGTGTGCTGTATGGTCAGAGAGATCTGACCCTGTCTATGTGGTGTTGTTGTATAATGTTGAGTGTAGTAGTGGCTCAGGAGGTAGAGTTCTGACACATGACCAATACTTTTATTTCAGAACTGTGGGTTTTTTTATTTGGCACCAAAGTGGTGTCAAATGATGTGTTGAATAATACAAGAAGGGACCCGTGCAGTATAATATATTGGCAGAGCAGCCTTTATTTGCCCCCAAGCACGGAGAGGTGGGGCCACCAGACTCCTGATATTTGCCCCCAAGCACGGAGAGGTGGGGCCACCAGACTCCTGATATTTGCCCCCAAGCACGGAGAGGCGGGGCCACCAGATTCCAGCACCAGAACTACTCATTCAGATACGTGAGCATCTGGCCTGCTGAAATTTCACCAACTTCGTTTCTAAACACACTAACTATATTCCCATCAATAAATGGACAATGTTAGTAGACATAGAGAGGGAGTGATGAGGCCACCCCAACAGCACATCCATTCATCATTCTCCCAGCTAAATTAAAAAATATAAACAGTAGTAATATTAACTAGTCTTGTGAAATACATATGTACACACCTTTCATTTATTATGCCATATATTCATGCATTTCATTCCTAATTTCAAAACCTTTCATATGTTCTGACCAAACTAAAACCTTGGTTCAGAACAAATAAACTTAAAGAAAATATTACTATCAAAATTTTACACAGCTTGAGTTAGTTCAGTGTGTTGTAACATTTTATTAATATTATTAGACTTATTAAATATCTGTGTGTGTGTATGTAAACTACCACAACACATCACATATCATTACCCTAGAATCTTAACGTAGCCACATTCATTAGTAAAAAAAGATAGGTGTGAGGTCGTAGTGGTAGCAAGAAGGGCCTTCTGTCAATTCACAACTACATTTATCTCAGGAGCCTTCACAGCTGACCTCATGCTTCACACTAAGTAATATCACAATCATACAATACCATCAAAACCACTACATATATTGGGGTCTCTTGTTCCGGGATAATTAGCCTATCAATAATATTAGGATCTCCTGGTGGGAGAATTAAATTAGGGGAACACATTATAAAAATTAAAAGTGTCCCTTAAAATTAAAAGTGGAAATAAAAGTTGGTGAATCTTCACAGCCAGTGATAATTAATTAGTTAATTGGCTAATTAGAAGTAGTTTAGACTATAGTAATTAGAATTACTGTAGTGGTTGGAATTTTATCTTGCTCATTAACTCTTAGTATACGAGCGGCCTTCTAGAGAGGCCGATGATCGATCCCCGTCAATGGCGAAAATTTATAGCTGAATGCATGTTTAAAACCACTGAACAATTTAGTTACGTGCATGATATAGGGGTTTCATTTCTTCACATTTTGATATATAACACTTATGTTATCTTTATAAATAAATTATTTATTGCAAAATCTGTAATGGTAGTCATGAAAGGCCACTCGTATACTAAGAGTTAATAAATTGTCAAAAAAAGTATGGCGGAGCTGGCAAAGTTTAGATCAGCTGCTGTGCTAACGGCGAAGGATATGGGAATGGATGGGCAGGTTTTAATTCAATATGTAACGGCTGAATGTGATAAGTATATTGAACGGGAAGAAAGAAGATTAGAAAAAGAGGCTGAAAGAAAATTAGAGTCTGAAAGATTAGCTGAAGAGAAGAGGTTACAGATTGAGGCTGACAAGGAGGCTAAAGCATTAGAGGCAGAAGAAAAACGACAGCAAAGGGAGGCAGAAGACAGAAGGTTGCAAAGGGAGCACGAATTACGACTAAGGGAGCTGGAGCTACAAGGCCAGGCTCCTGAAAATGGTGCCAGCCCTTTTGCCTCAGATGCTACGCCCAGTCTGTGAGCCTCAAAATCAGCTATGGGGTTTCATTTAGACCATTTTGTTGAGAAAGACGATGACATAGAGGGGTACCTCGGACGTTTTGAGTTATTAGCTACTACATATGGGTTAGAGAGAGAGAGGTGGAGTTTAAAGTTATCACAGGGACTGAGAGGTACTTCTTATGAAGTCTTCGCAAAAATGAACAGAGAAGACCAAGACAATTATGACATGTTAAAGCAGGCTTTGTTATTAAGGTACGAAAAAAATGGTGAATTTTATCGTAAGAAATTTAGAAATGCCAAACTGTTGTCTGGGGAGACATACCACCAATTCTCTGCCAGACTGGAAACCTATTTGGAGAAATGGACTGCTCTGGGGAAGACCCAAGATCTGAAAGAGATGATCATGATGGAGCAATTGAGAGAGTCCATGGCTCCAGACATGAGAAAATTTCTCATGGAACAAGGTGCAGAGAAGTTGGGGGAGGTTTTAAATGTCGCTGAGAGGTATCAGGCAGCCCAGGCAGAGGTAAGTGGTGCTAAAAAGAAGCACATAGACAATTTTAAAGCTCCACAGCAATTTAATAAATTTGATAATAGAGAACAGGGAAATAAAGGTAGGACAAACTTTGAACGGCCAAGAAATGACTATCGCGACAGAAACTCACAGTTCAATGACCAAAAATCCAATGAAAGAAAACCGTTTAACCAAGGAAAAAGATGGTGTAAATGGTGCAAGAAAGATAACCATAACACCGAATTTTGTAGAAGGAAACCTTCAAACATTGCTGCAATGAAGTCGGGGACTCAACGATTAAAGGTTAATCCTAATGGACAGCAGGAACCTTATCACCCCCCAGTTTGTGAGGATGTTATTTGTAATGGGGTCACCATAAGGTGCCTTTATGATACAGGTTTGGATTATGATTCAGTTGTGAAGTCTAGCCTAGTGGACCCAAGTCAGTATACCACAGAAACAGTGGAAATACAAGGGGAAACTAAGGACATACCACTCATGACACTTCCCATCGCAAGGATAACAGTGAAAACTCGCTATGTGGAAGGAGAAATCAGAGCAGCAGTGATAGATGAACCAATCTACCCTCTGATATTGGGGTGTAGATACGTCTTCTTGGGGAATCCCGAGAGACCTGTGATCATGGCAACAGTGTAGACCAGGTCACAGAAGAAGGAGGAAGAAGGTGAACCTATAAATGCTCATCCAGAGGAGATGAGGAAGGCGCAGGCTGAGGATAGGACACTCAAGCCATGTTTTAAAAAATTGCCCAAATGCCACACACCTCCGAGCAAGGGGGAATATTTTATGAAGGACAGATTGCTATATAGGAAGACAGGAACTAGATCCACTGGTCACGGACAGTTGGTTCTTCCCAAGGTATATAGGGCAAATTTAATAAGGAGCTTACATGTTGGAAAAGATGGGGACCATGAAAAAGTCGGTACCATCTGCCAAAAAATTGCTCGCAAATACTATTGGCCCGACGTAAATGTCGATATTGAGAACTTTGTAGAAGCATGTGGCATATTTCATGAGGGAACACCCACAAAGGGAAAATATGTGCAGGACCTAGAAACGCCACGAGGCACCCTTAGGCCTGGAAGGAAAACTAATTATACTCAGGTAGACAAAGTGCAATGGGAGCCCCCTTTTCACACCCAGTCTTCACTTGAATGGATTAACATGGCCACAATGCGAAGAGTACAAAGAAGAAATTTTACCCAGGATAAGATGACAATCCCTCGGTCAGACTTATATAAACTGGAAGAACAGAAAAGAGAGGAAGATCTCTCATAAGCAATCTAAAGTGGGGAGACAAACCCAAGAAAAAAATTGGTAGTGGTCGATTTGTGAGTGATGATTCTAGGAAGAAAAGTCCTCACTATGGCACTTCTAATGGACGGGACCTGACGGGTTCCATGAAAAATACGTATGATAAATTAAAGATCCAGATGTAGCACTATTAAGGACCTGGACAGATGAGAAGGCGGAAGAGACTGTTACCTCATCTTATCAATACGTGAACGAACTGACCACTCGTTTGAAAGCTGGATGGAAACTGGCAAATGATAATTTGAAACAAGCCAGGAAGAAACATGCAGCGTATTTTAATAGGAAGGCAAAGGACAGAGAACTAGCTGTGGGAGAGAAGGTGCTGCTTCTACTACCCGGCAGCCAGAATAAATTACAAATTGGATGGCAAGGTACATATACGGTTCTAGAGAAGGTGTCTAGAACAAACTATAAAATTGACAAAAAGGGGAAGGAGAAAGTTTATCATGTAAACCTGTTAAAGAAGTATCTGGACAGACCACTCCAGGACAGCACCCCCTTACTGACCTTGGCTATCGCAACTCAAATGCAAAAGGAACCACTCACCTCACATGAATACCCATTACATCCTTGTGAAACAGCAGCACAGGTAAAAGTCAGTAAGCACCTGACTAAAAATCAGAGGGAGAGAGTTCAACAGGTTCTGGAGGAACATACAGATGTATTAACAGATAAACCAGGCCATACAAATTTGCTACAGTATGACATGAAACTGGTAGACTCAAACCCAATCTGTATGAGAGCCTATTCTATTCCGTTCGCGAAGGAGAAGGCATTGAAGGAAGAAATAGATTATTTATTGAAGGAGGGGATTATTTCACACAGTGAATCATCTTTTAGTTCCAGCGTAGTTTTGTTGAGAAAACCGTCTGGGGAACACCGACTGTGCATAGATTACAGGAAACTGAATGCTGTCACAGAAGGACAAGTGGATCCATTACCAGACCCAAAACAGTTATTTGCCAGATTAAACAAGGCAAAATACTTTTCAAAAGTGGATCTTAGTAAAGGCTATTACCAGATTCCAGTGAAGCCTGAAGTGAGACCTTATTTGGCTTTTAGCACTTCAGAAGGACATTATGAATTTAACATGCTACCATTCGGACTGAAAAATGCTCCGAGTGTATTTTCAAGGATGATGCGCAAATTGTTGGATCCCCTGAATAACCCATGTATCACGAATTTCATGGATGATATTCTCGTCGCCACAGAGACATTTGAAGAACACATTGACGCTCTAAAAATGTTATTTAATAGGCTTAGGGAGGCGAACTTAACTGCTAGGCCAACAAAATGTTGTATTGGATGCAAAGAGTTGGGATTCTTGGGACACACTGTATATCAGGGTAACATGACCCCTGATCCCAAGAACTTGGAAAAACTGCAGAGAGCACCTAGACCACAAACAAAAAAGGACGTGCGATCATTCGTGTCGTTATGCGGATTTTATCAAAAATACATCAAAGATTTTAACTCTATTTGTGCTCCTCTGACTGATCTGACTCGCAAGGGACTTCCAGATAAAATTATTTGGACTGCGCAAAGTGAATTAGCGTTCCAAGACTTAAAGGAAAAACTCACTAGCAAGCCTATTCTCAAACTGCCTGATTTGACACAGGACTTTGTCTTAAGAACAGATGCAAGTAATGTAGGACTCGGGGCGGCTTTGCTGCAAAGATCATCTTCACCTGATGGGGAACTGAACCCAGTCGCTTATGCAAGCCGCAAATTGAATAAGGCGGAGCAAGGATATTCCACAAGCGAAAAAGAGTGTTTAGCGTTAATCTGGGCAATAAAGAAGTTTCAAATCTATCTATATGGTAGGACTTTTGTGGTCGAGACGGATCATCAGCCCCTCGTATTCTTATCTCAGGCTAAGCATGAAAACACAAGATTGCTGAGGTGTCTTTATTGCTTCAACCTTATCAGTTCAGTATCCGATATATCCCAGGCAAATTGAATGTCGGTGCAGATTTCCTCAGTCGGCACCCCTGTGATCAAAATTAGAGTAGTGGCAGGCGAGAGGAGTAATTTTATCTATGTGTATCACTGGTTTTGGAACTTGCCGTAGGCATGTTTTCAAGTGGGGAGATGTGTGGTAAAATAAATCGTGATACAACGTTAAAATATCTCCAAGGATAAAAAGTAGGGATAAAAATATTGCGTAAGTTACTCGAGTACATGATCGCCCAGGCCGCGGGTCACTACCCGCCATGGAAATTAATTTGCTAGACGTGAAAGCAAAACATTACCCTTGGAACGGGTTGAGAACGGAGATCAAAAGAAGAAAAAAAAAAAAATATGACTGAACATGTGCTTGAAACTAGCAAGGCTAAAAAGATGCAATTGGTGGGGAAAGGAGGAAAAAAAAATTCACGTCCCAAGTTGACACAAGGTAAAGAAATCGACAAAAGGGACCTTAGCTATTATACGCAACAGTCATTTCTTGGACGCTTTTGCGATAATTTAGTCCGTTTATTTGAATTCAGCGGCAAACGCCTTACAGAATATGCTCGAACATATTTTTAAAAAAATAACTAACCTTGAAAAGTAACTTTTCTTAATAATAATGTTAGGAATATAAAACCTAGCTGGCCGGATGGCCCATCTTGAGCAGTGAAATAATATGCTTTCATTTATACAGACGGATAGATAATAAGAAAGATATTGACAAAAGACTGTGTTGTTCATATCAGCGAGCGACTGTATTGGAACAAAAATGTCACTAATTTTCAAAAAAATTGTAGCCTTGAGACGCAAGTGCTAAAATCTAGTTAGAATGAAAGAGAGGGGAAGTAGCGGACAGTGGTGGCTAAAAATAACTTTAAAGGCAAAATTGTGTAGGGGAGGGCAGAGTTGGTTCAAAAAACAAGTGTGTTTTTTTGTGAAACGCATGTAGAGACAGACGGACCAACAGACAATAAGACATACTTGACTGAGGTATGACTGAATTGACTTTTTTGGAAAGGGGTTTGAATTTGAAAAAAGAAAAAGCGCTGATTGGCCACAGATAAACATATTATCGGCGCACAGACGCACATCTTTGCCATTCAGCATAAGTTGTCCAGTGATAGACACAGTAATTATTTAGTGGTGTAATTTCCCCAAGCTAATTGAAATATTTAGAGGGACGCCATACTAAAGCCAGCAGCTCAGCTGAGCTTTGCTAGCATCTACTGTGTTCTATACTCATAATTCTGGTAAGACTGAAAGTATTTCTTTGTACCTTTTAATATTTGTTTAATATTTCGAGTGATTTGATACTGCCATATCAAAATCTAGCCCTTACAACAAGTAAGGATTCGTTCTAGACCCCCCCGCCCTAGTTCAGGGTCTAGAGACAAACCAACTATATAAACTCCAGCAAGGATTATGAAGGGCAGATCAAGTGTTGAGATCAGTGAAACATATCACCTATCCTATTCTATGGCAAGAAGCTAATGAACATAGTTCAGAATATGTAGTCTGGGGAAACTTATCCTATGAGAAACCAACTTGGTAAGGTGTGCTGTATGGTCAGAGAGATCTGACCCTGTCTATGTGGTGTTGTTGTATAATGTTGAGTGTAGTAGTGGCTCAGGAGGTAGAGTTCTGACACATGACCAATACTTTTATTTCAGAACTGTGGGTTTTTTTATTTGGCACCAAAGTGGTGTCTAATGATGTGTTGAATAATACAAGAAGGGACCCGTGCAGTATAATATTTTGGCAGAGCAGCCTTTATTTGCCCCCAAGCACGGAGAGGTGGGGCCACCAGACTCCTGATATTTGCCCCCAAGCACGGAGAGGTGGGGCCACCAGACTCCTGATATTTGCCTCCAAGCACGGAAAGGCGGGGCCACCAGATTCCAGCACCAGAACTACTCATTCAGATACGTGAGCGTCTGGCCTGCTGAAATTTCACCAACTTCGTTTCTAAACACACTAACTATATTCCCATCAATAAATGGACAATGTTAGTAGACATAGAGAGGGAGTGATGAGGCCACCCCAACAGCACATCCATTCATCATTCTCCCGGGAGCCGCGCTAGCGTAGTGGTTACAACACCGCTCTGGCGACCGGGTGATACAGGATCAAACCCGGGCGACGGCATTTGAGGATTTTTCGTCGACCGGGATTTGGACTGGATTAACTCGAGACCTGGCGAGGACATTTGAAGGAGTGTCGTCGACCAGGGACTGGCGGCTCCTGAGCCGACCCAGCTGCAATGGGTACCTCCGAAATCGGCGAGTATTTGCCTGAATGGCGAGGGACACCTGTCTCTGTACAAGAAATAAAGGGATACTCACGTAAAAATCAATGTCAGGTTAGACATAAATAATAATAACCTGAGATTTCGCCTCGAGTATTAGCGGGCGTACGCAAAAAAAAAAAAAAAAAAAAAAAAAAAAAAAACTAGTCTTGTGAAATACATATGTACACACCTTTCATTTATTATGCCATATATTCATGCATTTCATTCCTAATTTCAAAACCTTTCATATGTTCTGACCAAACTAAAACCTTGGTTCAGAACAAATAAACTTAAAGAAAATATTACTATCAAAATTTTACACAGCTTGAGTTAGTTCAGTGTGTTGTAACATTTTATTAATATTATTAGACTTATTAAATATCTGTGTGTGTGTATGTAAACTACCACAACACATCACATATCATTACCCTAGAATCTTAACGCAGCCACATTCATTAGTAAAAAAAGATAGGTGTGAGGTCGTAGTGGTAGCAAGAAGGGCCTTCTGTCAATTCACAGCTACATTTATCTCAGAAGCCTTCACAGCTGACCTCATGCTTCACACTAAGTAATATCACAATCATACAATACCATCAAAACCACTACATGCACTATTCTATATATTTGTTATTTTTATAAGGGACCATAGTAAAAATAGTGTGAACACCACTAAATGTACTAAGTGTGGCCACATTTAATATTTTATTACTTCGTAAATGATGTTTTAGGACTTAAAAGAAAATGTAATTGTCTGCAACAATAAATCATCTTTGATAAGTCATATTGTACTGTAAACTTTTAAAGTTTTTTGTTAAATTTACATGCAGCATGTTTTTATGAATACTAAAACGTACTTGCGTTAATACTAGCAAATACACTATATATTATAACTCTTTATCCATTCTCTTACAGACTTATATATAATATGTGCATGTTCACAGAAAAGATTTACATATTATTTAAACAGAAGATGGTACACTTCACTGTTTAGAATTCTTCAAAAAATAATTCCAGCACAGGGTGGAAAATAATTACGGAATCAAAAGAGTTAAATGGGCAAAAAATGAATGTATATGATGTCTAGTAAAATTTAATATGCACCATATTATAGAGATAAAATATTTTTAAGATTTAAAATAAATTTGTAAGATTATAAAAACTAAAATATGCAATCTACAAATATTAACCTTTATTCCAGCGTCACAAATAATCTAATTTTGAACAAATGTCATGACCACTCAACTTTCCACAAATCATTACATAGGTATGAAACCACTCCTCCCTCACCTAGCATGGCTTACATAAAGAGGTGGCCCCAATTTAAGAAGCTGCTGAATGACAAGTAAGAAAACTGAAAGGAAGATGGGTTACACATATACTTAGGAAATAGATTTTCACATTATTCACAAGAACCTACAGATAGTAAAGCCGATTCACAAGAACTTACAGATAGTAAAGCCTATTCACAAGAACCTACAGATAGTAAAGCCCAGAAGCACATGATGAAGAAACTATAACAAGACTCAAGAATGGACTTCACACACAGACGAAACAGTCTATGCATCCAAAGTCGACCAAATACAGCTTAACTAAGACACCTTCCCCAATGGGCTGATCACCCGTTGGCTTGTCACACCGATTATGGAAACAACGGCAGATGGATCTATTTGTTGTTGCCCTAAAGACGCCGCTAGGCGTGATGGGAAACTACAACAGAGAAAATCAATCTGCTGTTGCCCTTAAGACGCCACAGGGCGTGATGGCCTCTGACTGCTTGGTCGGTCTTTGGCTAAGGACGGAAGAAGAAGAAGAAGACACCTTCACTATGATAAAGCACAATAATATTTGTTAATTCCCAAAGTCAAACACAACTGTACTCCTACTTCCAACTTAATGATGCAAAAAGATCATAATTAAAAATAGTGTATCCTCACTGTCACATGATATTTAATTTGCACCTTACCTTTCAATGAATTTAACAACTATGATATATCAAGCATATCCTATATTTTGTTAACTGTAAGGGAGCCGCGCTGATGCAATGGTTACCACACTGCGCTGGCGATCAGGTGATCCAGGTTTAAGCCCGGGCGAGCACATTTCAAAGAGTGTCGTCGACCGGGACTTGGACTGGATTAATTTGAGTCCTGGCAAAGACATCTGAAGAAGTGTCGTCGACCAGGAACTGGAATAACCTGAACGGCTCCTGAGCCCACCCAGCTCTAATGGGTACCTTCCAAAGATGGCGAGTATCGGCCTGAATAGCGTGTGGACACTTGTCATTGTACAGGGAAAAAAGGGATACTCACATAAAAATCAGTCTCAGGTTAGATATACTAACCGGAGATTCTTGCTTCGAGTAATAGCAGGCATACGTTAAAAAAAAAAAACTGTAACCAAAGATACTGATCTCTGCAATAGTTCTAATGAGGAAATCATTTTTAAGACTCTTCAGACAGAAGAATTTAAGTCAATCAGTAAATTCTCTTGACTTGTTTGCACCATAAGCCAGTGATCGTACGCTTGCTTTCAACTGGTCTCTCTGTCATTTCTCTAACTCTCAAACTGTATCCTCCAGTTCTTATTTCTGCCATGGATTCTCTTGTCTCTCCTCTATGTGTTCCTTGGTCTTCCACACTACGCCATGACAAACTATATTTGTTACACATGACGCAGAGTTTCCATAGTTTGTGACCACTCAAGCTCCATCTCCAGTTTGGAAGGATTTTGTTTGATTATGTCTCTCCTTAGCTTTAAGTGGCAAAGTGGTTACAGTACCAGGTTCTATACCTGGTAGAGTCATGTGCCTAGTCCACCCAGATATAAATGGGTACCTGGCTCTACTCTTGAGTTAGGGAAAGCAAAAGCAGCAAGGAAGGGAACCAGTCACCCCACCTCATAAAGCTGAGACCTAGTATATGGAATTCTCTAACACTTCACTCCCCTTTGGTAGTATCTGCTATAGGACTGCCCTTACCTTTATGTATTCCGTGTCACCAACTGTTCAGGACCCTTCTTAAACATCTTTTACAAATCTCTGTATTCTGTCCTGTTCTCTACATTTCTGATCCACAGAACAAAATAGACTTAGCATTTATTTTAATATTCTAAGTTTAGTACTCTTTTTGCTCTCTCCACATTTTAACATGATTTTATACATATACATACACACACAAATTTTGGCAGATCTACACTTTGGAGCCCTGAAGCTTGAACTCTTGGAAGGGCCTCTTTTATATAACAAAAAAAGTGTTGGGGATGGAAAAGAAACGTATCATAGAGAAAACTAGACTTTGGAGCCCTGGAGCTCAAGCTTCATAGTAGATTCACCTCTGCACACACAAAAAATGCTGTTCTTGCCTATCTATTTCATGCTTATACATCCACTACTATTAGGTATATGCTGTATAACAGTGCAAATGTTAACATGCTTTAAAGTTACACAATACAATTATAAGAGAAACCATGTTAACAAGAAATAAAATGGTCCATGCTTCCTATATCTTGTTTTAGAATTACCAACAACAACAACAAAACATACAATACCATACACGTACACCCGCAAAAACACACACAAAAACAGTAACCACACCAGCAGCAAACATTGCATATACACATTAAAAAAAAAAAAAGAAAAGATTCCTAACTGGAGGGTTATCAAACTTTATTTATTTACTTTTTTTATTTAAAGAACATTTTGCCTCATTTTGGCGAGACGCTCGTTCAACCTAGTCGGTTATATCAGTGTGTAGGTCTGAAGGTGAGCGAGGAAGAAGAAGAATAATTTCAGTGTGCATGTCCAAATATATCATTTAGTCTATATGAATAGGAAAACCCCCAATTAAATAATCCAGATCTCCCAAAGGTGTCAGGCCCACACAAAAAGAGCATTACGTCAGTGCAAGACTCAGAGTAACAGCTAACATAAAAGCATATACCACTATAAGTATCTCTTGACAACATTCTTTTCTACTCTTGGCAGACTCATTTCTACTTTCCAGGGCCAGCGTTTTCTACCAACACCAGAAAATAAGACAAGTCCAACACACTTAACTCTTTCACTCTGGAACAACACTCAGAGCGGTGGTCAGATATGACACCCGTGCCGAAACAACACTCTGAGCATTGTTTTTAGTCTATCATGAACTAAAATTATGGCACAGGGTGAAAAATAATTGCGGAGTCAAAGAGTTAAAAACAAGAAAGCATAAACTTAAATGTAAAAATCAGTCGTACAGTATGGCTCTGAAACATGGAGAACAATAAAAACAAGAACCAAGAAGTTATAGACTTTATTGATCAGTGCTTCAGTAGAACAGAAGGATTGAAACGGTATGACAAGATCACCAATGTGGAAATGATGACTAGAACCATAAACATGTAAATGATGACTAGAACCATAAAGAAGGAAATGATGACTAGAACCATAAAGATGGAAATGATGACTAGAACAATTAAAAATGGAAATGATGACTAGAACAATTAAAGATGGAAATGATGACTAGAACCATAAAGATGGAAATGATGACTAGAACAATTAAAGGTGGAAATGATGACTAGAACCATAAAATGATGGCTTGAACCAAAAAGATGGAAATGATGGCTTGAATCATAAAGATGGAAATGAAGACTAGAATCATAAAGATGGAAATGAAGACTAGAATCATAAAGGTGGAAATGAAGGCTAGAACCATAAAGATGGAAACGATGGCTTGAACCATAAAGATGGAAATGAAGACTAGAATCATAAAGATGGAAATGATGACTAGAACCATAAAGATGGAAATGAAGACTAGAACCATAACGATGGAAATGAAGACTAGAACCATAAAGATGCCAGTGGAGCAGGATATGAGAAGACAATTATGATGGCTAGGACATACAGGGATTAAACCTGCTGGTAGCACAACAAGGTAGTCCCTGTTCTGGAATTCCTAAAGCAAGAGAGGAAGATGGAGACCAAAAACTTGGAGAAGAAAACTGGAGGCAAAAATGAAAGGATAAAGAAGCAGTGGAGCAACCTTAAGTCGATGGCATAGGACAGGAGGACTTGCTGAAGGCCAATGAAGGGAACTAGAGGGTAATGATGATGATGAAGCTCTCCTGTCTTGTGCTATCTGTTCAAATACTTTCTATGTTTCTATTTTCTTTCTTACGTCTGTCTCAAATTCTCTTTCTCTTGGGTATCCCTGCACTTTTTTTTTACCCTAGAGATGCCATAACAAGAACTGTCTTGTGATGACTCTAGCAGGTCTCCACAACGCATGTCTTATCACCCACAAACGCCTTTTCCCATTCATCTCATTCTATTGGTATTTAGTTCTTTCCATTGATTACATATTCCTGATCCTGTCAAACATTTTAAACTTTCTATTCACAATCCCCCATTTATTAAAATTTAACTTCCTGACTGCTGCTTTTGTTGCTAGGAGATAATGAATGAAAATTAATTGCTTTGCAAAACGTTTAGCAATAAAAGATGCAAAATTGTTTTATGACACAATAAAAACATTAGAGCAAACCAACCCACTTTATGTGGTTAACATACAATTTTTAAGGTTATCTTCAAGAACTCTGTATGCTTTCTATAGAAAGTTGGTTTACCAGCCCTCTTAAAAATCTTCGATTCAATATGCGCAAAAATATGAAAACTAGAAGCAGATAGCTAAATATATCAAATCATGTCAATAACAATGTTCAAACTTGTTCATAATGCAGAAACTCTGTTTTCATTAATATCAAATTTCTTTAATGTTTTTTTGTTTTGGTGCCGAAAGCTGAATATCAATATACAGATGCAGTTATCTAATTTCTGAGTTCTCCACAATTATGTCACAACTTTAGAAGTCAATTTTAAATTTTACAAATTACAAACACAAAACATTATCGTTAGCCAGCTCTTAGTGTAACAATCCTGAAAACCTGGCAACTTTTCTTCAATATTAAAATTCTACTAGAAACAGAAGACATGATTTCTGAACTCATTAACATTTGAGGGACCTCACATATCACTTGTGTGTGTTCATTTCAAATAAAAAAAAACATAACAGGAGAAATAAAAGAAAGCAAAACTGTAAGTGAATTAATATCTTTGAATTGTGTAATATTTCACTTTCCAAATCTAATTCTATTAATCAGCTTCAAATGGGTTTAAAAGTAACACTAGAAGCAACAAGTGAGACTGCAAAATTACAAAATATTATGGAATAAATTAAGACAAAATAAATACATAATTTTTTTTCAAATGTGTTTATAGGTTATATATGTGTACACATGCAAAAAAACACAAATACATGCATACATATATAAGCTATTACAATTACATTAAAAAAACATGCAGCAGTTAAAATATCAATATTTATAACACAGTTATTAAATACATGCTTAGTAATTTCACCTAAAGCTTGTCCTTTGATTTAAAGACATGGCAGGAAAAAAAAATCAATAAATACAAGTAAAATGCTGTAAGTAACACTATGAACACTACTTTATTAAAATATTATTAAATTTCCAGTGCGATAATTTTTGGAAGAAGTGTTATTTATGCAGTTCACCAGGAGGATGGAAAACATTAGAATTTCTTGGTTAGGTCAGATCCAAGCATAAGAATTAGCACTTACTTACAATGGGAACTGGTTAGTCCAGGTAAAGCAATTCCAATTAATACATGGATATGGCCTGAAATTACTCACCACTTGTCTCTGAGATACAGATGAATATTCACATTACTAACTGCTGCACTCTGCATGTTATTATACACAAAAATAAAGTAGTCAACATAATAATAACCACGTAACTAAAATAGCTGGACTCTGTGCATGTATAAGAAAAATATACTAAACTGAAGCAGCTCCTCAGAGTAGAGCATATATATTCTTAATTCAATGAATCCTGAGTTTGCTTTATTACATATATTGGCTGCTACTGAGGTTTCTTCCACTATTTTCTAAAACCATTATTTTAAAAATTAATTTGAGAAATAAAGTGCACCAAATGTGACATGTTGTGTAACGAGATATTACGCTCCACAAATGTGGCAAACCTAAAGTACAGTGTATATGTTTGCTACAAACTCTGAATAAAGTTCTTGTGAGAGTGATGGTGGCAGGATTTTGAAATAAATTGAAATATACACCTGCTTTTCTCTGTGATAGACCTACAGCTTGCAGCTTCAGCATTCAGGCAGACTTGTAGCTTTAAGCTTCAACATTCAGACAGACGTGTAGTTTTCAGCTTCAGCATTCTGACAGACTTGTAGCTTTCAGCTTCAACATTCTGACAGACTTGTAGCTTTCAGCTTCAACATTCAGACTTGTAGTTTTCAGCTTCAACATTCTGACAGACTTGTAGCTTTCAGCTTCAACATTCAGACAGACTTGTAGTTTTCAGCTTCAACATTCTGACAGACTTGTAGCTTTCAGCTTCAACATTCTGACAGACTTGTAGTTTTCAGCTTCAACATTCTGACAGACTTGTAGCTTTCAGTTTCAACATTCAGACAGACTTGTAGCTTTCATCTTCAACATTTAGACAGACTTGTAGTTTTCAACTTCAACATTCTGACAGACTTGTAGCTTTCATCTTCAACATTCAGACAGACTTGTAGTTTTCAGCTTCAACATTCTGACAGACTTGTAGCTTTCAGCTTCAACATTCAGACAGACTTGTAGTTTTCAGCTTCAACATTCTGACAGACTTGTAGCTTTCAGCTTCAATATTCAGACAGACTTGTAGTTTTCAGCTTCAACATTCTGACAGACTTGTAGCTTTCAGCTTCAACATTCAGACAGATATATCCTTGATAGTGAATATCCAGTTTTAATTCCTCTCTGTATTTGATGGTTTCTATGCAGTTTCCAATTCCTATATCTTTTAGATTTAAATCTAAGCTGTTTGTCCGTATTGTTTTTGTTTGATCTACACAATTATTTTTATCAACATCTTAAATGTATTTATTCATGCAATTATCACCCTTCAGCTCCCCAAGGAGCATAGATCTTCAACAAATGTATGCCAAGTTTCCCCTGTCCCGTGCCATCAGCTTCAGGTCTTTCCATGACTGTTGTTGAAGTTTTTGTGGCTTTAAGTTCCTACAGGATGGGGTAGTTGGTCCCACGCCCAACCCTCCTTAGTCATCTTCTACGACATGCTTGATAGGTTACAGTGTTACTATTCTTTGCTCCCCTTTCAGGCCTTGGTAACACACAGGTGTGTAAATCTATCATTTAAATTTAATCAAGAAAAAATAATCATACGGAAGCCAACTCCCTTTCTTTGTACTGTAACGGCAATCACACTACTGCATCGTTTCCCAAACATACAATAATGTGTACCCCTTAAGAGAGTTTAGTCTAATCGGTAGGTGCTTTCTACAGTTAAAAAAATAAAGGATGAGGGAATACTATTACAAAATCCTGCTGCGTACACCATGAGCACCTTTTGCATTCCTCTGATAGACTCTGCACTACTGCGTGTTCATACATGTAATTTTATTAATTTCTCTGACTTGCAATTGTTTATTTGGTTTTTTGTTGTTGTTTTTTTTTTTTTTTTGAAAATGACGGAGTAAAATACCCTGTTCAACCCCTGATGGGTTAGTATATAATTTCAGATACAATATTCAATTGTCACGATTTGGTTATGGCATTATCCTTCCTTGTCATTCGTCGTTTCTATAGTAAATGTAAAGTTCTAATTGTGTGTGTAAAAAACAGGTTTAAATTACCACAGTGTTACATGCAAATTGAAAGGACCTTTCTTAGAAGTGGGTATGCTGGTATTACAATTACATGACATATGATGTAATGTATTAGTATTACGGTTCCTGTGTAAAATTACTATTAATTGGAATGGTTATTATCAGGATTCACTGAGTTTTTAAAGAAATGAACACTATTCAAAATTATGAGGTATGAAAAGACAAGATGCCAATCTTGACATACAGCCATGCAATTTTTGTAGGCAAACAAGGTTACTAAGCAATGGAAATTAATAAAAATAAAAATACCAATAAAAAAAGTATAAGGGAATAGAGCAATCAAATTCAGCATAATAAATTTTTTTTCTTTTTAAATTTCGGGTAAAAAGAAAAAAAACTACACAGGATTAAAAGTATACAACACAAAAAAATGTATAAAATTTTACAGAACAAAAACATCCAAGCCAGCAGTAACAATTTTAAAACAGGTATGAGTTCAGCTACTTAAGCACAAGAAACCAAGCAGAGAGTTTGGAAACCAAACCCAGATACTGACTTATACAGACATCCTAGAACAACAACGTGAAAACAAAGTTAACTGACTCTTTACAGCCTACATTATAAATCTCTTTAATAGAGTAGAGATACAAAAGATATACACATATATAAGAGTATAAAGGTGTAAAGGCACAAGCTTAAAAAGTAACTGGAACTTAAAAGGACATGAGTAAAAACACAATTATCCAAGGATCTTGAGGCAAAGTGAGTAAGATGAAATTGAATGGGTCATGAACTACACATAAAAAAAACGAAAGACAGATGGCCAATACTGGTAAACAACTGGTTTCCATGGAGGTAAAAAGGAAAAATGTATACTCAGGGGTACACGGAGAAAGTGGCAACATCACAACACTTTTCACTGTCATATAAACAAAAATATCGTATCAACAAACAAATACCCACTTTGGCGCTGGGGAGGTCTTTGAGGACATGAAGACACAACAGAGCCAATATTCCTTCAGGCATGTCGTATGAAGAAACTAATGTGAGACTGTGCATGGGACCATCACCTCCTTTCTCTTTTCACCTCTTATGGAGTCCTCTGTACGACCAGTTAAGAAAGATATACTAGCCCAATGACTCAACACTAAACTCAAAGCTGTATAGAGCTAAAGAGGAACTCCAAACAACGGTCAAATTCATCATGAGAACTCGACTGACTGTGTAAACATCAAAGATCGCAAGAAGAAGAAAACCCCTTATGGAGAATGAAGCTGCTCCCCTTTGCAGGCTGCCTGCATCAAAGTATTCTTGTGCTCTTCAAATGCTGTCTTTCTGTAGCAATGTGTTTTCCATGATGAGGTTGCCAAACCCACGCACAACCTTATATTAATCACCTTTTACGACATGCCAGGGTGAGCAGTAGTTCTTTTCTTTCAGTGTCTTCTCAGAGAAATCAGTGTAACAAAACAAACCACTGAGATAAAAGTGTGTTGGGAAAGGAAATTAGTACAAGCCCAAACTGGGAAAGCGCTGGAAAAATGTCACCACCATTTACATTTTGAAAAGTCAAACTACATTAAATACAAAAACATTAATCAAGAAATAAAAATACTTTTAAAATTACTACAATTATACAACATTTTAAAACTCTAAAAAAGGAGGAGTTTGGTGGGGGAAAGGTCACTCTACTCTTTTGTTGTACATGACCCATGCCACAATTTTGCACAAGAAGTAAATGAATTTTCAACAAACGTCACTGTAAAAGAAAACAATTTCAAAAGAAGGTGGGAAGAGTATTGACAAATCACCAACAAATAAGTATGTAAAACAAAGTCAGGGTTTGCCATTTATACTGTGAATACCTTGTAGGTGATATTTGGGCTGGAGACCTGCTTGAAGGTGAATGATTCAAAAAAAAAAAAATACAAGCATACTTATTTGAACACTGAGGTTAAACGCATTTAAATATAAAAAGACAGCTGTTTTTTTTTAAATTCTTTTTTTGATACTTCTGGAAGAAGACAAAATTGTTAAGCCTAGTAAACATATGCCAGCAACACACTGAACAGATGTAGTGACAAACAATCACCAAAACAAAAAGTTTATCAAAACTCAGTAGACATAACACGTTTCAGACAGTAAAAAGATAAAGAAAGAACTAACACACCAACCACAGAAGTATGTAAAACTTAAAGTTACTGACTGTTATAGCTATTCTGTTTCACTGCAATGGGCTTCATCATTGTTCTTACTTGTCAACAACACATTTTAAACTTTTCATCTCTTTTCTGCTTCATATGAAGTGTGAGGACATCACTGCCATTGACCTCATTTTCCAACAACAACAAAATACACTACACCAAATCACTTCTTGTATTCTTGCAGTGGTGATTTCTGCAGAAATTTGTTTTACATGATGAAGTTGCTAGCCCTATAAACAATCTTCTTTATTCACCTGCGACATGATTGGTTGAACACTGTGGTCCCATTCTTAGCTTTCTAATTACTCCCCAGTGAATGCATGGACAACAGCTTAAACAAACAGTGCATGAATTAAGATTTCCATTTAAACACAGTGTACAAACTTAGCAAAATTCTGCTCTTTTGTAATAATTTATGTAAATAATCTAACTATATATTTACTGTATTTATTATACTTCCCAGTTAAATTACAGTTTACTGTGCGGTTAGCCATCTTGTCGCAAACAGGGTTAAGATTAGAGTTAGTAGCTATGTTTCTGTCTCACCCTAACTCTAAATCATAAAGCTAACCAATAACCCTTTCCTCTTTAAATAACACTTAATTGAACTCTTACATTACTACACAACTCTTAACTTTAACCCTAACCCTGTTTGAGACAAGACTGCCAACAGTACAGTAAATTGTAATTCAACCCATTTACCTTTCAAATATGAGGGTGTTTAAATAAATAAGATAACAAAACCTTTAATGTAAAATGTGTCTGAACAGATGATGTATTGCTACACATTATCTACTTCTTCTCACAGTAATGAGACATTGTCAGGTATGATATTATTAGAACATAACATTTCTGTTTAAAACTGGCTGTATTTGTGAAGACAGTCTAACCTTGACGTGTACAGTATGAATTGAAACGTGCATGTAAAGGATATAAATGCAGGTGAAATTAATTCCCAAGATATGGACGTGTAAGAACAAACTGTCACATCATGGAAACAAGTTTGGATTTGGTGCACTGTCCTAAATGATGATAGGATTGACATTAAAGAAAAGCAGCAACCCAGATGCCCAAGCACACCCTCTAGTGGTGAAAATATCTGGTGCACTGAAGGCACCTATTTACTGCCATTGTAAACAAGCACTGGTGATATATACAGTTCATGAGGGGGGGGGGGGGGGGTCTGGGGAGAAAAAGAAAGAACAGGACTAATGTTACCTCAAGCATGTTGTATGAAGCAATTAATACAAGGTTGTGAATGGGAGTGGCAACCTCATCATTTTTTTTTAAATTACTACAGAAACTACTACTGCAAGTGTACATACATGTTGTGGGGCAGGCTTCCCCCAAAGAGGGCAAAAGATTAAATAATGATGGTGATAGTGATGACTGGTGATAGTGAAACAAAGGAGTAGTCTGACAATTATGTGGGAAAGCACTGTGTCCTGAGGCCTTATTATGCGTTAAACTAGTTCAGTTGTTTCAACAGATTTACTCATATAAGAACTTATTTACTGAAACACCTCCATACAAACTTTGAGACTAATCAAAGATAAAGAAAACTGCACTTTTTCTCCATTTCAAAACTGCTCTTGTAACCAATAAGTAAAACAATGTTGCTAAAATCTATAAATGATGACACTATGATGCAGCTCACAGGAAACTAAATCCTGAACATATTGTTAACCAACAGATAACAGTCCATAACTGACAAGATTCTACTGTTACAAAAAGTAAATAACAAAATTTACTGTAACGAGGCAATGACCAGATTCTGTGGTAAACTTAAATAAATGTTAACATTAATGAAGAAAAATATCCTGTTCCACTTCTGATAGGATATAATTAGGATAATAAAACTGAAAGAATCTGTTGCAACCCATAAATGACAATCTCTGCCCAATATGAAAATCATCAACTTTTAACTTTTTCTCAGGAAAATGAAATTAGATCTGTTCAACACTAATGTATTGTTTATCCTATACTTTGACTCAGAATCACGACATATTATTAAGAATATCCCATTCGAACTGCACACTTTCACCAACAGATGCCTATATCGCGTACTGGGTACCAGACTGTCTGAAATAAAAACACAAACACAGGCCCCTGGAAAAAACAAGGCAACAAAGAATACAGCTGGAGACTACAGAGAGATAGTGGAGACTGACAGAGCATATCCACAGAACACAGCCTACCAGTATAGCCAGACATGCCCTTGACTGAAACCCAGATGGAAAGAGAAGAGAGGGGAGACCAGAGAAGACATGCAGATGGAAGCCAAAACAACTGAAAACATTCTGGGCAGAACTAAAGAAGATAATCTGGCATAAACAAACAGAAATTAGCAGTTAGTAATGGCTGTAGGCCCATGCTCCACAGGGTATGAAAAGGACGGAGGACAACGGTGATGATGATATGATTCTGTCGTAACCCATGCTACACATAAGAATGAATATAAATTTTAAAAGTTTACTGTAACCTATAAATTCTGCTGCAATCCAAAGAAAATGTAAAATATGCACTTCAGAGTTCCATATCAATGTGATTATTTGCAGCAAGAAAAATCTTTCCCCATGCCACCCTGACATTTAAGATCTGTCTGTCCAGTTCACTCTGTCAAATTCTTGCCAAGTCTAGATCTGAACTGCCTATTTATCTTCCTTAGTCATTCTTCCCCGAGGTAAATCCTTCTTTGCCTATTCTGTTATTTTCCATTCTATTAACACAAATGTCTCAATCTAACTCCTTATATGTAACTTTCCTTCATTTCTTTTTATCAATATAAAGAGAAGGAGAAAAGGAGGGGAGAGATTATAAATAGCCAATATTGCAGCCACAAGGCCTTCATCAGGGAAAGAAAAGAAAGCAAGAGTTAAGAAGGACACTTGAGATAAATAAATAAAAATGGGTACTACCCGCAAAATCGACAGCGACCCATTGTGTCCAGTGATAAGAAAGTGTGCCACAAGAAGCTATTTTCCTTATCTTTTGTCCCAGTAATACAAACTACTTATTTTCAAATTTTGTTTCATATTCATCTACCCTATTCCATGTTTTACAGCAGTTCCCCTCATCTTCCTCTTGATATTTTCAACCAAATTAAAGAATGTTTGCATTTTTCATGAAAACAGAAATGCCAGTTACTGTTTTTGCCTGAGTACACCCCATTTCCTTAATGACCTTAACAACCTCTTCAGTTGTAAGTAAGAACAATGTAAATAATTAATAAATTATGTAATATTAATCATAATCATCATTATCATACTGACTTGCCTCCATCTTAATGTAACAGTGATTATTCTTCCTCTCTGCAATTTCAACACCCTATAGATCATAAGCATTCATTTGAATTTTCTTCACTGAGTTTTTTGTTTTTTTTTCCCTCGTTTCTTTTACCATGGGGATTCTAAGACATGGGCTGACTTGTGACGCTAAAAACTTATTTCTTAGCCCCTTAAGGCCCAGTAGCCCACAAGTGACCCATCATACATAACTATGATAATTTTATTAAAAAAACGAGTACTCACGCCTCCTGAGTTAAATATGGATCCTTTCATAAACAAAAGAACAGCCTTCAAGTTTATTTTAATAATGTTCTTTCTAATATAAGTATTCAGTCTTAGTTATAAGAGTAAAGTATACAATTTAGTGTTGAGTTATATAAGTTCTTGGTCCTTGAGGGGTTGTGTGTCCTATCTATGGCAAAGTCTTTTTTATTCACAATTAGTTTCAATGGTCTTTGTATGGTTCTTACTACCTCATCCACATCAATGATCCTGTCATTCCATTTTAAATGTAGCAATACCTGGTAGCCTATAACGTACCCACAGTTTTCAAATTATAAACCATGAACATCACATATGTCACTTATAACACTTTTATTTTTCAAAAACAATGATGTACCTGTTGTATCTCTTAAGTTTCTGCAGAGAGTATTTAGAGTCAGTTCCCCCCTTTGAGACAGGCAGACTCTCCAGGTTGGACTTGAGGATGTTGATGGAAGACTTGAGCTCCTCTAAATACATACTTTCCATTTCTTTCACTACAAACTTGGGATGACGATGTGTCTGAAAAATCATGCAACTTATGAAAAAAAATTGTTCACACCCATAAGACAATAACAAAGTTCCTTTCATCATCATCATATCCTTTTTCGCTTCCTATGGAGCATGGTGCAGATCTTCTCGAGGAAGCCTACTAAAATGACCATGCTCTTGCAGTAGTGGTTTCTGTTGTAATTAGTTTTGCATGATAAGGTTGCCAGTCCCAGGCACAACCTTACTTTACTCACCACTTCCGACACGCGTGAATTAGAAACTATATGAAGAAAAGTATTAAATGGAACAGAAAAATTAGAAACTCTATGAAGAAAAGTAATCAATGAAATATAAAAATTAGAAACTCTATGAGAAAAGTATTAAATGAAACAGAAAAATAAAACTCTATGAAGAAAAGTATTAAATGAAACGGAAAAATTTGAAACTTTATGAAGAAAAATAATAAATAGAACAGAAAAATTTTTAATTCTATGAAGAAAAGTATTAAATGGATCAGAAAAATTAGAGACTCTATGAAGAAAACTATTTAACAGAACAGAAAAAATATAAACTCTATGAAGAAAAGTATTAAATGGAACAGAAAAATTAGAAAGTGCTAGATATGGTGTTAGTAGAAAATCTGGTGCATATAGAGGAGAGGATGAAGCACTGACAATGGAAGACTAAACCATAAACAATGCTTTAAATATGAACAATGAATGGTGGAGAGTCTTTACAAGAAAGCCGGCTACCTTAAGACAAAGCAAACTAAATAATACTGAACCAGACTAATTATTTGTATCTTTAGTAACATTTTCTGGCAGTGAACCATAAAGGTGTAAAACAAAGATGAATCAATGAAGACGATGTAGAATTAATCTTTAAAAACAATTTATGTGTGTGTTTTAACAGAGAAAGATCTGAAGATAAACTGAAGATCGTCAAGTTTGTTTTCATCTTTATTAAGTAATGAATGCGAATAATAACTAATTCTTTTTTAATAACCTTATACAACATTTTCTGTCTTCTTTCTCAGATACGGAAGACCACTGGCAACAAGTAAAAAATATATGGAATGAGACATGTGAAGAAGTACTGAGAAAAAGAGAACATCGGCACAAAGCATGGATAACAACAGAAACCATTACCTAGATAGAAGACAGGAAAAACAAGAAAGCAAATTTAAACAGAAGCAAAACCAGAAGCTCCAAAGCCAAGGCTCATGAAGTGTACATAGAAGCAAACAAAGAAGTAAAAAGAAACATCAAAAGAGACAAGAGGAAGTATATTGACGAGTTGGCAAGGGAAGCAGAGGAAGCTGCAGCCAAAGGAAATATGAGGAACCTGTACAACAACACAAAGAAGCTAACAGGGAAATATAAGCATGCAAATGGCCTCATAAAAGATAAGAATGGAAAATTGCTTAGTCATATACAAGAACAAATGAAGAGATGGACAGAACATTTTGAGGAACTTCTCAATAGACCAGCTCCAACTAATCCCCCAGACATCCAGCCAGCAGAAGAGGAGCTACTAATCAGCTGTGAACGACCAAGTAGAGAGGAAATAAAGAAAACTTCTGAAAGATGGAAAAGCAGCTCGTCCAGATGGAATTCCAGCAGAGGCCATCAAAACAGATATTGATTCCTCTACAGAGATATTATACAAACTACTTGGCAAAGTCTGGGAGAGAGAGGAAATACCAGCAGAATGGAAGGAAGGTTATCTAGTCAAGTTGCCTAAGATGGGAAATTTACAAGAGTGCACAAATTATAGAGGAATAATGTTACTATCAGTGCCAGGAAAAGTATTAAACAGAATCATCCTTGAGAGATTAAAAGAGTCCATAGACAAGCAACTGAGAGATGAACAAGCAGGTTTTCGAAAAAACAGATCCTGTACAGACCAGATAGCCCCATTGAGAATAATAGTTGAACAAAGTCTGGAATGGAATTCACCGCTATACATCGGATTCGTGGACTATGAAAAGGCATTTTACAGTGTAGACAGAGAATCACTTTGGAAATTGATGAGGCATTATGGAGTTCCCATGAAGATCATTAACTTAATAAGGAAGACCTATGAAGACATGACATGCAGAGTTCTTCATGAAGGACAACTTACAGAACCGTTTAGGATCAGAACGAGAGTGAGACAGGGATGCCTCTTGTCTTCATTTCTTTTCTTACAAGCAATAGATTGGGTTATAAAAAAACATCGACAACACACAACAGAAATGGAATCCAGTGGAATCTGACTAAACAGCTTGATGATCTGGATTTTGCACATGACTTGGCTCATCTGTCCTATAACCATAATCAGATGCAAGAGAAAATTAAAATTCTCGATGAGAGGTCACAACAAGTGGGCCTGAAAATACACAGGGAAAAGATAAAGATTGTGAGAATAAATGCAAGAAATGATAACAAGGTTGAACTTGAAGAAACACCGCTAAAGGATGTAGAATCTTACACATATCTTGGCAGTAATATAGACAGAGTTGGAGGGACAGACAATGATATCAAAATAAGAATACAAAAAGCAAGAGGAGCTTTCATTGCATTGGGAAACATATGGAGAACAAGAGAAATCAAGTCCAACACGAAAATAAGAATCTTCAATTCAAATGTCAAGTCAGTCCTATTGTATGGCTGTGAAACATGGAGAACAACAAAAACAACAACCAAAAAGCTACAGACTTTTATAAACGTGTGCTTGCGTAGAATAGAAGGACTGAAATGGTATGACAAAGACACAAATGTGGAATTGATGACAAGAACCAGACAAGTGCCAGTGGAACAAGAGTTGAGAAGAAGACGCTGGCGATGGATAGGACACACATTGAGGAGGCCTGTTGATAGCATTACAAGGCAGTCCTTGTTCTGGAATCCACACGGAAAGAGAGGCAGAGGTAGACCAAAAAACACATGGAGAAGAGAACTGGAAACAGAGGTGAAAATGCTGAGGAAAACATGGAAAGAACTTGAGCAGATGGCACAGGACAGGAAGACTTGGCATGTGCTTGTTGAAGGCCTATGCTCCTTGGGGAGGTAAAGGGTATTGTTAACATTTTCTGGCTGTGAACTAATTAAGTCACAAACAGTTCTGAATTAATCATACTTCTGTATGTTTTAATATTTAACCATTTTACTGGCAGGGATGAGTCTACCACAAATTTATTTAGGTGATCCTTTCTCATCACAAATTTTGCTAAGCCTTTGCTGCTTTTAAATCAGAGTGAGTTCGAACATATACAAACAGCTCATTAGAACAATGGTCCAGTTCCCCTGTACAAGTGTAAGATTCATAAATAAATACTGGGACGTTGGTCAAATGCCCATGTCAGCCAATTAAAGCAAGAAATAACTGTGAATCACAAAAACCATGCACATTTGTGTCTATAAAAACAGCTTAAGTTCATTGAAAATAAAGGAGTTAAAGAGCTTACTCGAGCCATCATTTCTACATTGTGGAGTCTACCATCCAGTTCTCGTCTTACTTGAGCTGCTTGTTCATCTGCATTGTCCAACTGAAACAATGGAAGAACATTTTACTGCTTTATTTCTCATTACATAACAAAATTAACTAATTTAAAAAAAAACTTCATGTGTTTTATCCACACTGTACACTTACAACCATTACAGCCAACTGCTGATCTACAGCACCAGTAAAAAATCTTCAGCTGTCTTAAAGCTACTAAAAGTCAGTTTATAAAGGCATGGACCAGAAAAATACAAAACATTTAAAAGAAACAGCAAACTGGGACTTAAGCACAAAATCTTTTCCCTCTTTTGAAGATAGTAAATCACTAGACCAATAAGCCTAAAAGTGAAATGTGCTACACAAGACTTTACAGTCACTGGCCGAAGACCACTGAATTCATAATCCCATATTTCAGAGAGAAAAAACAAACAAATCTCTCTTGTGTTGGCCATAACTACTCTCAACATACAGTGAGAGCATTAGACAACAAACATATAAGACCTACATGATTTCAGAAAAAAATAAAAATAAAACGAAGAAGTCTGATAAAATAATTTAATGTAGTAGAACAGGTTACTGTAAGACTGAAAGCAAAGTAGGTTCAATAAATAAAAATAAAAACATAAGGAAAGGAAAAATATAAAATGTTAGCAGCCAGTTTTTCAAACTTGTTCACTTGAAATTTGAGAATGTTTTATTGGAAGGAAAGATCAAAGATGGATAACGACCCAATTTAACACAAGGAATGGATCAACAAAATATGAATAGCTTATTAATTTAATCCAAAATAAAAAAGAACTGAGATTTTTGTTTAGTAACCTTTATTATGAAAGGAGTCATGTGATGAGGAAAGAGAGTCAACTTGATGAGGAAAAGAGTCACTTGATGAGGAAAAGAGACAGCTTGGTGATGAAAATATAAGACAAAGACACTGTTGAAAAATGAAAACTATTTGGAGATGTCAGGAACCTTGAGCTGACGACTGCCTTTATTAGAGTCATTAATGTGGAAGTCTGAAGGCGAACAAGGAAGTAGAGGACGTTAAATAATGAAGAAAGAGCAGTATGAACTATAAACGATGTTTCAGACATCTCACACGGCAAGGCAAAAGAATGGAGATTCATGTTACTAATCTTCTATCTATGAATAAAATTAAACAAATATGCATGCACGTATGTATGTGTCTTTATACCCCAGGTAATTCCCAGGGGTGGGTCTCTGATGAGACATAGAAAGAATAGGATCTACTGCTCCCTCAGGCATGTCGTACAAAGCAACTAATGTGAGGTTGTGTAAGAGGCTGGCAACATCATCATGTCAAAGAAATTGCTACAGAAATGACAACCACAAGAGCATGCGAATGCTTGGTGCAAGTTTCCTGTAAGGAGGCCAGCTGTAGTGGTGGCTCCATGCTCTGTGAAGAATGAAAAGAAAAATGATGCTGAAATGATGTATGATGCTGAAATGATGTATCTTTATCTGTGAAAAGAAAAATGATGCTGAAATGATGTATCTTTATCTGTGAAAAGAAAAATGATGCTGAAATGATGCATCTTTATCTGTGAAAAGAAAAATGCTGAAATCATGCATCTTTATCTGTGAAAAGAAAAATTATGCTGAAATGATGCATTTTTATCTGTGAAAAGAAAAATGATGCTGAAATGATGTATCTTTATCTGTGTAAAGAAAAATGATGCTGAAATGATGTATCTTTATCTGTGAAAAGAAAAATGATGCTGAAATGATGCATCTTTATCTGTGAAAAGAAAAATGATGCTGAAATGATGTATCTTTATCTGTGAAAAGAAAAGTGATGCTGAAATGATGTATCTTTATCTGTGAAAAGAAAAATATACATTCTTGTACATATGCCTTTATGTGGGAAAAACATATGTATGTATGAAGGATGAGGACAAGCCTGCAGATGGCCCTTTTGCAGAACGCCTGAGCTAAAACATTCCAACTGCAATTCCAGTGGTGGTTTCATTAGCAATATGTTGTAAATAATGAGATTGTCAGCCCCTTGCACAACCTCACATTAGTTGCCTCACTAACATTTTATTTTTCTAAAATCATAATTAAACTATTTTCCCTAAGAACCACTTCAACATCACGATTTAGATTCAGAGCCCTATTCAACAATTCCTCCGCTACTGTGTCACTGCCTAAATACATATTTTACCCATTGAGAGAGACAAGACTTCTAAAAATAAAATTCAGCTCATCACAAATACGAATGATCAATGCGTCTAACGGTGTTCATGATTGGAAGAATAATAACAGTTCTGACGAGAAGCCACTTCAGGGAAGACATAATCAATACGCTAGGAAAACTGCCACAAAACACAGCTTGCTTCAAAAATGATCAATGAAAGCTGCGACGTAATTGTAATCACAAACAATCATCTTCTTACATCTGCTTCATCGCAGAATCTGGAACCTGGCTCTGGATCTACAAAATTACATGTCTCCTTCTTTTTTAAAAACAAATGCTGAGCCATAAATTCATATAAAACGTCTGCTACGATGCAAGATAATTTTTTTTTTATATTCTGATGTATTCTGCGCCAAACAGCTTATGTAAAAATACAGGGTGATTGAAAAATCACTTCCTATTTTTAAACTGTTATTTCTTCACTTCTATCAAACTAATTTATATGAAACAAACATCAAAATAAAGGCACAAAACCGCCTACTTTATCACATAAAACACTATTTCACATTAAAATTAAAACTCAGTGAGAGATCTTGTTTGTTCTAAACATGATTTCAAAGCCGGCAGCAATATTAGCTATCTAAGGGCAGCAATATTAGATATCTAAGGGCAGCTATGTTAGCTATCTTTTCATTGGTCATTTTTTACTTTATTTTGTTTCTGGGAAAAAAATTAAAAAGTTAAACTTTTTTGTCAAATGGCAGTTATTGCTCATTGTTCTGACATTTATGTCATGTATATCCACTGGATACAACTGAGGATATAAAAATGTTAACATAAGGGTCTGTAACCCTTTATCTAGAATCCTCAAGGACAGTTTGTCTTCGGATACTGCATTGTTTTTGGTTTTCAAATGTCGGCCAAATCCTTCAAAAAGTAGCCCACATTCGTCCCAAATAGCCCAAGCTTATATGAGGGACGGTCAAAAACGTAATGCCTTGTAATTTTTAATTTCATTCAATAGGCAAGAAAACAGATAAAATTCACATTGAAATGTAGCCCCAAGTCTGAACTTCAAAAAATTTATTTCTCAATGTAGTCTCCGTTATTTGTTACAGTTTTTGTCCATCTTCTCACAAGGGCATGTATCCCCGCACGGTAAAAATGTGTGTCCTTTTTCCTAAACCACTGGCGTACGGCACGTTTAAGGGTCTCGGTGTCCTCAAAGTGATGTCTGCGAAGATCTTCTTTCAGTGGTCCAAACAGATGGAAGTCAGAAGGTGCAAGATCGGGACTGTAAGGGGGATGTGGTAATAATGTCCAGCCAAATTCTGCAATCGCATCAATGGTGCGTTTAGCGGTGTGTGGCATGGCATTATCGTGCAACAGTAGTGCAGTTCTCTGATCTTTTAATGGGTAAAGTCGCCGAAGACGACCTCTAAGCTTCTTTAAAGTTTCAATGTAACATTCTGCATTCACCATGTTTCCCTGTTCCAAGAAGTCGAGAAGAATCACACCCTTCTCATCCCAAAACACGGAGACCATAACTTTCCCTACAGATGGTGAACTTTTGAACTTCTTTCTTGTCGGTGATGTTGTGTGATGCCATTCCATTGACTGCCTCTTGGATTCTGGTTAAAAAAAATGAACCCAAGTCTCATCACCTGTCACAATATTCGATAAAAACTCTTCTCCTTCAGTTTCCTAACGGTGCAGGAGGTTGATGGCTATGGTTTTCCTCGTTTCTTTATGTCTGTCTGTCAACATTCTGGGTACCCACCGTGCACAAACTTTTGAATAACCCAGGTCTTTAATGATGTCCTGGACACTGCTTTTACTAATGGACAACATGGAAGAAAGTTCATCCAGTTACCTGATGGTCACCACGAATGATGCCATCAACTCGATGAATGTTGTGTGGAGTCACTGCAGTAGACGGACGGCCAGTCCGCTTTGCGTCAGCCATTGAGGATTGACCTACTTCAGCTTCGTCACAACAATGTACCCAACGTCGGACAGTGCTAACATCCACTGTTGAATCTCCATAACCATTCTTCTAACGTTCGTGGATGCGAATTGAGGTCTCGCCTTCAGCATTGAGGAATTCTATGACATAACGTTGTTTTAACCGAACGTCTTTGGCAGCCATTTTTAAACTGTTACAGTGATGCCACCTGTTACTGAAACAGGTTGGTAATGCTATACAGTGCAGAAGAGTGTTTGAGGAATCCTGCTAAACTTACAAATTGCACACCGATGCAGTATTTACATACATAATAAATAGGAGGCATTACTTTTTGACCGTCCCTCGTACATCAACCTTCTGAGATAAGAACCTGTACGCTACACCATTAAAACCTGTACAAATTTCTTAAAACCTGTACACAATACCAATAAAAGCCTTACAAAGTCAAAAAAAAAAAACTTCATGTTTGTCATTCAGAAGATCATTTTAAAATAGTAATAAAATATAACAAAGTTACACATTATTTTTAGATAAATTGACTTTATTTCTTTAATTTTGGATGTGCTGCTTTATATGCAATACAGACACCTTTTGCAACTTTAAAAATGTAAGCAGATGGTTTTAAATCTTTACAGCAGGTGTCTGTGTTTATCTTACACACAATTATGGAGGAAAAAAAAACCTGTACAAACTGCCTGTATGCCTGTGCACTGATGAACCTTTTTAAAAGCTGTACAGATAATCCCTTTCCTGTACAAGTTGACATGAATGCAAGCTGCCCAATCTACAATTAAAATGTTGACATTTTTGTTACTCAGAAACAGCACAAAGTCGCACAAAATAGTCAGAAATCACCCAAATTGTGAAAGAAAAGTTGATTAATGAAACTTTTGATTTTCAGAATATTTTGGTTTTCGGGTGTTCAGATAAAAGGTTACAGACCTGTAGGAAGTGACTGTTCAATCATCCTGTAGCATACATTGATAGAGTAAATTAAAGAAAAAACCCACAATAATGACCAGTACCATCCAAAAAAGTTGTCTCTAGTGAATGAAACAGATACAGTTGCTATTAACATCAACATCATTACCTGACAGCTCCCTATGAAGCAAAGGTCTTTGATGAGTTCATGCCAAGCTTTCCTGTCCTTTGCCACCCGTTCAAATTATTTCCACAGTTCTCTACACGTCTTTATATGTCTGCCTCCTGTTGTCTTCCCCCATATGTTTATTTGTCTCCACTTATTACATTCAAACACCTGCATCACCAGCACACTTCTATATGGCAGCGAGACATAGACAACTTATGCTAAGCAAGAAAGAAGGCTTAATACCTTCCATCTACGGCATCTATGCCACATCTTCGGTATTTCGTGGAAGGACAAAGTGACAAATGTCAAGGTGTTGTCACATGCTGACCTTCAAAGTATGTATACACTGCTTAGACAGCGCAGGCTTGACCATGTCCACCATATGGAAGATGGTCGAATCCCGAACGATATCTTCTATGGACAACTGGCAGATGGCAAAAGATCAGTTGAGCGACCGCAGATGAGGTTCAAAGATGTGTGCAAAAGAGAGACATGAGGGCACTGGACATAAATCCAGCAACCCGGGAGGATGAAGCTGCCGATCACACCAAGTGGCGATGCTTTCTATTGCGCCACCTCAGATTGGGCGTAAAGAAGCTCTCACGGCACATAGAAGAGAGGAGAAAACATCAAAAGGAACATCAGGAAAATAAGCAGCTGAGGGCTGTCACCTCAGGGGCACATTCCCAAAGTCAGTTATGACTGAAGGGGCTATTATTATTACACTGGAGATTCCAGACGAGTACTGTCTTGTAATGCTACCAGCTAGTTTCCTCAATGTATGTCCTATTCAAATCCTATGACTTTTATTCACTTTTTGTTCCCGCTGGTATTTGTCTGGTTCCTTCCATCAGTTCCCCACCGATGGTATTGTCATACCGTATGAACCTTCTATTCTGTGCGGTCATCCACTGATAAAAGTCAAAACTTTTCAAATGCCAATACCTGATAATGGTATCATTTCTCCTTTCTACTTACTGTAAACTGAGTAAATTAAAGTGACAAATTGTGTGGTTGTGCATGTGTATTTTCCTTTGTTCTAAAATGGTAGCTTCTCCATATCTTTCAGAGCGTTAATGTGTGAAAGCCTGAGGTGTTTGTGATGATATCAAAGTCATTATTTATTTGTCATTATTAATATTTTATGAAATCTTCACTAGACCTTCACTTTCCCAGCACACCTTCATGAATCATTATTAATCTTTGTGTTTTGTCATATACTGTTTTACTGTGTAGTTCTCTAGGCTGTTATATACTGTTTTACTATACTGTTTAGTTCAAAAGGTCTATTCTCAACACCTGTTCTACAGTTATGAGTGAATTGCATGTCTGTAAATAATCTAATATTGGTATTCTATGGTCATAAATATATGTGTGATTGATTATTTTTTCAAATGTTTAAATCAGAAACTGATTATGGAAACAACACAAAAGTATGCTTGAGTGAGATAAAATCAATGTAGTTGAGCAGACAGTACACTCTTAGTGACTTGACAGAAACACCAACACAGGATGACTACCAAGCTATGAACAGATCAGAACAAATTGTCATTCTGCGCCTCAGAACAGGACACAACCGACTCCGCAGCCACATGTATACAAAATTCAAGATTGGCAATTCAGCCATGTGTACATGTGGACAGGCACCCCAGACTGCGGAACACGTACTTCAAGATTGCCCCGAATATGATATATTGAGGCAAACCCACGGGCCCAGAGAAACAACACTGGAAGCAAAACTATACGGACCTCTGTATGAACTACAAAAGACAGTGAAGTTTATACAAGAAACAACATTGCAGAAATAGACAATATATTTCAAGCGAACGAAAGAAGAAGAAGAAGACAGAAACAAAAAAATAAGACTGATAGAAATTTTTAAAAAAAGCAAGCAGAAAAGAGTGTGTCATGAAAGTATCCAATAACGCTAGTAGAGCTGCAGTAACATCAAGCATGTGCAGATGTACCTCATGCCGCTAAATAACAATATAAGCTGTAAATGAAAATACTCTCTTAAAGCTGTGCATATATATATATATAGCTGTACAGAATATGCGTCATTCTGTAAACTTATTATTGTTGCAATGGCTGTGTTTGTATGAAAGTTTGCTTTCACAGTCCCACATAATCTTATGTTGGGAACTTGTGTCACAATATGCCAAACAGAACATTCATCATTCCCCTCTCACTTTTTTATGTGTGTGTGTCCCACATCCATGCATTTTTTTCTCAATTATTCCTTCTCAATCATAGATCCATTTGCTTTCTCTCTCAGTGCAGGCTGCATCTGCAATAATGCATTAAGACCACACTGAGACTTGTCAGGTTTTCAAATGTACAACAAGGGATAACTCTGAATGACTTGATATCATGTAGATGAAAATCAATACACTGGTTTTTTTTTTTTTTTTTTTTTTGGGTGTTGTTTTTTTTTAAGTCTCAACAGACAAAGATATAAATTTAACTCTGGCACATTAAAGTAATTCAGTAGTGTATAAATCTTTGTACTTTTCTTATCCAACTTTTATCTGAAAGCATATTCTGCTGCAAAAATATTAAAAATATTTGTCATAAATTAAAGAAGTCATAGTTTCTTCACTGTTTACTTTTATGCCAAAGGATTACATCATTTTGACACATTAAAAAAAAGCAATACAGTTTGATACTGATGACAAAATGAATCTCTGATCCAAAAAATGTAAGACTAAAATAAAACTACAATAAAATGTGTACAACAGTCTATGAATTTAAGTTTTATATAGTGAAAAAGATCTTAAATAAAACAAAACAAACTTTTCTGCCTATAGGAAACAAAACACAAGAAAACTGAAAATGCTATTACTATGGTAAAATTTGGATTTGTTTTTAAAACAGGCATAAAGCAAACAAAACTAAACAAATTTAGTATAACCAAAAAAACACACCTATCTTCAAAGCAGAAATAATTACTGAGCAAACCTCCCAAAAAAAACTAACAATCTTAATCGACTCACTGTCAGAAAATCAAGCACTTAGAAATGCACATAAATACAGCTGACCAGATATAGCAGAAGAAATATTGTGCTTACCTAAATAACAGAGGCTGCACAGTACTTTTGGCTTGCACAGGGGAATAAAAGGAAATGAGGTGGCCGACATGGAAGCGAAAACAGGAAGAAGCAGAACAAACCATATAAACATAGGGTTGGGCACAAAAGAGATTAAAAACATAATTCAAAATACTATAAGAACGGAATGGACAGAATACTGGAAACAAAGCCAAAAAAGCAGACATGCCTATAAACTGCTGAAAGATCCAAAAGAAACATTTCAGATATCTAAAGTCCTAAATATACCCTGCAATAGAAAACTGATTAGCCTGCAACTAAGAACAGGATACTTTAAGATAGAAGAACCCTACTGTGGAGCACATCTTGAGAAAAATGCCACAGCACATTTCGTGCTAACATGCAAGAAATAGCAAAGAAAACCACTCATAGAATACTTGAAAGCACAAAACTCACCATCACCATCGCTAGAAATTGTACTATAAATTGGCTTATCCAGGAAGCTATACAACATAATAAAATTTTATAAATGATAAAGGACGAACAAAAACACTTTAAAAATTAATATTCACTACACGGTTCCAGTATGAGAGTCAATTAACCACCAATAAAAAAATGTCAACAAATTCCCAATAGATACATATGAGATCATTTCAACTGCAATAAAATAGATGGAGAAAGATACAGTAAAACAAAGCCTACAAATCCCTCAAAACACAAACAGGTAAAGAGAGACAGACCTAAGAACGAAAAAAGGGAAACACCATCAACTCTCGGTCATTAGGCAATACCACAACAAAAGGCAGAGAAATTTCAGCCTGGAAGAACAACACAAGAAAAACAACAAATGTAATTTGCTATATTGAATGTTTTTTTTTAAACTATATACCCAAATTATAACCCACATGGGGTTTAACCAGGTATTCCATGCACAGGATAAACATCAGTTGTTTCTGTGTGCATGAACCAAAACCCTAACCAAACTGAACTAAACAACAACAAAAAACCAATAAACAGGGAATAAAAGTAAAAAAAAAAGCAACTTGTCCCTAAACATGCCAGTTTCTTTCTTTACTGCAAGCACCTGATTTCCATTTTATCCATATGAATCCATTGTTTTTGCAACAAAAATTAATTTAGTTTGAGATTTTTAAGATGCATATTATCATGTTGTTACATGAACTGTCTGGGTCAAAGTAAAGAATAGGGAGATTTACTTCACGCATAAAAGATTTGGGGCTGACTGAAAGGTTTGAAAGAAGAATGTCCACAGAAACTGAACTGATATTTCAGTTACAACATTATGTATTTTTATTTTTTTAATGTATAACTTTTGCCTCGTTTTGGCGAGGTGCGTCCCGTTCAACCTAGTCGGTTATATTAGGGTGCATGTCCAAACATAAAAGACCCCTAGGTCTGAAGTAGTTTTTTATTCAACTCACACAAATATACAACAAAACTACACAAAGATAGCAATGACAAAAATAAGTAGAGGCTGTTGGAGAAAAGAAAAGAGACAATGCAGTACTGAAAAATTATACAAACAATGAGTAAATTAAGTCTAACCCAAATTGAAAATGAATCAGAAAGACAGTTAGAAGAATGAAAATGAGGCATTAAAATTAGATGTATTAGAGGTAAATGGGCCATGCTTCATTGAAACACATGCAAACAAAGAGGCTGTTATTAAAAAAGAAAAAAAAAGGAACCTGGAAAGAAAAGAGAAAAAACTAAAGTGATCAAAAACAGACAAGTATCATATTTAGGACTTATGACGAAGAATAACTCCATGCTGAAAATCATTATGGAGGGAAATGTTATGACAAACAGGTAAGAAGTCAGCAAACACTACAAATGATAAAGAGGGGGTCAACACTGTAAGTGAGAAAGACACATAAAAAGGAAGTAGCTAACACTATAAGTGAGAAAGATACATAAAGTTGGAGGTCAACTACACTGTGAGAAAGACATGTCAACTAACATTATAAGTGAGATACACACATAGAGGTCAACTAACATTATAAGTGAGATACACACATAGAGGTCAACTAACATTATAAGTGAGATACACACATAGAGGTCAACTAACACTATAAGTGATATACACACATAGAGGTCAACTAACATTATAAGTGAGATACACACATAGAGGTCAACTAACATTATAAGTGAGATACACACATAGAGGTCAACTAACATTATAAGTGAGATACACACATAGAGATCAACTAACATTATAAGTGAGATACACACATAGAGGTCAACTAACACTATAAGTGATATACACACATAGAGAGGTCAACTAACACTATAAGTGATATACACACATAGAGAGGTCAACTAACATTATAAATGAGATACACACATAGAGGTCAACTGACATTATAAGTGAGATACACACATAGATGTCAACTAACATTATAAGTGAGATACACACATAGAGGTCAACTAACATTATAAGTGAGATACACACATAGAGGTCAACTAACATTATAAGTGAGATACACACATAGAGATCAACTAACATTATAAGTGAGATACACACACAGAGGTCAACTAACACTATAAGTGAGAGACACACATAGAGGTCAACTAACATTATAAGTGAGAGACACACATAGAGGTCAACTAACATTATAAGTGAGAGACACACATAGAGGTTAACTAACACTTTAAGTGAGAGACACACTTAGAGGTTAACTAACACTATAAGTGATATGCACACATAGAGGTCAACTAACATTATAAGTGAGATACACACATAGAGGTCAACTAACATTATAAGTGAGATACACATAGAGGTCAACTAACACTATAAGTGAGAGACACACATAGAGGTCAACTAACACTATAAGTGAGAGACACACATAGAGGTCAACTAACACTATAAGTGATATGCACACATAGAGGTCAACTAACACTATAAGTGATATGCACACATAGAGGTCAACTAACATTATAAGTGAGATACACACATAGAGGTCAACTAACACTATAAGTGATATACACACATAGAGAGGTCAACTAACATTATAAATGAGATACACACATAGAGATCAACTAACATTATAAGTGAGATACACACATAGAGGTCAAATAACACTATAAGTGAGAGACACACATAGAGGTCAACTAACACTATAAGTGAGAGACACACATATAGGTCAACTAACACTTTAAGTGAGAGACACACATAGAGGTCAACTAACAGTAACACTATAAGCGAGAGACACACACAGAGGTCAACTAACACTTTAAGTGAGAGACACACACAGAGGTCAACTAACACTTTAAGTGAGAGACACACATAGAGGTCAACTAACACTTTAAGTGAGAGACAGGGTCGGCTCTACCGACAGTGCAACACGTGCATTTGCACGGGGCGGCAAGATTTGGTGGGCGGCAAAAAATCTTTTTACTTATTTTTACAATCCAGCCAAAATATTCCACCTGGGAGCCGCGCTGGTGTAATGGTTACCACACTGCGCTAGTGATCAGGTGTTCAAGCCCAGGCGCGGGCATTTGTAGGAGTGTCATCGACCGGGATTTTGACTGAATAACCTGAACGGCTCCTGAAATAAACCCTCTGTGGATGGTGTCACGGAGTGTTCGAAGGTTTCGTCTAGATTATTTTAAAATTCCTTGCTTTTCTATTCCTTCACATTTTGTCTGTTTTCTCTACGAAATATTTGCACCTGCGGTCTGTTCTTTAGCTGTTTTTCAAGTCTTCACTAATAGTTCTGCCATACGATCCTAATGCTATCTTCTCCTACAAAGGCACTAAACGGTATTTCTTTAGGAACGTCAGTACAATTTATTCGCTTGGTCGAAACCACAGTGGTTCCCAGAGGATTATATTTCCGTGTTCAGTGGTCAACTGAAGACTGCCACGATAAATCTTCCGGCATGGCTGAACGAGAGACAAGAATTAATTAACTTGGCGTGGGAATCATGAATTTATTTTTTTATCGACCGTTCAATGTTGGCGGCTCGAATGTTTCAGTTGTTTTCGAGTGTGCATTCACAGAAGTTGATTTTGCTTAGTGTTAGTGTGCTATGTGTTACAGTGATAAATAAGTTTTTAAAACGTTTTATGGAAATTAGTACAGTGCTTCAGCCTCGATTCATTACTAAATAATACATTTTATTGTAGGGATTATTAAAACAGTTTTAATATTCAAATAGATATAATGTCCGATAAAAGAAAAAAACTATCAGGTGCCAAATATTGGAAATGGAAACCGGAAAAAGAATGCGATATTCAAAAACATAGCGGAGCTTTACATAAATATCTAAAAACTGAAACAGCTGATGTAGGACAGAAGAAAATAAGCAAATGTACCGAAACAAATGATTCTGAGCTCACGGCAAGTACTTCTAACTCGGACCCCAGTAACGTAAATATTACTAACAATGTTGAAAATGAGACTGATTTGACCGTTTCCAATTCCAGAGATTTACGTGATGAACTTGAGAGGTACACTGATCCGGCAAAATGGAATCTTTCTTTAAGCGATACCGAAAGACTGGAAATCGTAAACAAAGGCCTGCCATAGAGACCAAAAAATGAGTTCGTTTTTCCGCGCAGCTCTAATGGTCGGAAATTTTCACTAAATTTTTACACTAGGGAGCTAAGCAATGGAGAACATATTAATCGATCATGGTTAGTGTATTCAAAAGAAAAAGATTCTGTATTTTGTTTCTGCTGTAAGTTGTTTTCCTGTAATAAAATGTCACTCACTACTGATGGCTATAATGATTGGGGTCATTTGTATGTGTATCTTAATGAACACGAAAAATCTAAAAACCACTTGGAGTCCCATACAAAGTGGATTGAATTATCGTCCAGGCTTAAATCAGTACAGACAATTGATTCAATGCAACAAAAGTTATTAAATTCAGAAGTTCGACACCGGAGGAGCATAATAGAATGCATAATTGCTATTGTCCAGTTCTTGAGCCAACAATGCTTGCCATTTCGTGGAACATCTGATAAATTATATGACCCTAACAATGGAAATTTTTTAAAGCTTGTTGAACTGATTGCCAGATTTGATAGTGCTATGTGTGAACATTTAATGAGAGTAGCTCGTGGATCGACCCAACATTACCTTGGGAAAAACATTCAAAATGAATTGATTGCTCTTCTCTCTGGAATCATTAAAAAAAAAAAAGAAATAATTTCTATGGTGGAGAAAGCTAAATATTATAGCATAGTTGCAGACTGTACTCCCGATGTAAGTCAAATTGAACAATTAACACTAATTGTAAGATTTGTTAATACGAATCCAGATGATATCATCATTCATGAGCATTTTCTTGGTTTCATTGCTGTAGAAGCCACTACAGGCTCAGCGTTAACCGAATGCATTCTAAGAAAATTGTCAGACATGGATATTTCAATCGCAAACATGCGTGGCCAGGGGTATGACAATGGATCAAATATGAAAGGAAAACATTCAGGAGTTCAACAACGTATTAGAGACTTGAACCCCGAGAGCTTTTTATGTTCAGAAATTGTATGTGTTTTTCTCAGCGTCAACACTGCGTTGGGGAATCCTTAAGAAACATATTACAACTCTAACGCCCAAGCCACTAAGTACAACTCCACTGGGAATCTAGAATCGAGGCCATTCGTCCTTTAAGATATTATATTGAGGAATTTTATGATGCATTGATAGAAATTGCTGATGGCGAGTCAGTAGACAAAATGGCGAGACATGAAGCTGAAACCCTTGCCCTAAAACTCAGAGATTTTAAATTTTTATGTTGTCTGGTTATATGGTACTATGTTTTAAACGAAATTAATGTTGGCTAGTAAACTGTTGCAAAGCATAAAAATGGAATTGACTAGTGCCATAACAACTTTGAGAAATGTTCTCCAAAGCCTTAAGAATCTCAGAAATGATTAATCATTTCAAAATTATCTTGTTGGTGCTATAACATTAGCTGAGAAAGTTGAAGCTGATCCTGATTTGATACCAACGTTTGAATGTACTAGAGTGCATCGGCAGAAAAAGCAACACAACTATGAAGCAAGAGATGAACCTATTTTGGATCCCAAAACTAAATTCAAAATTGAATTTTTCTTTTTTATTGTTGATGTTGCAACTAATTCTATTGAAGAAAGGTTCGAGCAATTGGAACATCACAGTTCACATTTTTCCTTTTTATATAACATCCCTAAATTGAAATCTGAGACGACAAATGAGCTCTTAAACAAATGTAAAAACCTAGAAGGCGTTTTAACACATCAAGAGAATAGAGACATGATGCCATTGAGCTATGTGATGAACTGACATTAGTATCCAAATTAGTACCAGAAAAAACACCGCCAATTGAAGTTCTTTTATATTATTGAAAATAACATTGCTCCTAATGTCGCTATAGCCTTAAGAATATTACTAACTTTGCTTGTAACGGTAGCAAGTGGTGAGCGTAGTTTTTCAAAACTGAAGCTTATTAAAACTTATTTACGCTCAACAATGGCCGAAACTAGATTGGAAGGACTTGCCATGATTTCAATTGAACATGAAATCGGTCAAAAATTAGACTACGAAGACCTTATTTCTGCTTTTGCAAATATGAAAGCAAGGAAAGTGTCTTTTTAAGCAGTACATACTTCAAACAATATAAATTCAAATAATGTGAAAATAGTGCTAAAAACTATAACATGTACATACTATAGTTAAGTGTTTGTGACTCAACAGTTCATCGTTCCACATGAGAAGAGCATCCCCTATATGTAAGTAATGTAACTACATTTATTTCATATAATTTTCTCTAATAAAGTCAATGGTTTATTTTATGACTATACAGTATTTTCATCAATTTATCAATACATTATTAATAATGGTACTATTTAAAATTAGGCTAATGGTCATGAAATTAATGTTGAAGCTTGTTTAACATAATGGTTTTAAAAATTTCAAACGTTAATTTGAGGTTGGGCTGGGGCGGCAAGGTATGGTATTGCATGGGAAGGCAAAATTCCTAGGGCCGGCCCTGGTGAGAGACACACATAGAGGTCAACTAACACTATAAGTGAGAAGACACACATAGAGGTCAACTAACACTATAAGTGAGAGACACACATAGAGGTCAACTAACACTATAAGTGAGAGACACACATAGAGGTCAACTAACACTATAAGTGAGAGACAAACACAGAGGTCAACTAACACTTTAAGTGAGATACACACATAGAGGTCAACTAACACTATAAGTGAGAGACACACACAGAGGTCAACTAACACTGTAAGTTAAAGATACAAATAAAGGTCAACTAATATTATAAGTGAGAGACACAAATGGAGGTCAACTAACACTATAAATGAGAGACACACACAGAGGTCAACTAACGCTTTAAGTGAGACAGACAGATAAGAGGAGTTCAGCAAACATTTTAAGTCAGAAGGAAACATCAGGAGGTCAAAAACACTTTTAGTGAGAAGGACAGATAAAGACAATGCCGGCAAACACTGTGACGGTACATAAAATAGGAGGTTAACAAACACTGTGACGGTACCTAAAATAGAAGGTTAACAAACACTGTGACAATACATAAAATAGGAGGTTAACAAACACTGAGGGGGTAGGGCAGGAGTGTGTAAGGGATAAGTACCTCATGGTGAGAGGCAGCCACATCCCTTTTGGGATGGCCTGGATCCTATTTGGTTCCCCCGCTTCTGCCCAGCTCACGTATGGCTCCCAGAGTCTGCTTGTGTACGGCAGCGCCACCCCCCAGGCAACGGCTTTGGCTAGCCAGCTAAACTACGCTGAACAAAGTAAAGAAGGGAGTCCCCCCTCATTAGTACACACAGCTGCTGGCGGAAGCGATGGATGATCGATTTATTCGACAACGACTTTGAAGGCAGGAGCTGGCTCGGCCTGGTATCGGGCTTCAGGGCGCACCAGGGACCAAAGTTGGTAAGCGGCCAGAACCGTTCAGAAAGCAATGGCAAACTACTGAATGAATATTGCCAAGAAATCATGACAGCCAAGAATGATGAATCTCGAAACACAAAGATCTGATGGTGTGGCCCCCAGGCCAGGCAGATCGACCATGCGAACTGGGGAAGAGAGCAATGCCAGAGCAAGTATAAAGAGAGAGAGCCAGAACCTATATTAGATGAAGTACATGCAGAAATCAAAAGCCTGAAGAAAGGGAAATCACCAGGATACGATGATATACCAACTGAACTAATCCAAGCAGGAGGAGAGGCCAGTGTCCTCGTTTATCATGCACTATGTGTGAAGATCTGGAACAGTGCAATCTGGCCCAAAGCATGGAAAAGATCTGTGTATATCCCTCTCCCAAAGAAAGGCAATTTAAAACTGTGTACCAACTATCATACTATTGCTTTAATAAGTCATGCGAGCAAATCCTCTTGCGGATTATCATGAAGAGGATAGAAAGAAAGTTAGAACATGAAATACATGATGTACAGGCGGGTTTTAGACAAGGCAGATATTTAATGTGAGAAACATCCTCGAGAAATGCAGAGAATGCAATGTAGATCTTCATGCCTGTTTTGTAGATAACACCAAGGCCTTCAACTGCGTACAACATCAGAAATTGTGGAACATCATGAGAGACATGGGGTTTCCGGCGCATTTGATCCATCTAATTGAAACACTATACCATGAACAACAAGCAGCTGTCAGAGTAGCGGGGGAAACATCAGGATGGTTTGAGGTGAAAAGGGGAGTAAGACAGGGTTGCATCCTCTCTCCATACTTGTTTAACATCATGCAGAAAATATAATGAGAAATGTTCAGAGTGACCAAGAATGTGAACATTGCGATCCGTTCACAATTGGTGGAAATGCGATCCCAGAACTCAGGTACGCAGATGACACAGTTATTCTTTCAAACAGTGCCAAGGGACTAGAACAGTTAATCCTGTCTGTCAAAAGACACAGTGAGGATCAGAACCTTTTTCTGAACACATAAAAAACAAAGATAATGTCCACAGACAAAACAAGATGCCAACCAAAAATTACCATCAGTGATGAGGAAATTGAAAATGTCACAAATTTTGAATATCTTGGCTCCATAATTAACAACAATGGAGACTGCTCAAAAGAGGTCAGAAGGAGACTGGCCATAGCAATGCAGAGGTTAAATAAAATGAAGAACCTATGGCATAACACCAGCAAACTAATAAATATAAAACTTCTGAGAACGTGCATCTTTCCGGTAGCAACGTATGGATGTGAATCATGGACCATTACTCAAACATTAAAGAAAAAAATCGAATCTTTCAAAGCAAAGTGTTACAGAAAAATTCTCAGAATATCTTGGACCAAGAAGAAAAATATAGACATCCTACACGACCTGAACATCGAGGAAAACTGGCTCATAAACAATATCATGTCCCGGAATCTGAAATATTTTGGCCACATTAAACGTCATAGTGGCTTAGAGAGAGCAGTGATGGAGGGTATGGTACCTGGAAGGCGAGGCAGGTGCCGACTAAGATGACGGTGGACACAGGACATTGAAGACACCTTGAACATGACAATGGAGGAGGCAGGAGGGCTAGCTAGAGATTGAGAGTCTTTCAGGCGGGCTGTGATGAGAGCGACGTTCTGCAAAGGACATGCTACATGATGAACAAACACTGTGACAGCAAATAAAATAGGAGGTTAACAAACACTGTTACAGTATATCAAATAGGAGGTTAACAAACACTGAGACAGTACATCAAATAGGAGGTTAACAAATGCTGTGACAGTACATAAAATAGGAGGTTAACAAGCACTGTGACAGTACATCAAGTAGGAGGTTAACAAACACTGTGACAGTACATCATACAGGAGGTTAACAAACACTGTGATAGTACATCAAACAGGAGGTTAACAAACAATATGACAGTACTTCAAACAGGAAGTTAACAAACACTGTGACAGTACATCAAATAGGTCAACAAGCACTGTAAAAATACATCAAGTAGGAGGTTAACAAACACTGTAACCGTACATAGAATGGGAGGTTAACAAACAATGTGACAGTACATCAAATAGGAGGTTAACAAACACTATGACAATACATCAAATAGGAGGGTTACAAAAACTGTGACAGTACATCAAATAGGAGGTTAACAAACACTGTGACAGTACATCAAATAGGAGGTTAACAAATACTATAACAGTACATCAAACAGGAGGGTAACAAAAACAGTGACAGTACATAAAGAAGAAATCAACAAACATCAAGTAGGAGGTTAAAAAACACTGTGATGGTACATCAAATAGGAGGTTAACAAACACTATAACAGTACATCATGTAGGAGGTTAACAAATACTGTGAGAAAGACACTTGAATAAGAGGTCACCAAATACTGCAAGTGAGGACACACAAGGAAGAGGTAAAAAAAAAACTAAGTGAGGATACATAAAAAGCAGGTAAAGAAACACTATAAGTGAGAAGGACACATAAAGAGGAGGTCAACAAACATTCTAAGTGAGAAGGACGCATTTAGAGGAGGTCAACAAACACTCTAAGTGAGAAGGACACATAAAGAGGTCAACAAACACTCTAAGTGAGAAGTACACATACAGAGGTCAACAAACACTCTAAGTAAGAAAGGACACATATAGAGGAGGTCAACAAACACTCTAAGTGAGAAGGAAAGAGGTCAACAATCTAATTGATAAGGACACATATAAAGGAGGTCAACAAACACTCTAAGTGAGAAGGACATAAAGAGGTCAACAAACATTCTAAGTGAGAAGGACTAATAAAGAGGTCAACAAACACTCTAAGCGAGAAGGACACATATTGAGGAGGTCATCAAACACTCTAAGTGAGAAGGACACATAAAGAGGTCAACAAACACTCTAAGTGAGAAGGACAAATAAAGAGGTCACCAAACACTCTAAGTGAGAAGGACACAAAAGAGGAGGTCAACAAACACTAAGTGAGAATGACACATACAGAGGAAGTCATCAAACATTCTAAGTGAGAAGGACATTTAAAGAGGTCATCAAACATTCTAAGTGAGAAGGACATATAAAGAAGTCATCAAACATTCTAAGTGAGAAGGACATATAAAGAGGTCGTCAAACACTCTAAGTGAGAAGGACACATAAAGAAGAGATCAACAAACACTGTACGTGAGAAGGATACTTAAAGAGGTCAACAAACACAGAAAGTGAGAAGACATAAAAAAGTAAATATATAAATTAAAAAATTAAATGGTATGGAATCAGTTTTACAAATTAACGATACACAGAAAACACAGGACGTTTCGTGGCTCACCCTTTGTCAGCCACAGTTACAAACAGGTGGCAAGGACAAGAATTATAAACAGGTCAAAGAAAAATACAACAAACACTGCAAAACACATAACATGATGAGAAAAACAGATAAGAAGAGTGATACAAGCAGATGAAAAAGTAAACAACACAGGTTATGAATGGGAAAAGAAAAATAATAACACAAGAAAAATGCAAAACCAGAAAGAAATATCAAAACAAGAAATTAAACAATCAACGAACAGTAAAAGGTTTAATTAAATTAAAAAAACTGGTGAAACAAGTCCTAATAAAAGCTGTATGATCAGTGTACTTCTGTTTTGCTGCTACCACCTTGTTCTGGAGAAAAGCTAGAAAAAAATACTCAAGAAAACCAGAAAATGTTCTACAAGACCCTAAAGAACACGAGGAAGGAAAAACAGTGCCCCCTTAAATTTATAAAGATAACCTTACCATCAACAAAAGAACGAACAAACCTGGGTCAATCTTCATTCAAGTATCAACATCTCTGGTAGTCAACCAGTTCTCCCAACTTGAAAGAATAAGAACTGTACTAGTGTTAGCGGTCAGCTACACGAGTACGTCCTAACAACTCATTTTACCACCCTGCCATACTGTAGCTTGCTGATTGTATACACGACGGATGCATCCTCTCATACGTCCATCTCTGCTAGCCTTACGTTTGATGCCATATTCCAACAGTCTTAACCTTGATGATTCATCTACTGCAGTGTCATTCTCTAACAGGCAATCATTAATTGTTCTCAGTATCTCTCCCTTGTCCATATCCAGTGTTCCCACTGTGGGTGCTCTAGCTGCGAGTCTGTCAGCTCTCTCATTACCACATACCCCTGCATGATCAGGACAGTAGATCCACACCAGCTCTTGTAGACTCAAAGCTTCTATGAATGATTTCCATTCATGCCGCAACCAACCACTTTGAACCTTTCGAAGCATGGACAGTCTGACACAATGACTGCCTTTGTGAACGAAGTTTCAGATATCCAGCAGTGACTGCTTCTACCTCCATTCTCATGCTGGAAGTTGTTATCTTGTATGCCCCGCTATGTTCGGCAACGATTCTGCCCTTTACCCTAGCAGAGAAGCCCCAGCCTGATTTCTCACCACGGATCACAGACCCATCTGTATATACAATGGCATCATTATCCCCGGCATGATGATGTATCAGTTGATTAATTTCCAGTTCTGCTTTTCCATTGCCCCAAGTTCTACGCTCTCTGCCAAGGCTGATGATGACTTGGTGGTAATTAATTCAGTTCTCATCTGACATACTCCACTCTTCCCCTTTGAATGTGTTTTCAACTGTGGCCACCTGCTTGATCGTTGTCTCTGCCTGTGCCATTCATGACATCCCTCTCTTTATTCTTGCTCCCTTAATGTCAGCTATGTTTCCATGCAGGGGGTGCTGTTTGTCTGTGGTTACTCGCATATAGGCTTTTGCTTGGGCCATCGAATATCTGGATCTAATAGACAGCACTCCAAGCATGTATCTCATTGTCACAATGGGGGTCTCTCGCGTACAGCCCAAGACTATACGCATCCCTTCATTTTGAATGTGTTCTAGTCGTTCACATTGTGTTACTGACAGCGTGAGTATTCCAAGCCCATACTCAATGACCGATATGACTACCTGATGATAAAGAAGAAATAGTAATCTCTGCTCCAGACGCGCCGCAGCTATTATTTTCAGGGCTGCTAGACCTCTCCTGCATTTCAGTGTGATTTGCTCAACATGGTACTTATACAAGAGCCTGCGATCAAATGTAACTCCAAGGTATTTCAGCTTCTCTTGTCATTCAATTTTCTGTCCATTGAGAGTGATATCTGGGAGGTCTGTTTTCACAACGGAGTTGTTCAAGGAGCACCACAACATGCAGGCCTGTTGGGATTGACTTTGGAGCCAGTTTCCTCGCACCATTTAGACACCTCATGTAGTGTCCCATGTATGCTATTAACCATTTCTTGTCGGTCAGAGCCAGTTCTGTAAATGAGTATGTCATCAGCAAAAGTCAGTGGTCATCCCAACCCAGTTGGCTGAATGGTGGTACTTTCGCTGTATGGATATTAAACAGCACCGGTGATAGTGGAGAACCCTGGGGTAGTCCCAGGCAAATGGGCATTGGGTCTGATGTCCATGTTCCCAAGCGAAATGCCACTGATCTCTCAGTTAAGGCAGCTGCGATCGATCTTGTAAGGAAAGGGTTGACACAACAAGCCATTACACAGTTTATTAATATTGCGAAGTTCACACTGTTATAAGCATCCTCTAGGTCAATTGCTACAGCAACCATTTCTCGCTTATCCTGGAACCCTTCGTACACATCATAAGCAAAAGTTCCAGCGTTACCCCATTTTACTTTCATGGGCCTATACCTGCCGAGAGTATCATGTAGGATCTGTGCATTTTCGAGGTGATTCATTATTTTTTGTGCTACTATCTTTTCTAGTAGTTTCCCATAAACATTCTGCATTGTAATAATTCTGTAGCTGCTGAGAAGTGTGGCGGTCTTTACCGGGTTTAGGAAGTGGCCGTAGGTAACTATTCAGCCAGTCTTCTGACACCTCAGCATTCTGTATGCTATTGTTGAAATCACTCACCACATTCTTAATGCCTGTGTCATCCAGCTGTTTAATATGGTGATACTGTACATCATCAAGACCCGGGGCAGTGTTCCTACTGGATTCTAAAGTGCACATAATGTCTTCTTCGGATATGAGGTTGAAATAGAAGTCACCTCTTCTGTCGCTTCCCAGTTTACGGTCTTTAATTTCTTGGCGGGCAGCTTTGTCACCTTTATCTGTCCAAGTCATACAATGCTCGAGTAATGTGTGTCCCTTTTCGGCATCAGTCTTCAGGCTTATTCCTGTCGAGCTGAGAATATTAGGAATTGGTTGGCCTGTACTTTTTCTACTCATTCTGTGCTGCACGGACCAGAATTTCTGTAGTTTTGTCAGTGCCCACCAGTCACAAAGCCCTCCCACATTGCGTCTTTGGCTTCTCTTGCCAAGCTCTTCAAAGTATTGAAGGCTCTTTGCTTTTTATCTTTAAAATCTTCCACCTCTTTATAATTCATTGTCTTTCTCTTCTGTGCCATTCGCCATAACTTTGTCGCTCTTTCCTTTTCCAGCCATGCTGTCTCATTCCACCAGGGAATGTAAAAGGTGTACGAGTTGTCTTTTGTTTCACACTTTGCCGCAATATGTGCACAGGGCTACTACTGTCATGTGGGCCTGTATGATACTGGAAAGTCTGTTTCGGTTTCCTGAGTCTGGTGGTCTTTCCTTTCGCAATGAGGACTACACAGGGTAGGTGATCGCTTTCTTGAGCTTGCAATACATCCCAACATGCAAACGTGGTGACAGCACTAGAAATCAATGCCAGATCTATGACACCATCGGTATGCATTGGTCTAGATGCCAGTCTTGTTGGGAGTCCATTATTTTAAATGGATAGGTTTGAGCTGAGTAAAGCCTGGCTCAAGGCAACACACTGTCTATTTTACGTGGAGTTCCCCCATTCCATAGATCTAGCATTAAAATCGCCCGCAATTAAGCCCATCTTGTTAGGTTCTTCGGACAATTTTGTCAGGAACTCCGAGCTACTTTCTTTCGAAAGGCAATCCACATGGGCATTTAAATTGAAGATTTGCCATTCTTGACCGCTTATTTGCAGTACAAGCCCCTGTAATTCTGCATCCTCATTAGAATGGACACTTGTATCTAGCCATGCATGAGGGAGTTCATCTTTCACATACATTGCTTGCCCTCATCTGCCAAGCTCACACGGATTTGTATAGCATCTGTAACCGGGGCACTTGACAACAGTATTCACTTTGAAATTTGTCTCCTGGATCATTAAAATATCAAAATCATAAATGATAGTTTGAATGATGGCTGCCTGTTGGTAGGCACTTCGACAGTTCCAGTACCCTATACGTAAGTATTTCATAGAGAGTCTGTCCGCTTTCTTTCTTGTTTTTCTCTTACCAGCTCTTCTTTTTCTCTCTCTCCTCTTCTCCCCCCTACCTCTCCTTTTGCATCCACATTTCTTCGTTACATTTGCCGAAGGCATCGGCGACAGAGCACGATCCCCATAGATCCCGTGATAATTCTGGTTTGTTGCGAAATTCATCTTATTTTTTTCAAGATATGGTGGAAATAACCAATCACCCTGGTAAAGCCACCATGCCAGGGAAGAGGCAAGGGATGTTCCTTAGGAAGTCCACCTGCCTGGCGCCGCCCTGCTCGCATTCCAGACAGCCAATGTTTAAGACTAATTTCCCATTAGCCATTCAGCTTCTCAGCACATTGGAGCACCTTAGGCTTGGGGTCATTAACTAATGACTATGACAGAAGACGCTTTAATTCGAGTTGTACCATGCTTATTACGATGAGAAGACATTTGTTAACGACGCCATTATTATTAAAACATGTGAAGAAATTACACGTCATCTTTTCGTGAACAGAATTTGCCAAGATGGCTGACAAAGTCGTTAGCTGAACTTTTAAAAAAAACCTGCCCTCATTCAGGCATATACTTAACATACAGACATCGATTGTTGCACAAAAAGGAGGACGTCTCCTCACATGAATATACTGGCTCGCACCAAGTCAAACACTTAGGTAAAATGCAGCAAAGCAGGCTAAAAAACTCAAATCACAAACTACGTCAGATATCTTGAACCGGAAATCCTAATTAATCTATTAACATTGTAAATAAAAAGGAGACATAAAGAAGAGATCAACAAACACTAAGTGAGGACACATAAAGAGAAGGTCAACAAACACAAAGCGAGGACACAATAAAGAGGAGGTCAACAAACACTAAGTCAGAAGGACACATAGAGAGCAGATTAACAAACACTAAGTAAGAAGGACACATACAGAAGAGGTCAACAAATACTAAGTGAAGACACAAACAGGAGGTCAACAAACACTAAGTCAGAAGGACCCACAGAGAGCAGGTCAACAAACACTAAGTCAGAAGGACACATAAAGAAGTGGTCAACAAACACTAAGTCAGAAGGACACATAAAGAAGAGGTCAACAAACACTGCAAGTGAGGACATTTAAGCTGGGTAGACAGCAGCATGATGCTACCAGGTTTCAAACCCAGACCATTTACCTCAAGAAGCAAGCACTTAACCACTCTGATTCTCACATGAGGAATGCTAAACGAATCGGAATCAATTCTGTCAACTACCAGTTTTATATCAAACGCTGCACACAGTCTCAATGGATCTCTCAGGACAAAGAAAGAACAAGAAAACTGCTCCCATACGCATGTTGTAAGATGACTAAAATGAGGTTGTGGATAGGGCTGGCAACCTCATCCTGTAAAAGAAGTTGCTAAAGAAACCACCATAGCATGCACCTGGTACAGGCCTCCTGCAAGAGGTTCAACTTTGCATAGCCCCAAACACTTTAATGTGCTGCTTAACTCTTTATCCAAAGCAGATTTTATGTTTTACCCAGGCACCAAAAATTAACACTATTGTTTTCCCAGTAGATGTTTTAAAACAAACAGTGAACACATATAACTATTCTGATATATTTTGTATTTACAGATAAAATAACTGTAAACTGGTTGAAGAATGTATTTAAAGTAGGTTTTATATGCAACAGATACTTTTGTTTTACACTGTGTAAGGTGCAAAGATATGAGGAAATCTAACTTATAACCCAACGAGCATTATAGGCAGCCCTTAGAAGTATTGTGTTCAACACGTTATATGGCTCTTGGGGCAGAACATGTTAACTCTTTGACTCCAGACCAACGCTCTGAGCGTTGCAAAATTCAACGCGCCGTGCCAGAGCAACGCTCAGAGCGTGGTTTTTAGTTTATCACGAATAAACCCTAAAAATCATCCGTTTAATGCAGTTCATATATTAAAACTCGTAGAATGACTTCCGCTACTATTTAAACAACTAATTTGACTGTAGTTAATCAGCACATGTGCGTGTTTTGATGTTATTATCACAATTTTTGTGAAGATTCGCGTGTTTGCATTTTTCGTCATTATTGCTAGAGAAATATGTCACGCTTTATATTTACATTTTCTAAGTCTCCTAAGCAAATAATTGTGTCAAACTACTTTGAAACATTGCTGACATTGATAATGATTGTTTGGTAGTCACTGTTGTCAAAATACGGAATCTGTGCAGCAAAGCTAGAAACACTAGATTTAGCTGATGAGTGGGTGTAGTCATATTCTGGCCGATCAAAAAGCAACAAAACTAGACCTAACGTAACATCTAATCACTAGTTCTTGGTAGAAGATGAAGCTAGGGATACTATTAAAACATTAAACAAGAGTAAAAAAGTTTTTATATGACGTTATTCTTCTTTATTTGTTTGAAAATTATGTAATGCACGATTGATTAATTAATATTTTTCTTACAAAGGACCACAGAAAAACTGGTGTGAATAACACTAAATGTACTAATTGTGGCTATACACATGTTTTTTTTACTTTGTATATGGATTAACTTGACGTTTGAAGACTAAAAAGAAAGTTTTATTGTCTACAACAGTAATTTGTCTTTGGTAAGATCGTATTCTGCAGTTAACTTTTTAGTGTTTTTCAATTTTACATGCAAAATGTTTTAAGTATACCAAACACACTTGTGTTAATACTACCAAAGACATTATATATTACAATTCTCTATCCATTTCCCTACAGTTTGGTACCGTATATAATAAGTACATGTTCACAGAAAAAAGATTAACATAAAATTTACACTAAAAGTCAGTACACTTCACCGTTTAGAATTCTTCAAAAAATAATTATGGCACAGGGTGGAAAATAATTATGGAATCAAAGAGTTAAACCTGTTGGCATATTTAGATATGTGCTTGCATATAATAGGACTGATGTGTTATGGTAAGATCACTAATGTGGAACAGCTGACAAGAACAAGATAAATGGAACAAGCGATGAGAAGGAGATACTGGAGATGGATAGGACATAACACTGAAGAAACTTGCTGGTAGCATAACAAGGTAGTCTTTTTTCTGGAATCCCCATGGTAAGAGAAATAGAGGGAGCCCAAAGAGCACATGGAGAAGAGAGCTGAAAACATCAAGGGGATGAAGAAGACATGGAAAGACCTAGCGCTGATGGCACGGGACAAGAAGACAGTATAAGTTTGTTGAAGGCCTATGCTCCTTGGGAGCTGAAGGGTGATGATGATGAATATATTTGATGATTACATGAGTGAATATTCAACAATGAACACAGTTCAACGGGTAATACATGCCATGTCAAGAAAGATTACCTCTAACTAATATACTGCGCTTTACAGTGAGGTAAATGTGAGTCAAACAGATGAACAAGGCTGACGGCATGGGACTGGAAGGCTTGGCATAAGTTTGTTGCAGTCCTATGCTCCTTGAAGAGTTGAAAGGTGAAAGGAGAAGACCCCTGGCATTTCCCTCAACCCTCCTTCTCTTTGTGTCTCATCTTTTTCTTTCATGACTTTGTTTTAATTTACAATCTATAATAATTATTATAAAACTGTAAAATACTGTGCCAAGCTGTATTTGAAATTATACCAACAGGCTTGACCAGACATCACTAGAAAAAAAAAAAAAAAACGAAACCGGGAATAGCACACCTGACCAGAAACAGTATAATATATAATATTTTAACTATCATCATCACTTCAATTTTTGCTCCCATATGAATTATGGAGTCATCAGGGGTAGAAGACATGGTAGCGCTTTACAGGCATAAGCCTGTTGAAGGCCTATTCAAAGGGTGATGCATGATTATTTGCAAATTGCAGTGGTCGTTTCTGTAGCCATATGTTTTATATGATGAGGTTCCTTGTCCTATGCACTATCTCATATTAGTTACCACTTTTAACATGCCTGCTGGAACGGCAGTCCATTTCTTTCTTTGTCTCTTTATAGACTCACCCGTGCGTTACCGTGGCCCGAAAGGGGAGCAAATAATAGTAACACTGTACCCTACCAGACATGTCGTAAAAAGCAACTAAGGAAAGTTGGGCATGAGGTTGGTTACCCCATGCTCCGTTGAAAAAAAAAAACCCTTTTTCCCTCAACCCTCCCTTCTCTTTCTGTTCAACAAACATTATGATGAGTCAAATGCTAGAATATTATTATAAAATAAAAACTATGCCAAGTGAAATTATACCAAGACAGAGTGACATCATAAAAAAAAAAAAAAAAATGAGGAAAATCGTGGGGAAACTTCAAGCTTATAAGTATGATCACCACGGCAGCTGTGACTTTACAGGAAGCCCTTATTTGCCTTGAGGTGTTTCTGTACCAAGGGAATTATTATTATTTATAGACTCCCTGGAATTACACTGAACTATTTTAAATATATTCAGCAAAGGATAAATAACACTTCAGGCATATTTTACAAATTTCAAAAACAGATTTTTGTAAATTTTAGCTGTGATGCTGAGGCTTTATTTTTTTTTTTTTTTTTTTAATGAAGAAAAATATCCCATTCAACTCAACTTTTGATGGGTTATAATTAGGATATATAGTGTCACTAATTTCAGATAGTAATTTTAATTGCTGTTACGTGATCCTGGTATCATTTCGAAAACGTTTCTAATTAGTGCAAACAGAGTAAATTTAAATTGCCAAATTTGATGAACTCCCTGTACACTTAACTATTTCTTAATATATTCAGCGGCTTCATGGCAAGCCCAGATTTTTTTGTAAAAGCTGGCGCTGGGTTTAGTAATGAAGAAAAATTTTATTCGGCTCAACTTTTGCCAGTTCATTAGTGGCGCGCTAATTTCAGATAGTAATGATAGCTGTTACGTGTCCTAGCGCGTAAAAACGTTTTTCTTTAGTGCAAACCCGTAAATTAAATTGTAATTTGAGTGGGCTGTGCCTTACAATACACTGAAAGCAGACTGGGAATGTGGATATGCTGACCCAAATGTGTGAATATATAATGAATACTACAGCACACACTCACAGACCTGAAGACACGGATTCATGAATACAAATGTATAATAGCAGGATTTCAAGATTCACTTAACTGAATTAAATTAAAATCTATTTCTAATATGGAATTTTAAAATATGATATACTGTATTTCCTTTAGGTGCATTTTTTTTAAACAATTGTGAGTTACCTGACAAGCATTGTACAGGATCTGATGTTCATACTTCTTTACGGTCAAAATATTTTGAAACATTTCATACAACTGTTCCTTGCTCAGAATCAACTCTGATGCTGCTGTTGAGATTCTTTGAGGCTGTTTCCTAGGATCTTCATCACCTCTATATATTGCATCATATTTAGCCATCCATGAACTGAGAACAGTTTCTTTACTCAAACCATCTATTTCTGGTAGACTTCTCACACGTTTTTCAATGTTGTTTTTAAATACTTCTCTGAAGTCATTTGCAGAACAGCCTCCACTGCGCACCATATTTGCAATTCTGTCACTTTTCAAGAAGACTTCATAGTAACTTTGTACGGCATTTGTGAACGCCTCATCTGCTACGATGTGAGTTTCACCATTTAAAAAAGCATGAAAACGTTCTTTTATTGTTTGGAGTTGAGCTTTCGTCACTTTTATTTGTCGTCGTGCCAAATCCGTCGGTTGTTTTGCATTGAATGGGTATGCAATACATCGCATAACAAATACATACAACTGTAAACGTCTTCTCCTTTCTTCCTCTTCTCGTTCACATTTATCGGAGTCATCTAATTTTTCCCTATCACTGACTAATGATGGACTAGGACTCGATGGCCTGATACTATTTGACCGAGAGTGTCCACCAACGACACTCACAACACTCAAGTTATCGCCGCTAGCAGACAAACTTCTCTGCTCGGCACTGGGCAGGCTGAGAACATCAGAGTTTTCATCTGCGTCCTCAATTGTGCCATTATCCGATTCCTCCTCACTAGAAGACGGATCAAGCATGTTAGATGATTAGTAAAATTGAAAAAGACAGTGTTAATTGTTAATAAAAAGCATGCATAATGTTTATTTTAAGAGTAACAACGCAAAGAGCACCATTGTTAACATTATTAACTTCGGCGCATGCGCGTAGCAAGTACTAGCAACTTCCGCACGGAAGTAGTTGTAGATATCAGTTTCCTAAATTTTCGTCTATGTTTACGGTAATTTGATTTATGAATGAGTACAGAAAGATTAGGAATTCTCACCCATTAGACAAATAGCGGGACCATTTTATTTTTCTGCATGTATTTATTTACCCCATTCCCTTATTACACACGCAGTATTATATAAAATACAACGTTTTTCTTTAATTATTGAAGAAAAACTTCCTTTTCATCTTCCTCCACCTCCCCCCTTTTTCCACACACAAAAAGTGTCCTCATTAATCAAAACGTCATCTATTTCCTTGAATCACACGGTAGGGACACGGTAAAATTTAATATATTCTGCCGATTTTAAAAAAATTGTCTGCAGTACTGTAACAATTTAAATTCGCACATATCTATATGGGAATATTTATCAAAATTGTAAACAAGAAATACTGTCCAACTCGACATAATTTGGTAGCGGCTTCGCTTTGCTTGCCTTGCAAAATTGCCGCCTGAGATATCCTGTAAATTCCGTGAACATCTATTAAAAACACGTCATTGCATGAAATAATCAATATTTTTACACTTTAAGACTAAAAAAATTGCTTATACAGTATAATAATAAGCATGTATAAAATGTATTATAGCACCTCTCACTGATTTTTTTTTTTTTTTTTTTTTTTTTTTTTTAAACCAGCGGCACTTGGGCTTTCAGCCCTTCGGCCCAATGACATATCATTGCGAGGCTGGGGAACCTGAGGACTTTCCTTCCAACCCGGTCAGGAGCTTCGCTCCTTCCCATCCACAGAGGGTTTATCACAGGAGCCGTTCAGGCTATTCAGTCAAATTTCCGGCCGTAAACATTTCTTCAAACGCCGACGCCCGGGTTTGAACCATGAACACCTGGTCGCCAGTACAACGCCGAAGCCATTACACCAGCGCGGCTACCTCTCACTGATAACACTAGTCAACAACCAAAATGTACCAGAAATGAAAATAGCCGATCTTAACTAATTTTGGTGTGCTGAAAACGAAAATGACATTAAAAAATGTTGATTGGCTCTAGTTTTCAAGATATATGCTACTAGTTTATTTAATTACGGTCAATTTATATATATGACGCAACTGTTGTGGGCGATTGCATAATTTTTTTCTAATGACCAATAAAAATGTAACTAGAAGTTGATGATGCAATCCTACCTATGATTACATCACCTTTGTGTATAAATATCTTATCTCTGATAAAAATTTTGCCATTAGTTAGTGCATTTGTCCTTATCAAAAGTATCGTAGTTAGAAATGCCTAGGACATGTGTGAACAGTGCTAATAATTTCTGTTATATATGTGGTGAGGTGACATTTCTATCACAAAAACGAAATATAACTAAAGTGATTAAGAAGGCGTACAGTTTGTATTTTGGCTGCAGAATAGGAGATCAAGATAAGAGCTGGGCGCCACACATATGCTGCAATACATGTGCAGCACATCTTAAACTGTGGTTGACTGGCAAAAGGCAAGCTTATGCCTTTTGCATGAGTCCCCAATGATTTGGAGAGAGCACCACTGATCATCTCAACAACTGTTACTTTTGCATGGTCCTCCAATTGGGAAAGGCATATCAAAGAAGAAAAAATGGACTCTGGAATATCCAAACATCCCCTCTGCAATACGTCCGGTACCACATGGCGATGACCTACCAGTTCCCAAAGTGCCAGAATCATTTTCAGCTGCTTCCACTGATGAAGAAGAGGACATTGGTGGTCCTGAACCATCAACCTCAAGCGACCCAGATTTTGAGCAAACTACATCCACTAAACCACACTTAATAACCCAAGGTGAACTGAATGATCTTGTAAGAGATCTGAATTTACCGAAGAACAGGCAGAGCTTTTTGGGTTCCAGATTGCAACAGTGGAATCTCCTGGCAGAAGATGTTACAATTTCTGTGTATAGGAACCGCCAGAAGCCGCTTATTACATTCTTTTTCAAAGAGGGTGACCTTTCGGCGTGCCACAACATTTCTGGTTTAATGGCAGCCCTCAAAATCAATTACATACCGGAAGAGTGGAGGCTTTTCATTGATTCATCCAAGACGAGTCTTAAAGCTGTTTTGTTGAATAATGGTAATGTGTTACCGTCAATTCCAGTTGGTCACGCAGTTCATATGAAAGAAACTTATGAAAACATTAAGCAGCTTTTGAAGTGTATAAACTACGATCATCATCATTGGTCACTTTGCGGTGACTTAAAAGTGGTCGCTCTTTTGCTTGGACTACAGGGTGGATACACCAAGTACTGTTGCTTTCTCTGTGAGTGGGATAGCCGTGCACAAAGTGACCATTACATTAGAAGACATTGGCCAAATCAGGCAGTCATTGCAGCCTGGCAGTAAGAACGTTGAGAACCCAGCACTTGTCGACACCAGCAAGATTTTGTTGCCACCCTTGCACATTAAGCTGGGTCTCATGATCAACTTTGTCAAGGCAATGGAGAAAACATATGAGGCTTTCAAATACCTGATCAGAAAATTTCCAAGACTGAGTGAAGCTAAAATAAGTGAGGGAGTATTTGTTGGTCTGCAATTTCGAAAACTTCTTCATGATGACGAGTTTCTTTGCGTGTTGCATGGCAAGGAAAAAGCAGCATGGCTAGCATTTAAGTCAGTGATGGACAATTTTCTTGGAAACAACAGATCTGATAATTACAATGAAATTGTAGAAAATCTCCTTCTGAAGTATAAGAGTCTTGGCTGCAACATGTCTTTGAAAATTCATTTTCTGGATTCTCATCTGGATTTCTTTACGTCAAACTGTGGAGCGATCAGTGATGAGCATGGTGAATGATTTCACCAGGACATTGCTGCAATGGAGACAAGGTATCAAGGCAATTGGAGCCCTTCAATGCTTGCTGATTACTGTTGGACTGTGACAAGAGACACCTCATCGATTGACTACAAGAAACAAGCAAAGAGAGCTCGAATAGCGACTGAATAATGACGGAATGGGTTCAAATGTGCCTTTTTGAAACATGATATGTGAACTTTAAATAATGTTTTTATGTTTTCTATCATTTTATGTTGAAATATCAATTAATTGAGTATGTAACCACAATTTTTATAATGCTAAAGTAGAAAGACTAGCTGTTCACCCCAGAGAATTAAACAAGCATACATTATTTGTATTACTGTAATGTAAATTCATCATTTAAAAAAAAACCAGAGCAAATTGGTGAATTTCATTATGATATTTGAAATCAGCATGTCAAAATCAATAAGAAATGGTATATTTAATTTCTGGTACAAATAACTTTTGAAAATTTGTTGACTAGTGTAATAAGCATCATAAATAATCAGAGGAATGAAAAATATCAAACATACGTCTAATTTACACAACATTTTTCAGAAAATTAAATGCAGTCTGTTTGAAATAAGATAAAAAATGCAAAAGACACGCACAAGGTCAAAAATCAGTGATATATTTATGATGATGAAGAATACAATAGACCATCATTGACATCACAATCTGAAAGAGCGCAGAAATGAGAATTAGACAAGAGAGTCAAGAGCAGATAAAATAAAAGACAAATTATATTTGCAAAAAAAATTACAGTTAGTATATATCTTTTTGGGAGCCGCAGTGGTTAGCTCACTGGCTTCCTAGCTCGGTGGTCCATGGTTCAATCCCCAGTAACGGTGGGGAATTTTTAGACTGCAAACGGCTCTGGGGTTGACCCAGCCTCATGAATTGGGTACCAGAGCAACTCTGGGAAGGTTAAGGGGGTCGTCGTAACGCTGACCACATCACCCCTAGTGTGCCGATGGTTAAGAAAATATGGGCCTAACACCACATTCCCAATATGCCTCACTGGGCGTGTAACGGTATCCTTTACCTTTTATATATTTTTGCGGGGTTTTTTTTTTTTCATCAATAAATCTGCTGGGGTGTTGTTATAATTTTAGAACAATGTTCAAATGCGGCCAAATGGCAACTTGTAAATACGTTGGCAGAACTTCCAGTGCACAGAAACAGCACATATTTATTTTTCACTTTCCAGTTTTGAGGATCCATATTTATAACATAATGTAATCCATATTAATATTCAGTCCATATGGTCAACTTCACTGGGCCATTATTTATGTGTGTCCGTTAACAATTCAAAGTTAAATCATGGGCGCGAATAATCATCTAAGCAACTGGTGCTTTCATATAGTGAACATACTTGCGATATTTTTTGAAACACATATAAGACACAGCCATTACAACCGGTAATAAAAACAGAGAATGAATGGTGTTTTCCTGTACGCGCACTCACGTCATGATTTAATATGCGTCGTACTGCGATTAGCAACCTTCTTTTGAGCACCACAAAGTTCAATATAATGGACGCATTGTGGTGTGCAAAAAGAGGTATATCTACAGGGCGGTAGAATACGGGGGGAGGTGGGGGTTTTTTCGCGTCTTTTTTTTTTTGGGGGGGGGGGGGGAATTTCAAACCCCCTTTTTGGGTTTGGTGAAAAACTTTTTAACACCCCCCCATTTATTAAGTCCTTTTTATGGCCCTGAGTATATATATATATATATATATATATATATATATATATATATATTATATATATATATATATATATATAATATATATATATATATATATATATATATTAATATATCTTGTTTTGCGGGTCATTTTGCCTTCTTATGGCGAGGCAAACAAAATTCCCTTTTCGCAACGCAATTCACAAAGTTCATTCAACAATCAACGCATTCCTTTGTCATTTGGTTATATCGGAGCGCAATTTGCCATTCAAAAATAAGTGAACTCTGCTAACTGAAGCGCTGTGTTGCTAAACTTTAATCCCTGAAAAGGACTACTAGCATCTATCAGCTAGCCTGAAGCAGCCTTGAAAAGGACTGGTCATTAAAAGGACTGCTAGCCTGATCAGCAGGGCTGGATTAACCATTAAGCAAAATAAGCACGTGCTTAGGGCACCAAGGGAAGGGGGCACCACAGAGTTTTTTCCAGTGCCGCTTGCCGGACTTTTAAAAATATAAATAAAGTTATAAGTAGGCAACAATAAACATTATTTTGCATCTTTTGATCCGCGTATGATGAAATGCTCTGTATCTTCAAGGTTAGAAAGCAATGGAATAAAAGATGTTTTGATCATACAAATAATGATATTTCTTCATTAGAATATCTTTTTTTTTTTCTTCAAAAATTGACCTACATTTATTTTGATAGACAGAATCGTTTTCAATAAATTTTTGTATTTGCATTTTTCCGTTATAACAATTTTTTAACAAACTAAAATTTAAAAAGTGTTGAAAATTTGCTTTTTCTGTTGCCCTAGATATAAGAAAATAATTTGCTTATATTGCTTAGTGCTATTTAGTGTTAAATGAATAAAATTTACGAGTAAAAAAGATTATATTTAATATAGGTATGGGGCCTGGCTTGGAACAAAACTGAATTTTCAATCTCTTTTTTCACATTCAGCACTTATTGAGTATTAATGTCTTGTCAGTTACGCAATGGAAGGGCCGATGGAGGCATCATTGTTGAGCTGTGCTTAGGGCATCGGTTAGCCTTAATCCAGCCCTGCCGATCAGCGTATTGAGCTCACAAAAATAAGTACTTGAACACATACAGAGCACAAAGAAACAAGGTACAATATTTAATACGTAAAGAAAAGAAAACATACTTTAAAAACTTAGTTCAGAACAAAATAAACAGTAAAGATATGTGGAAAGCAATCAACACCCTAGCAAATAAACGAAATTCGCCAGACTTGTTAACCCCCAGTACCTCATTTACATGCCTAAGAAAAATTCACTGAATCTTTTGACCGAATACCATCACCAACCAAGATCTGCTTACTCGGAGCAAGCAAGAGGACATGCACACCATCATAGCTGGCAGACGCTGGAGCTGGGTTGGCCATGTCCTCAGAAGAGATCCTGATGCCATCACAAGAACAGCTATGCTTTGGACCCCTGAAGGAAAACGAAAAAGACGCCGATTAAAAACAACTTGGCGGAGGACTGTGGAGGCTGAGATGCAAAGAATGAGCCAGAGTTGGGGCACTGTACGAAGGATGGCCACCGACCGAGCAAAGATGAATAAATTTGTTGTTGCCCTACAAGACGCCACTAGGCGTGATGGCCACTGACTGCTTTGACGGTCGGCGGCTAAGAATCAAAGAAGAAGAAGAAGACCTGATTTACTTGTACAGACTTCAGCACTTACTTTCAGGCAGAAATAACTAGTCTTAAATCTACGATACCAGATTCCCCTTGTGACCTAGGCCAACTGTCAGCATTCTGTGAGAACAAATGCACAAACACAATCCCATCCGACATTCCTTTTATGACAGTTAATGAACTGTACAACTATATTCTAGGCCTTGAAGAGAATAACTCATCAGGACTTGACGAAATCAGTAATCGAATACTGCGCTATGCTGCGCCAATTATTAGTGATTCACTAACATACATATACAATCTATGTATCGCAAAGAGTTACTTTCATTCACACTTTAAAGTCGCTAAGGTATATCCTCTCTTCAAACCTAGTTCCTCCGATAATAGTAACTATAGGCCAATCTCTCTATTATCATCGCTATCCAAACCACTGGAAAAACACAAAACATAAAGATTCACGCTATTTTAATTAGAAAACTAGAAACATCAAAAGTAAATTTTCAACTGGTGACAATAATTAAATCATTCCTGTCAGACAGAAAACATGTAGTTTCTTTCAATAACTCCTATTCAAACCCAGCAGTAATAAATACAGGCGTTCCTGAGGGTTCTATACTTGGTCCTCTACCTTTTGTCATATACATTTAATGACCTTCCACTACACATCAAGCACTCCTCCTGTGACCTGTTTGCAGACGACTGTACTGTTTACAAGAGTGGTAAAAGTTGTAACACACTCGAACTTCCGTTACAAAAAGATACAGATAATCTGATTAAGTGGAGCAAAGGAAATCGCATGCTAATAAATATCATTAAAACAAAATGCATGTTGATATCGACTAGACAAAAATTACAAAATTCAGAGAAAACAACACTTCAGATCTACATTGGTACCTCACTAATTGAAAACGTTAATGAACATAAAACTATAGGTATAGTCGTTGACCAGCATCTAAATTGGAACTCACATGTGCATGCACTGACCAAGCAAACGGCACAGAAAGTTTACCAGTTAGCTAAAATCAAACATTTCCTAGATGAAGACGCACGAAAATTGTTCTATATATCTCACATACAAGCAAACCTTGACTATTGCTCCACAATCTGGGATGGTTGCTCAATGTCCAACACAAAGAGACTCCATTCACTACAAAAGCGTGCAGGGCGTCTAGTCTCTGACAACTGCCTAACTCAGTGTGTAGATCTATATAAAAATCTCCAAATACTGCCCTTAAGAAAGCGTCTTCTGTTTAACAAAGCTAAATTTGTTCACAAAATCCTGTCACATAATGCTCCAGCATATCTGTGGCCTATGTTCAAATACAACGAATGACGCAGTCAACGCTTAAACAAATTGCGCGTACCCTAGCCTAGGCTTGACTTATTCAAGAAAAGCTTAGCGTACTCTGCTGCTCATCTTTGGAATTGTCTTCCACATAACCTAAGAAACAACCTCAGTCCCTATTCATACAATCGTAGACTTTTCGAATACTTTATGAGTTCTTATTACATGCCCCCCTAATCGAATTATTCTTTTTGTTATAATGTCAACTGTAGGTTCTAATGAAGACGTTTGTACTTTTCAACATATTTTATGTCATGCTTATAAGTAGTTAATGTTAATATGAGTGTGCTATTTTATTTTACTTTACAACGTTGAATTCCTTGAAATTGATATGTAAAATGCAAGTGAGAATAAATGAATTCAGTATGAAAGGTTAGAGAAAGGAAGGGCAGAATGTCAGACGGGCCTGCGTGCCCAATTCTTAACCCTTTGAAAATAAAGTTCGTTCATTCGTTCGTTGTTTAGCTATCTGCTAGCATAGTAAAGCCCTGACTTATCCTGAAAACGGTGCCTGTACTTCTCAGTGTTCAGGAAACACGAACGTAGTGAACTCTAACTGCAACCACTTAAGGACTGCTAGCCCGACCAGCGTTGATAGATCCTAAGTCCCAAAAAGGACTAACATTATCCATCTGCTAGCATAAAGCCCTGAAAAGGACTTGTCCTGAAACAGACTCGACAGCTACGCCCACACAGTATGTGCTGAATGAAAAAAAGAGTTGTTAGTATAAGAGTTTACCTCCGCTTTTATCCAGCCACAGGTAAGTAAAGATACGTGCAAAGAGTAAACATTAACTTCCTTGTGGTCAGTATATTGAACGCTTTAGGGACAATAAATGCACAATGATATTTTATAGTTATCGGCCTTTCGGTTAAAACTGTCTTTTATTCAGTTTGAGATTTTTATGTTATAAATTCATATGGGGCAGAAGGATGGGTATATCTACTTGTCATCATCATCGTTATTTCCTTTTTGGGGGGAACGCAGCTATCTCTGCATCTGGTTCCTTTCTAGAAAGTTTGCACCATAGCATCTATGTCCTCTTGAAATGGGGGTTTCTTTAGTACTTTGTTTTCACATGATGAGATTGCCAGCGCCATGCACAACCTTGTGTTAGTCTCCCCTTACGAGATTCTTGAGGTAGCAGTGGTCGAATTCATGCCTACTTTGAATCTTCTTCTGCGTTCGTCCTGAAAAGGATGTTTGTTACGTTGTGTCGCCGTTTACAGCAAAGCTGCGATATTTGCGCCTTTCTGCCCGATACATGTTGTTTCAGCGTGGCATTTTTGGGACCGGGTTAGCCTTCCCCCTTCGATCCCTTCTCTCTCAGCCAGACTGCAGTGATGTAGCCTGTTTCCAGGACCACCACTTGGAGGTGGAGTAGGGTCCTGGTCAGCTCTAGTTCGCTGACTGACGCAAGCAGTCAAGCTATGGGTCGCTGACTGCATTTATTACATGTTGCTGCGCCTTCGGGTGGCTCAGTTTCAAAGCAGCAAACTAAAGGGAGGCCACTCTGTGAACACAGTTCATTTTGTATTTATTGTTGTTAATGCGCTTTTAGAGTTATTATTTTAATCTCAGAAGTCTACTTAATAAATCGGCTTGACCTGTGGCCCTTTATTTGTAGAGACAAACCTAATCTAGTTTAAATGAACCAGTTTTAATTCCGATCATCTCTGCCACTCTACTTGATGTAGTACCCATCTCACATTACCCTACACCGCATGCATTGGACAGCGCATAGCTGAATTGATGAATTATAGTCAGACAGATCGTGAAAGTTTGCAAGTGGAACAAATAAAGGAAAACGATACGTTTTAGGGGCCCAGTGTTGTTATTGTTACCAAATGCACTTAAAAAAAGAACAGAAAATAAATGTTCCAAACATACTTTTTTTTAACAACTTTTTTACAACCAGTGCTTTTTTTTTTCTAAAATAAAGTTTACCGGTACTCTCACCCCATCCCATTATGCCAGTAAAGCCAAGGTAAAAAAAAAAACCACCCATCAAATTAGTACCTTAAATTTACAATAGTTTCCAAATTGGGCTCAATACATTGGTGCTGCCATCTTCGCGTACCTTTTCCTTGCTCTTCGAGTCAGTTGCTAGATGTCTGCCTTTCAGGAACCAGGAATTGACGTACGGTAAAGACCGAAAAAGACGTAGAGGAGAACCAATCAGCTTGATGAACATCAGTGTACTCACAGTCTTCAGGTGTAGAGAAGCTCTTGTTGGTGTGAAAACTAGATTCATTTGGGAGAAGCCACGTTCACATTCACAGGTAGAAATGGGGATGCAATTGATAGTGTATATTAGTGGCAATAGTCCAGCTGGCATGTTCTTCTCTGTCAGGAATTCACGATAACTTCTTAGAACCTGTCTTTCTGGAAACCTAAGCCTCTTACACAAAACATTATCCCTATTTTGCTGCTCAAAATGAGCCGTGAGCGCTTCATAGTCTTTCCAAACTGCAGAAACACGTTTGAAACTAGAAGCTACCCAACGCGTACTTAAAATTCTTCCAATTTTAAAGATTTGCTTGCCTAGATCTTCAACTACTTTTCCAAGTTCTCTGGCGTTTTGGGGCGACTGGTGATATAAGCAGTAGAGTTTGTCAAGAAATGACTTAAAATAGTTGATTTGTGATGGGAAGTCTTTTTTCACAACATCTCCAACAGAAAGCTCAAGCCTATGGTTAGCACAATGCCAAACCAAAACGTGTGGATATTGTTCCTTAATCAAGGCCACTACTCCTTTCTTCTTACCCAACATCACAGCTGCCCCATCACATGCAATGGCAATAAGATTTTCCTTTCAAAAGTCATCATGAAAACCCAGTTCATTAAGGACATTAATCAGGCACTGGAAAACACATTGTGCGGACTTACTTACTTACTTAGTCGTTCCCCTTCTACCGTGAGGTGTAGAGGTTCATTGTGCGGACACATTTTCTAATTCTACAATGTCAATAAAAATATTTGTGAGTTGCTAAATCTCCAGACCTACGGGTCTATTATATTTGGACATGCGTCCTAATATAACCGACTAGGTTGAACGGGACGCGCTTCGCCAAAACGAGGCAAAAGTTTTAAATAAAAAAATAAAATAAAAATTGTGAGTTGCTCCATATCAGGAAGCATTGTCCGTACATAAATTATTAAAGAAGAAAACTGGCTAATAGTGGTGCTCTCATCAATCAACAGGGAAATTTTACAATTTGATTCAATTATTTTCTGAATAAGGGTTTGTTTCATTTCAGTTCCACTATGTTTCACTATATTAATGCAAGCATTTATGGAATGTAGAATTCGCCCCATTCAAAATCATTGAAAGCCTGATTTTTCTTTACAACTTTATAAGCTGTTCTGAATATTTTAGAAGTGATTAAATTTTCATTTTCAAATGCATGTGAACAAGTTACTTCCAATTTGTTTTCTTTTGCATTGGCTACTATTTTAGTGGCAGTCTTATGAGCTGAACTGATTTTATTTTCATGAATTTTCTTGCGTAGTGAAGTCATTTAATCCTTTTTATGTTCACCGAAGTAAGAAATTTGAACATTTGCCCATGGCTTTGAAATATTCATACATTGTTTGTTTCTTTCCGGTCCCAAACTACTCACTTCCTTGCATATTTTACAGCTAAGATGTTTATTTTTCACCAACAACCACTCATTCTTCTCACAAAATTCAGCTTTTTTCACAAATACCTCTGCAGTTGGATAATATTCAACTGTGCCCTCGACTGTGATTCACTTGCCTTCTTTGCCTGTGTAATCAGTTTGGTCCACTACTAATCTTCGCACACCTACAGCAGTGCATCAAGTGTCCCGAAGCGCTGAAAAAAGTTGGTTGTTTACAAAACCCCTATTAAATATTAGTGAACCTGTCCAATCATAAGAGGATATAACTGGCAAAGGGTGTCCACACAGGAGCCTATGAACTCCCTCTAGCTGAAACAAAGAGTTACATTCAGAACAATTAGTACTATTTGACAAGTCCACACTACATGCATTTGCACGAGAAACAACATTGTTATTTTGGACACTGTGAAACTGTATTATTTTCACTTTGATGCACAACTGCATTGGAACGTTCAGGATTTCTAGAAAGTCGAAAGTTATTGTTCTGTTGAGAACTCCTGTTATTGTAATTATTTCCATTGTTTCCATAGAATGACCTGTGTCCTCTGTTTGATTGGAAATTGTATCCACCTCTGTTCCAATCCCTGCTAGGTCTGGAAGAAGATTGTTGAGGTATATATCCATCATCATATGGTTGGAAATTCCTTTGAGGTGGCTATGACCTATTGTCAAAATAATACCTCCCTCTGAAAGATCCAGTATTATTTTCTCGATTTTCTTCACTTTTTAATGAAACAAAATTATAGATTTCAGTCTTGGTGTTCATCACAGAGTATGTTCATATATCCTCTTGCCGTAGCAGTCATATGTCATTAGATTCATGCAAGAATAAGCATCGTCAGCAAAATATGTGCATATATGGTACACTGTCTGTTGGTCAACTTGCGGAGAAGTAAGTTGACAGGTTTGCTGTAACTTATCATCAGACTTGCATTTGCAGTGTTGTTAGCTGACAATGGGTCTTTCACATACCGTGATAACACATCCGCCGCCACGTTCTGACTGCCTTTGATGGCACGAATGTCGTATTCGTATGGATGGAGAGCGAGTGCTGCTCTGGCTGCTTTTTCATTACGAAATTTTGAGTTTTAAGATAGGATAAGGCACGTTGGTCTGTCTCCAGGACGAATTTCGCTCCAAAAAGATAGCGTTGCAATTTTGCAAAACAATACACCACCGCGAGTAATTCCCGCTCGACGAAGGGGTATTTTTATTCTGTTGGTGTCAATTTACGACTGACATACATAATTGGATGAAGACTGACTTACTTAATTAGTCGTTCCCCTTCTATCGCGAGGTGTAGAGGTTTGGAAGAGAGAGCGCCAGACTATCCTATCGGCTGTCTTCCTCTTGGCCTGGTTCCATTCTAGTCCTCGGTCCTTCAAAGATTGTCTAATGTTATCCTCCCAGCGAACTCTGGGTCGTCCTGGGGGTCTGGATCCCTGGCTCTTTGTTTCCCATGCTTGTCGTGGTAGCCGATCTTCTCCCATTCTGCAGACATAGCCAAACCATCTTAGTTGAGACTGTTCTACTTGGGTCTGCAGAGGGTGGGATTTTAGGCCTTGACGTATCGTCTGGTTGCGGACCATGTCTCTTCTTGTTACTTCAACCACCTTCCTCAGATACCTCATTTCTGAGGTCTGGATCTGGCTTGTGTGGTTTGTAGTCATTGCCCATGACTCGCATCCATATGTCAAGACTGGGACATAGATGGAGCTGTACACAGCCATCTTTTCGTTTTCTTACCAACCTCTCTCTTGCTGAGGAACCCTCGATTTATGGCCTGAAAAAGTTTACCAGCTGCTGCTTTTCGAGTGGCCAACTCTTCTTTATTGTTGCCTCCCTTTCGGTCTATAATAGCTCCGAGATATTTAAAGTGGTCGACCTGCTCCAGGACCTGTTCTCCCAGCGTAATCTGATGTCTTCTTTCTTCTCGTGATATCACCATGGATTTTGTTTTAGAGCTGCTTATGACCATCCCTCTCTTCTCCAGCTCTTCCTTCCAGACTTGCAGGTTAGATTGGAGATGTACCTCTGATTTAGCAATCAGGGCAACATCATCAGCAAATACCAGCTCTGAAATACAGACCTGTCTCATCTTCCAGTACCCCACTGAATACGTTCTTGTTCTCTCCTTACATGCGTTGATGTCATCGTCCATGAGGAGTATGAAAAGATAAGGTGTCAAGATATCACCTTGTCTTACACCAGTGGTGGTCCTGAACTTTTCTGACTTATGGTTTGCTGTCCTCACATAATTTCTGCAAAACTTGTGGAAGCTCTGTATGGCATGAATCAGAGGTGCTGGAATGATCTTCCTTGCCAAACAGTCCCAAAGTTTGCTCCAGGGGAGCTTGTCAAACGCCTTTTCCAGATCTATGAAACAAAGATGGATCTCACTCTTATACTCAAGGGCCTTTTCACTCAGCTGCCTGAGTGTGAAGATTAGGTCTTGAGTACTTCGGTTTGGATGAAGACAATAATCGAATTCCTGTAAAAGTGTACCGCCGATCCCCTAACCAGAGGCGTCGACCCTAAGGATGAAAGGAAGTCTAGTACCAGACAGTCTTAGAAGTGGTCATTTAGAAAATTGAGATTTTAATAAATTTAATGAATCATTGCATGAATGAGTCCAAACAATCTTATTTGGAGAGTTCTTTCTTAATAACGAAGACAGAACTGAAGTAATTTCTGAAACATTAGGTAAGAACTTTATGTAGAATCCGACAAGACCTAAAAGACTGCGAACCTGTTTTTTTTTTTGTCTTATGAATTTCTAGATTCAAGATCCTGGAGATAGTAGAATCCTCAAGCTTAAGAAAACCGCCTCCCACTTTGTGACCAAGAAAAGAAATTTAAGTGAATCCTATTTGAGTTTTAGAAGGTCTCGCAGTAAGATGATGGAGACGAAGAGTAGTCAGTAAAGACTGAATTCCAAGAACATGTTCTTCCCAAGATTCGTGGAAAAGGCAAATATCAGCAATGTAAATATACTAGAATTGCTTTGGCAGCTAGCGCCTTCAATAGATTATCTAACATTTGGAAATTACGATCATTGAATATACATACCAAGCTTCGTCTGTTTAATTCAAATGTTATCTCAGTGTTAACATACGGCTGTGGGAGCCGCGCTAGCGTAGTGGTTACCACACCGCTCTGGCGACCGGGTGATTCAGGATCAAACCCGGGCGACGGCATTTGAGGATTTTTCGTCGACCGGGATTTGGACTGGATTAACTCGAGACCTGGCGAGCACATTTGAAGAAGTGTCGTCGACCAGGGATTGTCGGCTACTGAGCCGACCCAGCTCTAATGGGTACCTTCGAAATCGGCGAGTATCTGCCTGAATGGCGAGGGACACCTGTCTCTGTACAAGAAAAAAAGGGATACTCACGTAAAATCAATGTCAGGTTAGACATTAATAATAACCTGAGATTTCGCCTCGAGTATTAGCGGGCGTACAAAAAAAAAAAATACGGCTGTGAGAGTTGGAAAATAACAAAATCATTGGAGAACAAGCTGAATACATTCGAGAACAAATGTCTTAGAAAACTCATGAACATCAGTTGGAAAGAATTCAAGACTAATCGACAAATAAGAGAAGACTATATAAGGAAAAGACGATGGTCATATATCGGTCATGTCCTACGAATGCAAAACAACAGAATACCATTGCAGGCACTCACTTGGGTTCCTGAGGGTAAGAGGAAAAAAGGAAAACCAAAAGAAACACTCAGAAGAACAATAATAAGAGAAGGAAGAACGTTGGGATTAAACAATGTGCAAGAGCTAAGAGGAGTGGCGACACAACGTACAACCTGGAGAGCACTGGTTTCTGCCTTATGCGCCGTGTTTGGTGCTTAAAGAATTTATTATTATTATTATTATTATTATTATTAAGTGATGATTTCACCATGACTAGAGAAAATTTTTTGCATCATACGAACAAAAGTCGCAGGAGCGTTGACGAGACCAAACGACATACAATTAAATTGGAACAATCCCAAAGGTGAAGTGAAAGCTGTATAAGGTTTTGCTCTGTCCGACAGAGGGACTTGCCAATATCCTTTAGGTAAATCAAATTTACTGAAAAAGGTTGCTGTAGATAGTCTTTCCAACAAAGAATCTAACAAAGGTAGAGGCTCGGCGTCCGTCATCGTTAAAGCATTCAAACGCCTGAAATAAAAGCAAATCCGAATGGATTTGTCTTTCTTTCTAATAAAAACCATAGGAAAACTGTATGGAGATTGAGATGGAGAAATTATGTTTAATTTTATCATATCTTCTATTTCTTTTTGTACTTGTGATTGAAAATGCACATGGATAGGATAAGGTTTAAGCTTGAATGGTCTGAAATCAGTAAGGAGAATATCATGTTCAATGCTATTTGTTCTCCCAGGAATATCCGTGAGCACGCCAGGAAAAGATTGTAGTAACAGAGAAATCTGATCTTTCTGATATGGAGCAAGAGTTGGTGAAATAGAAATATCTCTCCAAGTCTCAGTAGATGAAAGAGGTAAAGTAGGTAGAGACAAAAGAGGTTCAGGAATATTAGGCAATTCAGACAACTTTTCCTGTGTAACAGCTAAGGAAGAGCGATGATCACTAGGCTCGTCGATAGCCTAAGAAACTAGTTTAAGATGTGGAGGACGGGAGTGAAATTGTTGCAGCATGTTGATGTGAAAGGTTTTTTCCTTTCCTTTAATAGATATAATGTAGTCAACATCTGACAATCTTTCAGGTACAGTATATGGTCCTCTCCAAGATACAAGTAATTTATTGTCCTTATTGGTAACAATACATAGGCCTCATCACCTGGCCATAATTGGCGCAGTTTTCTGATTTGGTTAACAAATAATCTTGCCTTAAGTTTAGCTTTTTCTGAAGCTTCAACAGCTATCTGGCATGCGTCGATAATTTTCTTTCTAAGGTTAACTACATATTGGTAGGAGGTTTGAACATTTTCACCGGTACGCGTTACGCGTACCGTACGGAACCTGCAGAAATAAAGCACTATATATATATATAGGATGGCCACCGACCGTGCAAAGTGGAATCAATTTGTTGTTGCCCTACAAGACGCCACTAGGCGTGATGGCCACTGACTGCTTTGACGGTCGGTGGTTAAGGATCGAAGAAGAAGAAATATATATATATATATATATATATATATATATATATATATATATATATATATATATATATATATATATATATATTATATATGTCAAACATGCCTTGTACAGTACATATATATAAATATATAAATATATATAAATATATATAAATATATATATAAATATATAAATATATAAATATATAAATATATATATATATATATTCGTCTATGTGGTGAGGGGCACGTTTTCAGATCAGTTCAGGAAGTAACCTCTCCGGGTCAAGGCAAGAATCTTCAGGTGTCGGATTTCAAGCTTCGAACCACATTCTAGTAGTCCAGTAAATAGTCTCTCCGGGTCGTACCACAATTAGTCGGGTCGCCTCGTACTGGCACCACGAACTTAAGAGGGCATAAAAGAACAAATTCCGCTGTTAAATATCTGTTTGTCTGATATTAATCAGGCGCCTTCTCCCGCCGTCCGTCAGCCATTTGTTTTCTCAGATTTTTTACACTCCCTGAGCGTATATCATATCACTCAGGGTATGTGATGAAAAATCACCAGTATGTCAGTTAATTTAATGAAAAATTTGGGTTTGGACAGCGGCAGTTGCTTGTGCCTAAAGGTACATATAAAATGTTCATACATTCACCAAATGATAGTATACAGTACAACTTACACAAGTTGATGTAATAATCACTCACTCCCTGCTCCATCCGGAGTCTCCATCCGGTTACCTGTGCTTTTGGTTCTACCGTGAGAAATAGCATGAAGCAATCACCAGCGCTTGCTATGGTGGTTCATGAAAGTATCGTTTTCACATGCTCAGGTTGCCAGCCTTTTATGAATCTTTAACACCACTAGCAAGTATGAACATGTCAAATTCACAGCATAAAAATATGTTACACTCACCTCAATAATTGAAAAATCTTAGACTTTTTGCTCAGTAGAATAGTCTTGGCAACTTAACACAGATGCCTCGAACATACGTCTGGTGTATTATTTCTATTTCAGAATCCCTCTGCGACTTGTGAGTGGTCCTGTAGTATTCCGGGTTTCGTATTAATATTGGCGAGTTTTCTACTGATGTACAGAGATGCTCCTAATACTTTTTGCCCGGTCCTATAAATTCAGAATCCAACTCTATTCTTTTCTGTGGGAAGGCCCGAGCTGTCTACGTTGACGATTTCTGGAATGCACTGCATATGTCAAACTTTTTCTACGTTATATATGTGACAGAACGTCTGAACATGCTCTTTTGTGTGATCTCTCATACCTTCAGCCCTCCGGCAGTATCCTTTCTTTTTCTCTATTTTCTCACATCGCATTTATTTGGCATAAATCATGCCTTTTCATTCGTTAGTTTCACTATTTTGCTCTTTGCTGGATATAACATGGTGAAGTCTCTAACACGCCACTCCCTATGGCAGTATTTGCCATGGCAGTATTTGCCACGGGAGTAATTCTTATCTTATTGTGTCGCATTCACGCTTCGCGAAGACGTGTTAAGTTACGGCAGGTTAATAGACGGTCAGCGACAGTATTTTATCGCATAATCTGTCTGACCATCTTTTGAAGCGAAGGTGTTTTGTTTATTCAAGCTACGTGGTGAAGGATTGTTTAATAAAACCAGGAACAAAGGCCTTCAACAAACACATGCCAAGTCTTCCTGTCCTGTGCCATCCGCTCAAGTTCTTTCCATGTTTTCCTCATCATTTTCACCTCTGTTTCCAGTTCTCTTCTCCATGTGTTTTTTGGTCTACCTCTGCCTCTCTTTCCCTGTGGATTCCAGAACAAGGACTGCCTTGTAATGCTATCAACAGGTTTCCTCAATGTGTGTCCTATCCATCGCCAGCGTCTTCTTCTCAACTCTTGTTCAACTGGCACTTGTCTGGTTCTTGTCATCAATTCCACATTTGTAACTTTGTCATACCATTTCAGTCCTTCTATTCTACGCAAGCTTCCGTTTATAAAAGTCTGTAGCTTTTTGGTTTTCGATTTTGTTGTTCTCCATGTCTCAGAGCTATACAATAGGACTGACTTCACATTTGAGTTTTTCTTATTTTCGTGTTGGACTTGATTTCTCTTGTTCTCCATATGTTTCCCAATGCAATGAAAGCTCCTCTTGCTTTTTGTATTCTTATTTTGATATCACTGTCTGTGCCTCCAACTTTGTCTATATTACTTCCAAGATATGTACGATTCTACATCTTTTAGTGGTGTTTCTTCAAGTTCAACTTTGTTATCATTTCTTGCATTTATTATCATTATCTTTGTCTTTTCCCTGTGTATTTTCAGACCCACTTGTTGTGACCTCTCATCGAGCATTTGTATCTTCTCTTGCATCTGATTATGGTTATGGGACAGAAGAGCCAAGTCATCTGCTAAATCCAGATCATCAAGCTGTTTAGTCAGATTCCACTGGATTCCATTTCTGTTGTGTGATGTCGATGTTTTCATAACCCAATCTATTGCCAGTAAGAAAATAAATGGAGACAAGAGGCATCCCTGACTGACTCCCGTTCTAATCCTAAACGGTTCTGTAAGTTGTCCTTCATGAGGAACCCTGCATGTCATGTCTTCAGAGGTCTTCTTTATTAAGTTAATGATCTTCTTGGGAACTCCATAATGCCTCATCAATTTCCAAAGTGATTCTCTGTCTACACTGTCAAATGCCTTTTCATAGTCCACGAATCCGATGTATAGCGGGGAATTCCATTCCAGACTTTGTTCAACTATTATTCTCAATGTGGCTATCTGGTCTGTACAGGATTTATTTTGTCGAAAACCTGCTTGCTCATCTCTCAGTTGCTTGTCTATGGACTCTTTTAATCTCTTCAGGATGATTCTGTTTAATACTTTTCCTGGCACTGATAGTAACATTATTCCTCTATAATTTGTGCCCTCTTGTAAATTTCCCTTCTTAGGCAACTTGACCAGATAACATTCCTTCCATTCTGCTGGTATTTCTTCTCTCTCCCAGACTTTGCAAAGTAGTTTGTATAATATCTCTGTATAGGTATCAATATCTGTTTTGATGGCCTCTGCTGGAATGCAATCTGGACCAGCTGCTTTTCAATCTTTCAGAAGCTTTCAATATGAGTCTACAAATGTGTGTGTAAGAGTTATACAAGGCATTAGATGTCCATATATGGTAATACGTGACCTTTGCAAGCACGCACCTTATTTCACGTGGGACTATTTTGAAATATCACAGCCTATCCTGCATGATTTGAAATGATTGGATCTTTCTGATTAGATTCATAACATCACTGGAGGGAATATAGTCTGACAATTTCATAGTTTTATTACTCTGTGATTTGCACGCTCGCCAAGACATCAGACCTTCGCCAGAGGAAGAACTAGATTCATAATTCTTAATTGTTATCCGGACCTTTTATTGGAGAACCAGATAAGACTTATAAAGCACAGGAAATCTCTTTCAAATTTTAAGAAGGAACAACCGGGACTAAGAAATTGAAGAAACACGGAGTTAGAATGGGCAATCTATGTTAAAATTAAAAGAAATCCCAGATACGTGTTGTAAGAGAACGATTCGTCTCTTTTATTCATCTGTGCGACAAGTCTGTAGCCATGATTGGCTTATTGGTGGTACCAGCGGAATGTACTATTTCTGGAACAAGACGGGATCCCTGGCCTTCGCCTTAAGACAAAGAACACTGTGTAGACTTTCCTTGAAATTTCTGGGAGACGAGCTACACCCGACAACCTTGACCAGAGACGAGTGATCAGTGTGAAAAGACAGAACCAATACGAGGATGATAGCTTTTCTTTATCCATAACTATTAAGCGTATATTAGATACTCTTTAGTTTGGTCACTGTTGGACCACTACTGCAAAGCAGGGGAGGCAATACCGTCCCAATATCGTAGGTTCTCGGCCAACGCTTCCACCTGGCGTTTTCTGACAAAACTCCCAATCAGCGCGGTTGTTTATTGGCGCCTCAAATGTCAGCCAATACATTTACAGTTCATGTTATGAAAACTTCTCCTAATCTAGTATTCTGTGTGACTCATACGTTTGAAAATTTCAAACAGTCATCCTCCGTATATGAAGTTGCTACATCCGACAATTCTTGATAATGTTTACGTTACAACTTCTTACATTTTTCCTGATCATAACCAGGTTGTCCGGAAGTTTCCCTACATCATTCGTCCAAATGTCTACCAAGAGTGCACTTATCTATAATCACCAGACTAACCCTGCTGTCGAGTCGGAAGTAATTATGCAATCTTAAGCAAACACTTCATGCTCGCATTTACCTGGAGTCAATGTGGTATTAACACGTTTGAGAGATCCAATTAATTTCTCAGGGATGGGCGATACGCTTGTCTGGCACTGTCATGCATCAAAGCGTGAAACGTGAACAATGACTGCCGGGAAAAAAGAAGGTGCTAACAATTGAATAATGCACCTAATTCAGTACGCACAACAAATGTAGTTCAGTACTGTCGGAGAGAAAAAGAAAACACACAAAGTATAACTAGCCGCCATTAAAAACGCATCGAAATCGTGACATGTTTTCACTGTTGAAATGTTTATGCAAGTGAGCGATTTTCAAACCCCGAAAGTGTGCAAGTGATGAAGTTCACGTATTCCAACTTTACTGTCGATGTGATGTTTACTTCAAATTCTGCTTGCTTCACAAGGTTTTTGATAAATTCTGGCTTTATTGAAAGTCGAATCACATTGAAATTTGGCACACGCATTAGTCATGTTTCAGCGAGTAAAAAGCCATTATCTGTTTTCATCGAAAGAAAGTCTGTTAATGTTTTTGTCATGCCTCGACTGTCGTCACAAGAGCGATGGCAAGCTGTTGGTATGCTCAGCAGTGGAATGGCGACCAGAGAAGTTGCCAGACATTTCAATTGTGACCAGTCCACTATAGTGAGGCTGAACCAGCGATTTCGGGCGACAGGTACCACCAATGACCGTCCCAGGCTTGGTCAACCTCGTGTAACAACACTAGCTCAAGATCGCCAAATTCTATTGTTACATCTGCTCAATCGCTTCCAAACAGCAACTCAGACAGCAGCTCATACACCTGGCACTCGGAGACTTGTCAGCGCAAACACTGTGCGACGGAGACTTGGCGCCGCTGGCCTGCAAAACAGACGTCCCAACATCGGTCCTATCCTTACTAGACGTCACCGGACCAACAGACTGGCTTGGGCCCTACAAAATATTCATCGTCCAAGGGCGGGATGGAGATCAACAATGTTCTCCGATGAAAGCCGGTTTAATGTCTCCTTTGCTGATAGGAGAAATCGCGTCCGGCGTCGTCCTGGAGAAAGATATGCCGATGCGTGTGTAGTCCAGCATGACAGATATGGAGGAGGAAGCGTACATGTGTGGAGTGGATTCTCTCATGACCACCGTACTCCCCTTCATGTTTTCAGAGTTAACGTTACCGCTGACGTCTACGTTAATCAAGTACTGCGACCTATCGTAGTGCCTTTCTTCCAGAATCGCCCAGATTTGGGAATCTTTCAGCAGGATAATGCTAGGCCACACAGCTAACGTCACCAAGAATTTCTTAGCCCAGCAACCTTTTCTTGTACTGGATTGGCCTGCAAACTCTCCTGACATGAATCTGATTGAACACGCATGGGATGAACTGAACAGAAGGGTCCGCCAGTATGACATCAACAATGTGAATGATCTCGAGCGAGCACTCATTGCAGAATGGAACGCCATACCCCAAACATTTTTCGAGACACTCTGCAATAGCATGAGACGCCGATGCCAAGCCTTTATTGATGCTCTAGGGGGTCATACACGGTATTAATGATGGCTGTGACTGAATGACAGTGAGGGCGACTTTTGTTTTTACACCTAGGGTTGACAACTGCTTAGGAGCCGGTTCTGAATTGTCTCATGTTTAATAATACAGCACATTTGGGTTAGTAAATGGATCAGAAATGTAAAATCAGTGGTTTCATGTATTTTAAATTTAGCACAACGAGTTGTGGTTCATAAACTAATGCGATGCGTTTTTAATGGCGGCTAGTATATGTCACACTGCTGCATTCAATTCTGTTTCTGATTGCTAGTACCGATGAAAGGGAATCTGTGAGAATGGTTGCTTTATTTGGTGAGTTTTCTGCAACTGTTTCTAAAGCTTTTAAGATTGCCACTCATTCAGCTGTAAAGATGGACGTATTACCTATTACTTTATATCTTTTGTAAATTTTAAATTTTTGTATTACTATTCCCGCTCCTAATTGTCAATCTTCATCTTTTGACCCATCTGTATATAAAGTTAAGATATTATGTTTATACTGTTATATGTACACTAGTGAGTTACTTTTTGTTGAGATTATGTCTTTAGATTTGTTTACGACCTTTGCTAAGTGGGAGTCAGTTTCTGGCTCTTTTAGTTCCCATGGTGGGATCTGTGCTTTATACTGAGTACCACTTTTTATTATGTTAAATAGGTTTGGATGATGATCTACTTCTTCCATTGTTTTCCACCCTAACGGGTGTCTATTATAGTCTAGTGGAATGTGACCTATGTATTGATTTCCCCTATCAAAGGTTTTGTGCGCTGGGTGGGTTGGATCTTTTGTCACTTTTGCCAAGTAGTTGAATCTCAGCTCTTTTCTCCGTAGCTCCTGGAGTATTCTTCTTCTTCTTCCTCCTCGTTCGTCCTGAAAAGGACGGTGGTTGCGTTGTGTCTGTTTGCGCCTAAGCTGTGATATCTGCACCTTTCGGTCGACACATCCGACTTCTGCACGGCATTTTCTAAGGACCGGGTTTGCCTTCCCATTTCGATCCGTGCTCGCTCAGCCAGCCTGCACTGCTGCAGACTGTTTCCAGGACCACCACGTGGAGGTGGAGCACGGTCGACCAGCTCTGGTTCGCTGGTCCTGACGCAGGCAGTCAAGCTATGAGTCGCTGACTGCATTCACTATTGCTGCATCTTGCTCCTGGAGTATAATGCCTAGCGCTACTTCTAACGCCTCTACTGAAGTTCCCGTTGAAGCACCTGCTATTATTGACAGTGCCTGGTTTTGGCAGTTATTTTATAACTGAAGTGAGGATTCAAAAGTTCATGGATAGCTGCCAACGTTGTAAGGTCAATCCACTACGCCCTTATTCTAAAAATACTTTATATTTCAACATACAACAAGGAAACTGACGAAGTATCAACGTAAGTAAAACCATGTCGTAATAGATGGCAGAATATGGTAGTAAATCTGCCCTGTCATAATATTTAAATGCTTTTAAACAAGGATCTATTTCGGTCTCTGTTTACCAATATCTGGCCACAGTGTAAACTTTCAACGTTATAATATGAGATGAAAATAGAACGCTGAGCCTTCTGACTTCCTTCTTTGCCCTGTTTACTTTCAGCTGTTTAGTAAACTTTGCAGGCGTTGTTTATACGGAAATCCCCGAAGACTGCTGTTTGAAGGTGGACGAGGGATAGATTTATTGGAATAAAAAAAGATGTAGGCTGTTGTACCGGGGGTATTTGTAGAGGCAAAGAAAGAATACGACGACTGCTCACTCTGGCATGTCGTACAGGGCGACTAATATGAGATAGTGCATGGGGGGGGGTGCTTAGCAGCCTCGTCATGTAAAACAAATTGCCAGAGAAACCACTGCTGCAGAAGCATGTGAATGCTAGGTGCAGGCTTCCTGGGGGACCAGCTACAGTGATGGCTTAATGCTCCACATGGAGCGCAAAGGAAAATGAATGAACGAATGTTGTACTAACTAACGAGACATTACATTCGTGGAAATGTTGTTCCCGTAATTTTTTTTTTTTTTTTTAAGATTTTGGTGCCATTAACAATGGAGAAAATTATTTGCCTAACTCCACCCTGAAGAACTTTTAGCTGCAGAACACGATAACACAAGCATCTTACGTTGAGAGACAAATATTTGATTAACTTCGTTACTGCTTTAGATCGCAAGTCAGTTTAGCAGAACTTTTGGCAACTTATCAAGATTATATAAGCATTTTACACGAAATAAAGGGAAAAAAAAAAACTAGCTTGGTTTCGTTGCTTTACATCGCAGGTCAGTTTAGCTAAACTTTTAGCTACATAATACTATTACACTAGCATCTTAAACAGAGGCAGCCCTAGATTAATATAGCTTCTGCTTTAGATCTCAGGTCAATTTAGCAGAACGTTTGTCTACATATCAAGAGTATACAAACATCTTACACGAATAGGAAAAAAAAAAATCAGATTGACTTCACTACTGCTTTAGATCGCTGGTTAATTTAGCAGAACTTTTGGTTACATATCAAGATTATACAAGCATCTTCCACGAAAAAAATAGATTGATTTCGCTACTGCTTTAGATCTCTGGTTAATTTAGTAGAACTTTTGGATACACGACAAGATTATACAAGCATCTTACACGAAAGGGAAGAAAAAAAAACTAGCTTGGTTTCGTTGCTGCTTTAGATCGCAGGTCAATTTACCAGAATTTTTGGCTACAGAACACTTTTGCACAAGCATCTTATAAAGAGAGACAAAACTAGATTAATTTAGCTATTCCTTGAGATCACAGGTCAATTTAGCAGAAAGTAAGGCTACAGAGCACGATAAACACGATCATCGTAGCAGAGAAACACAAACTAGATTGACTTCGTTTTTGCTTCAGGTCGCAGTCAAAATTAACAGACGCTTTGGCTACAAAATACAATAACATAATCATCTTGCAGAGAGAGACAAACACTAGATCGGTTTCGTTACTGTTTCAGAACTCTGGCCAATTTAGCTGCCTACACGAACCTTCAAAAGCAGATTTGGCTACATGTCAAAGGTGCATACGAAAGGAAGGCAGGTAGACGCTGTTGTATAAAATTCTGAACAAACATGGGTTAACGTTAGGCAAACCATCACCATCATTACTCTTCTGCTCCCATAGGAGCATAGACCTTCAAGAATTTCATGCCTGACCAGTGCTCAAGGTCTTTCCATGTATTTTTTATTCCTTTCATTTATGTCTCCATTTCTCTTCTCCGTGTGTTTTTCGGTCTGCCTCTACCTGTTTTACTCTGTGGATTACAGAACAAGGACTGCCTTGTGATGCCATCAACAGATTTCCTTAATAGCTGTCCTAGCCATCCTCACAGTTTTCTTCCCGTCTCCTTTCCACTGGCACCTGTTGGGTTCTTCAAGGCAGCATAACTCTTTTAACTATGAAAACTATTATCTCCCTTACTAAGTTTGACAGCAAAGATAAAAGGAAAAAATAACCTGTGGATGCGGCAATTTTTCATAATAAGCCAGGGGCGGACAAATAGTGATATGGGCCCCCGGGCAGTTGGCCCCCTCACCATTCTCGAGCACTACCCGATTGCCCGACCGCTCAGTCCGCCCCTGTATTAAGCAGCACGACTATGGTCAGAGTCTGAGCGGCAACGCAGTTACTGTATTGACAAAAGATATTGTGGCAAATCATGCTCACCATGTTTGCTCAACCCACCTCTCTCTCTCTCTCTCTCTCTCTCTCTCTCTCTCTCTCTCTCTCTCTCTCTCTCTTTCTTTCTCTCTTTCATATTCACACCAAAAAATTAACTACCAATCTGGAACTGCCACCTGATGTCGTAATGCAGTTTACGACCTCTATTTTTTTTCGCTACAAGGTTACCTAATTCATGATCAAGATGATGAAATCCGTACTTTAATTTCATTATCTGATTTAAGTCGTAGCTCAGTGGTTCTCATTCGTTTTGGATCGACAACCCTCAGCTTAACTTCCTTTTTAAGTTAATAACAGCTTGTTTTGTATCTTGTATTTTCTTTAGAATTTTGTAGCACCCAAAAATTTCTTCTTTTTAGCCATCTTATCATTTAATAAAAAGTCTGCAATACTTTAAATTAAAACTTTGTCTTGAAGAAACAATCCAAAAACCTACATTTTTAAGAAAAATGATGAGTTAAATCCGTTTCCCGAAAGAAACTGGACAGAATAGTTTCTTGATTGTCTGTTGATTTAATCTGCATCTCCGCACCTTCCTGTCTCCAGTTCAAGTTGTTGGCTTCTTTCCATAATCAAACTGTTTGCTCACTGTGAATGACGCGATCATCTCTTCCTTTTAGCCATCTTATCATGTTGATCCATAATAATGAATCTGCAATACTTTAAATTAAAATTTTGTCTTGAAGAAACAATCAGAAACTTACATTTTAAGGTTATTTTTAAGAAAAACGATGAGTTAAATCCGTTTCCCGAATGAAACTGGACAGAAGAGTATCTTGAATGTCTGTTGAGTTAATGCACACCTTCACACTTTTCTATTTTTACGAGAGTACATATAAGGGGAAACAATACAATTATTGTCTAACTTTCAACCGCAGTTGCACCCCCTTAGCTGTGAATGAAAGTTAATGTACTCTCTCGAAAATAGAAAAAGTGCGCAAATGACGGTATGCAAAATGTGACCGACCGACCGACCAAGTACTTACAGCGAGAATTATGGTATTGGATTGTTTGTTAGTTTGTTTCTTTTGCTATTATGGAAAGTTCACTAACTGGTGGAAGGGGAGGTCGAGGAAGACAAAGAAACAAGAATAGACTGGCATTACAGTGCAGAAAAATGCCAAGTCATAAAAATGACGCAAAACAGACAAAATGTAGCAAATTGAAAATATTTCAGATGAATTTCTTATAAACTAACACTACCTCCGCAGAAATTAAACAAATGCGGATATATGAGCCATGGCTGTAAAAGCAGCTTAGTGTCAAATTTTTTTTTTTCGGTGCAGGACCATCTCGCTAATCCATGAAATACGACAAATCACCCTGGTGATGGCTAATTTTTGCTAGTTTGAGATCTACAAGCTAAATATAATCACTCCCATTTACCTGTGCCTATTTTAGCCATGCCAAAAAACATGCGTTTATCGTTCGGGTGCATGTGGAATGTGCGTTGGTAAATAGACTCCGACATTCCAAAGGTGTATTGTGAAACGAATGACAAGAACCAGACAAGTGCGTGTGAAACAATAGTTGAGAAGAAGATTCTGGCGTTTGATCTGGCACACATTAAGGAAACCTGTTGACCACATTACAAGGCAATCCTTGTTCTAAGATTGCCAGGATGAGAGAGGCAGATAGAGACAAATAAAAAAAAAGCAAAATAAAAAGACAAAAAGCACACACACGGAGAAGAAAAATCAGGACAGACATGGCTAGTTCCAACAAATAATAATGGTCGCAATTTCAGTTATGTTTGGTTCTGGTGACAAGAACATTTGGAACTGGATTTTCCCCTCGAAGTCAGTAATCTAAAGGATAGAGAAGATTTCCGTTTGTGAACGGAAATATCCCAGATTTGAGCCTTTTTCACGCTTTGTTATTTTTCGTTACAGACTATTTTTGTTGTTGTTGTTGTTTTTTTTTTTAAGGGGCTGAACTACAATGAAAACTAACTTTTGTTCTAATAACATTTTCAAACTTTTTATGTGCTCAGTAGACACAGTGTATGTCCATGAACCAAATTCTACAGTTTATTTTGTTAAAAAGCATGTGGTTACCATGGTAACCAAAAAAACATCCGCCAATTTTGGATTTTTACAAATTTTCGAGAGCTAAAAACTTATGTTTCCCATTGACCAAACTTTACCAAATTGCACACACATGTTGTGACTGGCAATTAAACCAATTTGTCAGGAGCTTTTTTTGATAAGTTTAAAATTCTATTTTTAATGATTTTTTTAAAAAATACACTATATTTGTATGAAAAACAATGAAAAAAAAATATTAAAAAAATTATATCAAAGCAAATTACAAAAATATCAAAAAAAGCCCTTGTCAATTTAAAGGTATATATGCATCCTACATGCATGCCAAATTTTAGACTGATCTATTAGATAGTTTGTAAAAAATAACATTTTTTGTTAATAAAATGTTAGTTTTGAGAAAAATGCATTTTAGTCACCGAATGACTTGTCTTGTCCAATATACTCCATTCTGGGGGGCTGAATGTGTTTAAAATTATCCAGCACTATATGCTGCACCTCCTTCAGCTTCCTGCAGCTCCTCCTCTTGCCGTTATCTTGCCTAATTTTTCTTCTTTCCTTCTACATGGTAACCAAAAAAAAACAACCGCCATATTGGGTTTTTCACCAATTTTCAAGACCAAAAATCTTATGTTTACCATTGACCAAACTTTATCAAATTGCACACACATGCTGTGACTGACAATTAAAACAATTTGTCATAGGCCTTTTTTTATAAGTTTAAAATTCTATTTTTTAATGATTTTTTTTAAAAACATTGGGGTTTTCACCAATTTTCAAGAGCAAAAATCTTGTTTCCCATTGACCAAACTTTATCAAATTGCACCCACATGTTGTGACTGACAATTAAAACAATTTTATTCATGATTATTTTGATAAATTTAAAATTCTATTTTTAATGATTTAAAAAAAAAAAACTATATTTGTATGAAAAAATATTTTAAAAAATATTTTTTTTAAATTATAAAAGAAAATTACCAAAATATCAAAAATGCAGATGTGTTACTTTAAAGATATAGATGTGTACTACTTATGATTATTTTGATAAGTTTAAAATTCTAATTTAATGATTTTAAAAAAAAAAAAATTTGTAGGAAAAAATATTAAAAAAAATTTTTTTTTAATTTATAAAAGAAAATTACCAAAATATCAAAAATGCAGATGTGTTACTTTAAAGGCGTTTACTACTTTTCTTTGTAGCACGCCTCTTTCAATCATCTACCATATACATGGATATGTTGGTTATATCAGAATGCATTTCATTTATTTTAATAATTTATTGTTTGTATTTATTTTATGCTCATTGCTGCATTATTTCGTTTTAATTTGCCGAGGGTAAATAAATTATGATTCTTGCAAGGGAGTTTATTAATTCTCACTGAAGACTTATAGATGTAGTTCACTTACTTATGTCCCTTTTCTTTATATTCGGACGTTCTGAACTTTGGAAGTGATTACTCAATATTGAACTTTATATTAATACGTAGAGCGTCTAGTAGAAGTTTGGTTACAGTACGTGCTTCTCGTGGCAAGGTTACCGGGTTCAAAACTAGGCAGCATCATGTTCCTGTCTACTCAGCTGTAAATGGTATCTGACACTGCCTTTTGAGTTTGGGAAGACAAAGGTAAAGAGGAATGGAACTGGACATCCCATCTCATAAAGCTAAAACCTAGTACAGCGAAGTTTCTAGCCCTTAAATCTCCTAAGAGTTCCCGGCCTACTTAGCGGTAGTTACGCCACTGAACAACACGCAAAATTAGTGATATGGCGTCTGATCAGGGCGACGACTATTCAATTTCTATTATGCACTCATTATGCTGGTAATAAAGTGGGGCATGAGGCAGGCCACAGATATGATTGACCAAAGGTGTAGCTAAAGCTATGTTGTCAGCAAGAGAAGATAGACAGTTACGCATGCCACTGGAAACGCCCCGGAGCCGACAGACCGACCAAGTACTTACAGCGGGAATTATGTATTTTGATGATAATAATACGCACTCAATCATCGAGTTCGTAGTTCAGTGATCACATGCTTCAATTCATTTCGTTCGTCTGTCACTTTATCTGTCTCACTACAGGGTGTCTTCTGATCTTAAGTTCTATCTTTTTTTTTTTTAAAAAGATGATGGGTGCAGAGAGGGTTAGTAACAGCTGAACGTCGTTGCCTCCGCTCGTCCACCATCTTGGTCTACCCTGTTCTTCCTAGTTGTTGGTTATAATTAGGGTATTTAATGTCATTTTATTGTCAGTTTTGTGTTATATTTAGATTCCCATTGTCGTTTACAATTGATGGTGTCAATTTATATTAGAATTTGTTGTTTTTAAGTCTTGTTTTTTGTTGCTTCATTGTTTTTCCTTATATTATGAGTAGTCAGTGTTTGTTTTTTATGTGTCGTTCCTTATTTTTTGTAATGGTTTGTTAGTTTTTGTTTATTAGTTATTATATTTCTTAAGTTATTATTATTACTGATATTGTCACTGTTATTACGCGAAAGTGGCGAGGGCCTTAGGTATCCTTAACCAGCGTACATGGGCCGGGGTGCCACCAGGATAGGAGGATTTCAGGCACCTTGAGACCTGTGTATCGGAGCTGGGGACATCCAGATGCTGGGATTTGGAGGCACACAGCACCAGATGTTTGACCAGGGAGACAGCTGGTTGTACTAACCTTAACCCTTGTGGCACTCCCAGAGCCCCGTACGGTGCTTACAGTGTCGACCCTTTCGATACTAATTGACTGTCATTCGCTATAATCGTCCATATTTCTACCATTCCTGGTAATTCATTTCCATCATAGTTTGTCTTCTTCCTTTTATCCATGATTACCTTCTCTTCTTCCTTTCTGCAGGTCAGTGACTAATCATCATCACTATCATTTCATATTCTGCTTATTACGTGGCAGGGAGCCACCGCTGTAGCGCGTTCTCTTACAGGAATCTTGTACAAAGCATTGATGAGTTAATGCAGTAATGAGTTAATGCAGTGATGAATTAATGCATTGATGAGTTAATGCAGTGATGAGTTAGTGCAGTGATGAGTTAATGCAGTGATGAGTTAATGCAGTGATGAGTTAATGCAGTGATGAATTAATGCATTGATGAGTTAATGCACTGATGAGTTAATGCATTGATGAGTTAATGCAGTGATTAGTTAATGCAGTGATGAGTTAATGCAGTGATGAGTTAATGAATGATGAGTTAATGCAGTGATGAGTTAATGCAGTGATGAGTTAATGCAGTGATGAATTAATGCATTGATGAGTTAATGCAGTGATGAGTTAATGCAGTGATGAGTTAATGCAGTGATGAGTTAATGCAGTGATGAGTTAATGCAGTGATGAGTTAATGCAGTGATGAGTTAATGCATTGATGAGTTAATGCAGTGATGAGTTAATGCAGTGATGAGTTAATGCAGTGATGAGTTAATGCAGTGATGAGTTAATGCAGTGATGAGTTAATGCAGTGATGAGTTAATGCAGTGATGAGTTAATGCAGTGATGAGTTAATGCATTGATGAGTTAATGCAGTGATGAGTTAATGCATTGATGAGTTAATGCAGTGATGAGTTTATGCAGTGATGATGAGTTAATGCAGTGATGAGTTAATGCAGTGATGAGTTAGTGCAGTGATGAGTTAGTGCAGTGATGAGTCGATGCATTGATGAGTTAATGCATTGATGAGTTAATGCATTGATGAGTTAATGCAGTGATGAGTTAATGCATTGATGAGTTAATGCAGTGATGAGTTAATGCAGTGATGAGTTAGTGCAGTGATGAGTTAGTGCAGTGATGAGTCGATGCATTGATGAGTTAATGCAGTGAAGAGTTAATGTACTGACGAGTTAATGCATTGATGAGTTAATGCAGTGATGAGTTAATGCAGTGATAAATTAATGCAGTGATGAGTTAATGCAGTGATGAGTTAATGCAGTGATGAGTTAGTGCAGTGATGAGTTAGTGCAGTGATGAGTCGATGCATTGATGAGTTAATGCAGTGATGAGTTAATGCAGCGATGAGTTAATGCATTGATGAGTTAATGCAGTGATGAGTTAGTGCAGTGATGAGTTAGTGCAGTGATGAGTTAGTGCAGTGATGAGTCGATGCATTGATGAGTTAATGCATTGATGAGTTAATGCATTGATGAGTTAATGCAGTGATGAGTTAATGCAGTGATGAGTTAATGCAGCGATGAGTTAATGCATTGATGAGTTAATGCAGTAATGAGTTAATGCAGTGATGAGTTAATGCAGTGAAGAGTTAATGTACTGACGAGTTAATGCATTGATGAGTTAATGCAGTGATGAGTTAATGCAGTGATAAATTAATGCAGTGATGAGTTAATGCAGTGATGAGTTAATGTACTGACGAGTTAATGCATTGATGAGTTAATGCAGTGATGAGTTAATGCAGTGATAAATTAATGCAGTGATGAGTTAATGCAGTGATGAGTTAATGCAGTGATGAGTTCTGTAGTAATTTTTTAAATATTATTTGGTTGCCAGCCCCATGCACAACCTCACATTAGTCTCTTCTTACGACATGGTGGAGGGGGCAGGAGTTCGATTCTTTCCTTATCTCTTCAGGGAACCCCGGGAACTTCAGAGAGAAGTGGCTAATACCTTTTGCTAAAGATCTTTCCCCCTACCACCCCTAGTTGGCAGAACCGATACAGCCGGTAGTTAAACCCCTTCTGATAATTTGGTTACCTCTCGTTATAATTTTCGCCGCAGAGTTTCTTTTCACGGTTTCCTCGGTTCATATCAATCGTTCTCAGTTTACGTTTTTTTATAGCGGTTACTCACATAGCGTATGTTTTGTTCTGTCCGAAAGACATTTGTTCTGTCCGAACGAATTTGTTCTGTCCAAATGACATCTGTTCTGTCAGAAAGATATTTGTTCTGTCAGAAAGATATTCGTTCTGTCAGAAAGATATCCGTTCTGTCAGAAAGATATTCGTTCTGTCCGAAAGACATTCCTTCTATCCGAAAGACATTCCTTCTGTCCGAAAGATATTCGTGCTGTCAATGCATATTGCAAAACAGTGCATAACAATTTGATTGTGAAAGAACATCATAATTTGTGAAAACAGAAAGTCCCCATTTCTCGGGTCAGAATAAGGTAGATTCCGATCTGTCGGTAGACACAGCGAATTATTTGGTTGATTTTTTTGGTGAAGGGGAAGAGAAAAGGTAGATAAATTTCGGACTAACCCTCTCCCGCTGACTTTTAAAAGCGTAGTATCCTCGAGGATTTCTGAATCAAGTCAGTCCTATTGTATGGCTCTGAAACATGGAGAACAACAACAACACAGTTAGATATTCATAAATGGGTGCTTGTGTAGAATAGAAGGATTGAAATGGTATGACAAAGTCATCAATATGGAACTGATGACAAGAACCAGAAACAAGAGATGAGAAGAGGACGATGGCGATGGATAGGACACACGCTGAGGAAACCTGCTGATAGTATTACCAGGAAATCCTTATTCTGGAATCCCCAGGGAAAGAGAGGCAGAGGTAGACCAAAAAACACAAGGAGAAGAAAACTGATGAAAGAACTTGAGCTGATGGCACGTGACAGGAGGACTTGGCATGTGTTTGTTAAAGGCCTATTCTCCTTGGGGAGCTAAAAGGTCCTGATTGATCCCCAGGATTAAAGGTAACACAGAGCATAGAATATAAACAGTCAAGAAACATATCACACTCAGTTAAACGGGCCTTGATATAACCAACTGTTCCATGTTTATGGTAAATGTTTGAAATGGGCGTGCAACGAAGAAAAGTAGCAAGCATGTAACAATTTGAAAAAAATGAAAGGTACTTTCTTCTCCTTATTCCCCGAGAAAATTCACAACCTAGCTTACAAATATTCACTTTAAATTCACACGTCGGCCGCAATGGATCTCCAACGTCTTCTGCTTCGTGTCTTAATGGTGCACTATGATAGCCTCTTTCCTGTCTATCTCTTAATGTTATCTTCCCACTTATAGCGCTGTCTTTCTCTTGCACGTTTGCCTTCAACTATGCCTTCTATTATGGTCTTCAGTAAGGTGTGAGGTCTTTTTACTTGGTCAACATAATTTAGCTTTCTAACATTGATTTCCTTCATTAATTCTCTTTTCATTCCTAGGTTTTCTAGGATTTCTTTATTTGTTTTCTCCTCTTTCCATGAGACGTGCCCCATTATTCTATATCCACATCCCAAGGGTCTCAATTCGTGTTTGTTCATTGTCCATGTTTCTACACTATACAGAATGGAGCCACCACTGTAGCTAGTCTCCAGGCAGGAAGCCTGCACCAAGCATTAACATTATCTTGTAGCGGTGATACCTGCGGCTGTTTGTTTGACATGATGAGGTTGCCAGCCTAATGCACAACCTTATATTAGTTGCTGTCCACAACATCCTTGAGGGTGCAGTAGTTATATTCTTTCTTTGTTTCTTCAGAGACCCCCTGGTACGGCACGAGTCTTTCAGTACCAGCAAGCTCATTAAAGCTGAACTGTGAGCAACAGATGTCAGAAGCTAAGAAAGATGTACTGTAGATTTTAATTTGATCCCTTTCCTCACTTTAAAACGCAATGGTAGGAAATACTTGATGTCAACACAGCAGCTTTTTATAAAAGAACCCCCTTTTAAAAACAATCACTGTAACGATTCCTACATCAGCTAAATTAAAAGACATTCAACAGTTCTCATAAAATTTGAAAGGGAAATAAGATTCTTAAAAAACGACTTTCATCATATTCGTGTAAGTGGAAAGTGACACCCTGCTAACTTCTTTGTTTGAAAAATACCAAATTTAGCGAATAAACTTAATATTTCATTTATCAGAAAATACCAACATAATAGGCATTAAGTATGTGCATCTTGATTATGTTGGAAAAGTCTTAACTAAAATTGGGGTATTACGAAATGTCCCAGTAGTAGAACCAGCACATAGCCAATCACGGGTTTGGATTCAGAGAGGGACAAGATTTAAAGAGCGCGCTAATGCAATATTCGTACTAAGGAAGCTTGGTGGGAGAAATGAAGAACAATAACCAGCAAAAACATTATCAACAAACTCTAATAAAGGGAGCAGGGCACAATCTTCCAATTAAAAACATAACACATCATACTCAACAAAAACTTCAGGTTAAGCCCTAGTTTGGGTTTTTCCCTTCGTCAGCCAGTCTTAAAACTACTGTGACTGATTGCCTCATTTGGGGAAAACCCGAAACTTCCTGTAGTTCACGCTTCTAGCCGGGGTGGGTTGACAATTCAGATACCCCATTATTACAGTTGTGACGTATAATGAAAATATAGCCTACAGTAATCTGACAGCCTTTGTGATCCCGTTAGCGCGCTATGATTTGCTAACAAAAACCATGCATTTTTCTGCCTGTCTTACTCACACAAGCTTATTTTTCATCCATGCCTCTTTTCCTTGATCATATACGAACGAAGTTGTTTACCAACTTTCGCGACCTGCCAGTCATAACATGGAGCGAATCAGGTTTGTTTATCAAGTTTCTCACGCGAGCTGATCTGTCAATCATCGGATACCTGACAGAACGCAAGTGAAAAACACCGGACCTTTTCGAAGTAGACGCTCGGGCAAAAATATTTTCCCGAGCACCCTTTGAAGTTCGTACACAGAGGGGAGTTAACTCTTTGTTATCTTCAGATACGGGCTAAATCTCCGAGAACCCCGTTACACGGTTTTAAGTCTCTGATGTCGATTAGCAACGCCCGACAGAGCGACCGTGAAAACTTTTATCTGGGGGGACTCATGTTTCTGGTTCTCTGCTATACACTATAGTGTGAAAAGTAGCATCATCTATAGTTCAGAGCAACCATGATGATATATAAACTGTGTCTTCCTAAACCAGCTATCAGTCGTCACTCAGAATTTTTGGAATAGTCTCAGCACGCAGTAGCTAGAACCATTTCGCTAAATGTGTTAATAGCATTCGTGGGGATCTTTTCATGAGGATTTTCTGGTAATAGAAATTAGTGCTTAAGTGTTAAAGTGTTAAAGTTTTTACCATTATAATTCACTTAGAGTCCTTGCTGTTAAAACCAGTGAAATAATAACGCGTAGCTATTTTATACCAGAGGTTCAGTTTAATGTTAATTTTATCACCCTCTTTCTCACACAAGAAGAGACGGTTTTCGTTGACTGAGTATAAGCTAGGCGCGACTGATAGTGACATAATACAATTCATGTTATATTTCATTTTGTGTATTTTAGTAAGTGACTATTATTTAATACCATACGATGACAAACAGACGCCGACAATTTAATAGCCATTAACGACAGGCGATATTTATGTAAGTGCGCTTATGGACAATTGAATAATAATTGACATTGTACGCTGATCGTTGACCGGGAGCAGGAGGGGTAGAGCTGCATAACTCAGCCAAACCTGCACTCCCTAAGCGACGCGCGATAGGATAGGCTAAAGTCACCGTGGGCCTTTTAACTTTAATCAGGACTGACGGAGTGAATAAGAGATCGTCTTATCCCCGTCCGTGTGTACGAGGTGTGTTCAAATGAAACCCGTCCCAGTGGCTTTATAACAAATATATGTAAGGTACATCAGCAGGAGTAGTATAATTAAATACAGCAATTGTTATGAAGCAAGTACTCACTGGGGTTCTTTAGAAATAGTCACCATAGGCATTCAGACACGCATCCCGCTGCTTGGGTAGACGGCGGATGCCGTCCGAGAAAAATGACATTGGTTGCTTATTGAACCATTTGGTCACCGAGGCCCTGACGTCTGTATCGGAGTCGAATCATTGTCCCTTTAGAGATTTTTTTAAGGGTCCGAACAAATGAAAGTCACATGGTGACAGATCGGGCCTGTAGGCAGGGTGTGGCAGAACTTCCCACCTTTTCCTTGCTAACGCTTCCTGCACAATGTTCGCAACATGTGGACGAGCATTGTCGTGCAACAGAATCACACCACGCGAAAGCATGCCGGGTCGTTTATTCTTGATGGCTGTATGCAGGTTGTCCAGTGTGTCTTTGTAGCGGATGGCATTGATGTTCACGCCAGGCTCTTTAAAGTCTACCAATAGAAGCCCTTCATGGTCAAAAAATGCGGTCAGCATAACCTTACCGGCGGAAATCTGTGACTTGAATTTTGTGGGTTTTGGTGATCCGGGATGTTTCCATTGCATGCTTGCTGATTTGCTGCACGGCTCAAAGTGGTGGCACCACGACTCATCGCCTGCCACTATGCGCAACAGAAATGCATCACCCTCCTCTTCGTAACGCAGCAGGTGGTTCAAACTCCACCCCATGCGTTCTTCCTTATGGTGATCGACCTTGGACGGGATTCCTTATCACACCGGCCATTATTTTAACGGTCTGCAGCACAACCAATGAATACTAGGAGAATGAACACTTACACACTTGTACATTCGTATGTGCTTATTACGTCAGATGTGATGTCATCATGCTCCTCCTACGAATGTCCACTTGGCGCAGCACGGTCGGGTTTCATTTGAACACGCCTCGTATATAGAAAAGTAGCATTTTAAAAATAAATGTTTGTTTATTCCACGCTGACCTGATCAAAGGTCGTTCAGCGGTCTTTTTTTCCTTCATTTACTCATTGGTTAATGTTGTCTTTTTCTTGGCTTGTGCGTTCCCAAGTTCATTTGTGAAAAGGACTGGCCAAAGAGACAAAGAAACATTTTAACTGATAAATTTAACTGGATTTATGAAGGCGAGCAATATTTTTTCAATTTTTATCAGCCCACTGGGGTTGTACTGAACAATAACATTATCTGACGACTGACAGTCGTATTCAAGAGTATCATCAAGAATTTACGCTGTTTTAGAATCGGCACTCACCATAGAGCCAGCCGATAGGATTACCATCATTTATCAGTTGTAACAGTTTAGCAACCAGATGTTTCCTAATACTGGAAGTATTTTCCTCTGTTTACTGTGAACCCCAAGATCTCGGTTTTTCTACACTAACTATTGGAGGTGACATTTGTTTATCCAGGAATAAACCACCAAATTTGGCGTCCCCCTCATTAAATCTTAATTGTTAGAGGATGGACTGGGGCCAATTTGGGAAATACACCTGACATTTTTGTATATTCAGGAACCATTGTAATTCCAAGGGATATCACCAAGATTAGGTAAGCGTGATTGAGTGGCCACGTATGACAGAGAGAGTGAATATTTTTCTTTGTTACATGAATTGTATCATCCTTGATTTTGCTTAAAATTGTTTACTTTACTGGGTAGCATTTAGTAGGAACTTGTTTCTTTACTGTCTATCCTGTAACATAGTGCTCACCTTTGACCTTTGGGTTATTAACTTTTTGGGTTCTTTGCTCAAGAGGGGGAGGGCACATTTATTCAGTTATTTCCTATGTATGTACAGTAAATCTGATTTTATTTGATTTGTCTTTAGATATTCGATGTTGTCAAGTTTAATGATAATAAAATACGAAAGAAACTTAACTTTGCGTGTTGGTCAGACCCATACCCAATTAACCGTGGTTTTTCACGTTTGTGTGTCTTGTTGTCACACAGCTGTGTGTGTGTGTAGTTAAACTCATATTTATATGTATGGGGAGGGAAAGATTGTCTTGTACTAAATTATAGTCGTATAGATAGGCTGGACTAGAGAAACTCACTCATTCCAGAGACATATCTTCTCCTAAAACTATTCACCCGTAAAATCTATTTCTCACACCTTTTTCTCACGTACTATCACCATCCACTTTACTCAGACGGGACCATAAATAACTTCCAAACCTACCTGTACGACAACAGTGCCTAGCAATGACACGTGTTGATCCATTACTTGACACAGGGTCGAAGGGCGAGGGCCTAAACGTTGCCGGATCTTTAAAAAAAACAAAAACAAGAACAAAAACAACAACCGCTCGTTGCTTATAGCCAGTTCATGTTCCACCAAATGCAGTACACGTCAATAAACAAATAAATATTACAAATCTTCTTAATACCACTTGCAGTCAACATCGGATGAAAATCAACAAAGAAAACAAATATTAACAATAAGTAAAACGATATTCTCTCTCTCTCTCTCTCTCTCTCTCTCTCTCTCTATATATATATATATATATATATATATATATATATATATATATATATATATATACTCGAAAAGCAGCAGCTGGGAGACTTTTTCAGGCCATAAATCAAGGATTCCTCAGCAAGAGAGAGGTTGGTAAGAAAACGAAGATGGCTGTATACCGCTCCACCTATGTCCCAGTCTTGACATATGGATGCGAGTCATGGGCAATGACTTTGTGGACAGGCACCCCAGACAGCGGAGCACGTACTGCAAGATTGCCCCGAATATGATATATTGAGGCAAACCCACTGGCCCAGAGAAACAACACTGGAAGCAAAACTATATGGACCTCTGTATGAACTACAAAAGACAGTGAAGTTTATACAAGAAACAACATTGCAGATATAGACAATATATTTCAAGCGAACGAAAGAAGAAGAAGAAGAAGAAGAAATGGGCAATGACTACAACCCATAAAAGCCAGATCCAAACCTCAGAAATGAGGTATCTGAGGAAGGTGGTTGAAGTAACAAGAAGAGACATGGTACGCAACCAGACGATACGTCAAGGCCTAAAATGCCACCCCCTACAGACCCAAGTAGAACAGTCCCAACTAAGATGGTTTGGCCATGTCTGCAGAATGGGAGAAGATCGGCTACCACGACAAGCATGGGAAACAATGAGCCAAGGATCCAGACCCCGAGGACGACCCAGAGTCCGCTGGGAGGACAACATTAGACAATCTTTGAAGGACCGAGGACTAGAATGGAACCAGGCCAGGAGGAAGACAGCCGATAGAATAGTCTGGCGCTCTCTCTTCCAAACCTCTACACCTCACGGTAGAAGGGGAACGACTAAGTATATATGTGTGTGTGTGTGTGTGTGTGTGTGTGTGTGTGTGTGTGTGTGTGTGTGTGTGTGTGTGTGTGTGTGTGTGTGTGTGTGTGTGTGTGTGTGTCTTTCTGGGAAGACAGATGACACTGGGAAAGACTAGGAACCGGATGACCGGGTTGGCACCCCGTAAGCTTTAAAAATGGCTATAGTACCCACGAATGATAGATGCCATCAGGATTCACCGAAAAGGGAGGGGAAAGAATGATGAATCCACAGGTGTCTAATTGGAATCGACCAGACCAGTTTCACGGACTTAGACAATTAGTACTATGGGAGATACTTTCCCCGAAAGTATAAAACTATGAGTTCTGATCAACAGCTGGAATTTCCATGTTCATGTGGTAGGAAATTCTCTTCTCAGAGAGGCATGAAAATCCACAGAACGAAAAAGGGGTGTGGGAGTTCATCAGTGGTAGATCAACAGCGCTCTGTTACGACGTGTAAGACGTTAGAAGACCTCAGCCAGGAGTCAATCCACAGCGCGGAGAATATTCGAGTTGATCTGCCTGATGATGATCTCACACACGTCTTGGACGGGAAAAGAGATGCAATCGCGTTTCCACCCGCTAGTGCAAAAGGGCTTTGGGAAAGCTAGACGAAGCCTTGTCATATGAGTTGGATAACAACCTGAAGCAGATTTGATTATTCTCAGTTTGAATTTGCGAGTTAGTTGTTTAGATGTTAGTATCTGTCTCATGTTATTAAATGTAGTAGATTTGGCCATTCCTATTTTCCACATACTATGAAACCGGTAGATGGAGCCACCGCAACAGCTGGTCCCCTTGCAGGGCGCCTGCGCCGAAGCATCCACGTGCTCTTGCAGTGGTTATTATCTGTAGCAATATGTTTTACATGATGAGGTTGCCAGCCCCATGTATGATCTTATATTAGTCGACTCTTACGACATGCATGACGAAGCAGTTAGCCTGTTCTTTCTTTGCCTCATCAGAGACCTGCGGGAAGAACACGGAGCAAAGAAATAGTTAACTGATAAATTAACTCGCACACGAGAACCTCGTCAAAGTAACCACGTGGTATGTAAAAAGACTGAAAAAAGGTTTATTTAAGACATCCTTTTAAAAATCATTTTCTTTCGTTCCGGATAATCGGCTAAGTTTGTGGCGTCATAGTTTTATACGTTTCGGGGAAAGTATCTCCCATAGTACTAAATTGTCTAAGTGAAATGCCCTGTAGGGAACATTAGGAAGAAAAAAATCCCGCCACCTTTCCAGGAAAGTACGGAACAGGCGTGCATTGCACCGTGAAAGCTAAATTGAATACATACAAAAAATAGCACGCAGGCCTTTTCACACATGAGTTTCCTGCTTTTTATAGTTTCCTAGTCCTACATGCAGTACCATTCTTAATCGTTCATTATCTGTTTCACTCCATATTTTTACCCCGCTTTTTTCACCTCAAGCACGTACAGGCACCTGCCCTTGATTATACATGCGTGTGTTCCCGCGACTTTTCAAGGCTTGCTATTCAAGTTGTCCTTATGTCGTATACATTACAATACCGGAAAATAAATTGCTAGTCAACGATCTACAAGTCCAAATATTTACAAGCCGTAACTTCTGGCGACAGGGATAGATACCAGATAAATATCAACAGAAAACGTCATCAATTATTGTAGACTTCTAGCTTTAGCGACCATTTGATAGGAACAATAGGAAATCAATAAAACTTTTTAGTTCCTCGTTTTCTTAATGTCGTATTTTATCTGGGAGTCTTTGTTTTGATTGGCATTACTGCTTTTTTCCAGTCATATTTTACCTGAATAAATATTTTTATTTTACATTCGTATCAAATAATAAATATGGTATAAAATGTTATGGGTGGAAAACAGTATGGGGAATTTATTAATCTGCGAACTAATTTACTGAAGCGTATATATATATATATATATATATATATATATATATATATATATATATATATATATATATATATATATATATATATATATATATATATATATATATATATATATATATATATATAGAGCGAGAGAGGCGGGGGGGAGAAAGAATATCGTTTTACTTATTGCTAGGGGTCCATGGGACATGATGCGCAACATAAGACTCACAATGTCTCTCAGCCTCTCATGCTCAAGCCGACCTCACCTACAAGCGGCGAACCCTGTTCTCCCCAGTAATCCAGCTGAGGGTTGGGGTTTCTATCCCTAGCGGGACGCTGGATGGGACAGCAGACGAGGTTCTGGCGAAATCATTTTCCCAGCCAGTTGGGACAGGGATGTGCCCACTCTCCCATTAAAGAGGTGCTGAAGTCGTCGATACTGGGCCAGAAGGCGCACCGGAAACCACAGTATCACGCAACTCGCTCTTTTTTTTATGGATGAGTACACCGTCAAATAAATCTCGTACTGGTGCTCGCCCTGCGCCACCCCAGATATAGCTGGACTCGTAAGTAGAGAAGTACTAGACCAACCAGGAGGAAGCGACCATCGCCCTATCTTTCTTACTGTCCAGAGTGTAACTCTCAATACAGGCCCAACCATTACAAGATGGAATTACAAAAAGCCAACTGGGGTTTACTCAAGCATCGGGTAAATACGCTGCTGTCTGACCTCAAGGTGCAGAACAGAGACATTAATGAAGTGGTAAAAGACTTCAACAGATGCATACTTAAAACTGCAAAAGAAACCATTCCCAAAGGATTCCGGTGTGTCATGGGGTAGTTCTGAGGAGAAGGACAGCTTGGATGGAATGGAAGAATAAGGATAATGATGTCTTATTGATAATTTACGAGTTCGTAATGAAACTGCCTCTCCTCGGGAAATAGTGTACTAGAAATTTACTTAAAAAAGAATTCTGGCCACTAAACAGGATATTTTTTGGACGATAAATTCTTCCTCAGGAATCATACAAAAGGACTGTGTAAAGCACATAAGGTTGAGAAAGAGATTTGGTGTCCAGCCACATTTAAAATATCCCGACCCAATAGAAGTTAATTTAATTATGGCTCAGCCCCCAAGGTGTAGATTTATATTTAAAACAAAATACAGCCCAAATAAAGTTAACAAGAAAATAAAACAACAGACGCTGTTAAGTTAAATTGAATAAAAGGGTATAGATTCTCACATATCTGAATATACATAAAAATATGAAAAAAGAGTTTAGCTCTACTGTTTAGAAAAAAACAACTAGTATTTCATCATATGGACCAGAAGATCTCTTCTATTGCTGTACTGCTGGTGGGTGTTATACTCATCTCTCCGAAGGCATGTAGTAGCTGCGGAGATGATTTTACCTCGGACTCTCTTGGTTTGGTCTCCCCAGCACTTAGGTCTCATAAACAGTTCAATGGGTTTAGAGGGTGCCAGAGTTTCCTTCCCTGGACTCAGTGCACATCACAGATAAGGATGGTGTAAGTCACCTCTGCTGAATACCTCTTCTGCTTATGGGATGTGTGGTATGGAATGGGTTACTGGGTGACAGGATATGGTTTGGTATGGTAAGGTAACCTGGTTAATAGGGTATGGTAGGTAGGGGTAATCTTTGGTACAGTGGACTCGTACCCTGGACCTGTAACCTGGGTTATTACCTTGTTACCGCAACCTGGGTGGACTGGAAACAATTGAAGTCACATTAGTGGTTTCAAGAGCAATTATCTCCTAAGTCTGATGGTCGATAAGCGTCCATCAGAAATTTAAATTAACACAATGCTAACTACCATTCATTAACAATGTGTGATCTATTATCTATGAAATACTCCTTCTTAACTGACATTGTAGTGTAACTTGAGTAATAAAATAGTTCCTCAATCATACAACATGGTATATGCATAGGATTGCATTAAATACATGTAAAGAACATTCCATGTTGAAAAAATACATTAATGTCCCATATGAGACAAAGGGAGAAGAAGTGATTGAGAACACTTTTATCAAGTTTGTAGTCTTGACAAGGAACACTGAAGCCTTATAAGAAATAGAAAATAGAAGGACCACCTATACTTCTGTTTTGCTTGGGTCAATATGCAAATCCCAAAGTAACAACAATAATATACATCAATTATTTAACCCTGTTTTTTTTCTGCCAAGATGTGAGATAAAAATCAGTGGTTAATTAGGTCCCATTTTATGACCTCAGCAAACTCATACATTAGTTTGAGTGATCTGTTGTCGCGAAATTGTTTATTTTTGAGGGAGAAAGGACAGCTTGGCTGGAATGGATGAATAAAGATAATAATGTCTTATCGTTAGTCTATGAGTTCGAAGAAACTGCCTCTCCTCGGGAAATAGTGTACTGGAAATCCTTAATGCAAAGAGAATTCTGGCAACTAAACAGGAAATTTTCTGGACGATAAATTCTTCCTCAGGAATCCTACAAAAGGACTGTGTAAAGCACACAAGGTTGAGAAAAAGATTTGGTGTCCAGCTGTGATACACGAGCGCAAAGGCCTTATTGCTCTATCTTTTCCTACATCTTTCGTATTGTATTTTCTCCGACATTTGTTCTTTCACCCCACATTTGCTATCCCATATTTGCTATTTAATCGTTGTGATTACTCGCGACCGGTATCTTGAGAACCACATTTGTTCTTTCATCGGGGGAAATAAAGTCCTTTGATTGAGTCCCCATACCTGACATTATCGTTTGAAGCCCACATTGCATCGTGATAAATCTGGTAAAAACACATCTGGTAATCCCAATCAGACATCTGGGCATGCTGTGGACCATTGTTATCTTTGCGGCTAGCGACGGGTCACCACATTGGACGCCCAGATTGGCAAGGTGAAAACGTCTCATGCTGTAATGGTGTTATCTTTGGTCGGCCGCGGTTCAGACAAGCGTTGGGTTACCACATTGGACGCCCAGCTTGGCCAGGTGAACAATAAACAATCAGAGAGTAAGGTGACAGCAATTTGACAGCACCTTTGAATTAGCCCGCCAATTATCTCCATACCTGTTTGTCAAACCACACCCACGTTTGGACTGACAGGGGACAAGAGCGATCCTTGAATGAGTGACCAGAGGGGCTATTAAGGATTGGTTGGTATGGGCGGAGCTGTACAAGAAACCCATATCGGACTGGCAGAAATATAATACCGCGTAGCTTGTTAGAGGAGGCAGTTCAGTTTTTATATTGTGAGGCAGAGATACAATCCCAAAAACGCCTAGCCTAAATACACGTGTTTATTCAGAGTGGATATAATTCAGTTCTGTGAGGAATTGTGTTCTTAAAGGATTTTGCGAAGGGAAAAGAAGGTTAGTAGATCTTATACAGATTATTAATACATTTTCTTAATTTTTGTTTATTTTAACCTCCTAGCTAAAATGTACGAAAGATAGAGTTTCAAATAATTCTTTGCATAACTGATTAATAAAATCAGAAGATTTTCCTAGAAGATGATAGGATGATAGGAGGTAATTAATAGTTCATACTTCACCTTCATCATCATCACAGTCTCCCATGCGCACACACTCTCATGCACAAGATATTTAACATCATTAGAATTGAACTCAGAGAGAGATCAATAATGAGCAGTAGTATGAATGAAAGTCAACCAGTGATGTTAAATGTGAAAAACTTACGAAGACTTTTGTGTGTCTTCAGTTCATCAGAAGTCTGAGTCTACACGCAACGTGTCTGACGTCTAACCAGAAATAAGTTATCAAAAACGGACATTTGGCTAGCAGAATTCGCCACAGGACATCTTGCATTCCTCAATTAAAGGGGAATATTGTCTCACCCACAAGTCAGAAGGTGGACGCAGCATTTTTCGTCACCATATACTGCTGGCTCACACGTTCAATACAGAGTTATCACAAGTTCAATACATCGTTATCACAAGTTCAATACAGAGTCATCATAAGTTCAAATCACTCGAAATATCATTATTATCTGAAGTCAAGCAAAAGAGCTCAAAAGAGGAATCGCATATTTATACCAAGTGCAACACACTCTTAAGCGCATTCTATGAAGCAGACTCTATATATTTTATGAATCACGACTACATACGCAAGGTTATGAGTCTACATATCACTAACATTTCGTGAAAATATCCAGTCTGGCCAGTAACCTCGGGAGATTAGACAACAGACCGTTTGTTCATATGACAGCTATTAACTGTTGATCAACACTGCAGAGATATACTCAAACAGTGAAGGAATATATATATCTCTCGTCAACGTTCTCAGTCCGACAACAGGTTTCATTAGAACGTCCTCGACTTAGAGATACCCCACTCGACATAACGTATAACAACTTGGGGCAGTGTATACATACATGTGAATCGTCATATCAATGCGAAGCATTTAGAGACACATGGACTGTGTAGAGTACTTACCATTTTGGTAACACGTATCATATCACATCATCATCATTTCGCTTTACACTAGTTCATTCTTGATTAACTACTACTTAATTAACTGGAGTTTTATTATCTCATCTGTGTGTTTTGCGTGAATCGTCTTTCACCATCATCACGTTCTAACCATTACTAACCCTATGTGTGTGGATATTTCATTAACAAACCCAACGATCGTTTGATCATTATCTAGTTTGTTAATGTATCACTCGTGCTGTCGGTGTTACATAGTCACCTATAGGAACATTTCTCTACTCAGATGAGGTTGGGGGCTTTTTCTTTACGGGATCTAAGGGCAGAAGCTAAGGTCGTAGGGAAACAGAACTCTTTCCATAATTAATTAGAAAACACTGTCTACTGGAAAGCATTCGCATTCCCGTCTTCTTGTCCCTATCTCGAATAGGTCTTTATTCTTTCTTAACGAGCCAATTTCTAGAGACCTTATATCTAATATATCATAGACTATTCCTGGCAAAAACTACTGTCGTAGTTGCCCCAGTACACACCGCACGACACCAGCCACAATTAAAATATCCCGACCTAACAGAAGTTAATTGAATTATGGCTGAGCCCCCAGGGTGTAGATTTATATTTAAACAAAATACAACCCAATAAAGTTAACAAGAAAAATAACAACATACGCTGTTATGTTAAATTGGATATAAGGGTATAGATTCTCACATTTCTTATTATACATATAATTATGAAAAAAGAGTTTAGCTCTACTGTTAAGAAAACAAAACAACTAGTTTGGCATCCTATGGACAGTAGATCTCTTCTATGGTAGTTTTGCTGGTAGGTGTTAATACTCATCTCCTCAAGGACTGTAGTAGCTGCGGAGATGATTTGTGTTCGGACTCTCTTGGTTTTGTATGCTCCAGCACTTTGGTGTCATAAACAGTTCTATGGGTTCAGAGGGTGTCGGAGTTTGTTTCCCTGGACTCAGTGCACATCACAGATAAGGATGGGGTAAGTCACCTCTGCTGAATACCTATTCTGCTTATGGGATGTTGTTGCGCACATATTCTTTTGTGTGATGCACAGATTACTGTTGACACGCATACAAATGTAAAATGTATTTATTTGTCTGATAAAAATATATTTATCTTTGAATTCACGATTTTTAGTCTAAAGGACAGAACTCAGATTAGTCGATGTGTATTCATTCTGTGAGTTATCTGTTCTTGTATCTTTCCTGAATATCGAACTCGGCGTATGAATCTAGACTTATGTCATATTTTGTGTCTGGTATGGCCAGAAACAGATTATTCTTGCTTAGGTTTAGTCAGGGATGTTTATGACCCGAATCTATGTGTATTTCTTGTCTATGTAGGACAAGTCTGTCTTATATCTTAATGTCTTTGTATGTCTAAGTCGAACTATATCTTCGGTGTCGAACTCGGGGTCAAAGGTTGTTCGGCGGATGTGTCGCTAAGGGGAGGTGAGATTCTTACTGCCAAGGAATGGCAGAATCATATTCTAGTGTATTTCTGATACCAAGGTAAAGACGCATTTCTTATGAACTTTTCCTGAGGCATTGTATTCGATGGGCAGTCGTACGGTTGTACGTTTAGATGAATATTAACCAGATGAAGATGACATTCAGACCTAGCAGCACCATATTATGTGATGAAGTCAATAGTATCAATGGTAGAATCTACAAAGCAATGAGGACATTTAATGAATGATCAGCTTTGATTGCACTTCATAGTTTGTATCCTGGGTGAGTGATAACTCACTGGGAGGAGAAGCCATTTTGAATCCTATATTTTCCAATCATCGAGGAGAGAACAGGAATGCCCCTTACTATCACCTGATGAGTCCAGAGATCACTGCTACAGAAGAGAACCCACTACTAGTGGTTCAATATTGTTACCAAAATAATATGTGCTGAGCTTTACCTAAAGGGATCTTCGCTAGACGAGGTTAGGTCTAGGAACCATCTTGAACCTTGTTTATGAACTGACGTGCTCTGTCAGTAAAGTCAGACGATATATATATATATATTGGAATTATTGAGTGCTTGTCTACTGACATTCCATTGGTACTGTTATGCAACATGAATGCCCATGTGATAGTGTATTTCATTGATCAACATTATTATGATTTATGCCAACCTGTCTGCTGTCACTGTACCCGTGCTGTCAAGTGTGATCGTTCCAATTAAACTGTATGAAACGTACATAGTAGTTGGCGTAAATGACTTCCAGCCATAGGTGAGTGAGATTGGTCTATTTGTCAACTCTAACGAACGTTTGCCATCATTCGCATGTACTGTATCCTCACTCCGTGTCTACACACCACTGCGTAGGTCGAGTTGACCTTTTGTTTGTCTTCATTTTGACAACTCCCATCAACACCCTCCGAACACGATTGCAACCAAACAAGCAACAGATTTGTGGTATGGTTACTGGGTGATAGAATATGGTTGGGTATGATAACCTATTTGATAGGGTATGGTGGGTAAGGGTAATCTTTGGTACCATGGACTCGTACCCTGGTTTGTACCCTGAACCTGGTTTAGATATCTGGTAACCGCAACCTGGTTTAGTACTGTGTAACCGCAACCTGGGTTTAGTACTGTGTATCCGCAACCTGAGTTTGTGCTTTGTAACCGCAACTTGGTTTAGTATCTGGTAACCGCAACCTGGGTGGATTTGCTCAACTGAATTCACTACAGATTCTTGCAACAAGTACAAAGTAGCCTCGACCGAGGCCCATAAAATCACATCTGCTTCGAACGATGGTTACAAGAAGAATGCCTTATAATTCCCTCCAAATTCCAGGATGCTGTGGGCAGGGGTGGGTGGCTTCTTGGGAGGCATTGTAGTAAATTCTGTTTTGGTCCCAGGGGTATTAAGTATCTTCATTTAAACTGGCCGTAGCATCCACTGTGTACGTGTTTGCAGCGGCAGGCAGGGTTTCTGCCCCTTTGCTGATTTACGTCCAGTTCGTGACATCCGGTCTGTTCGTAGCACAATGTTTTCCACCTTTCAAGTGGAATGACTTTCGCTGGCGAAGTGAATAATTTATTACCTTTGGTCGTGAGAATCAGCTAGCAAAGACTGTGAAAGAGAGAGACTTTTTCATTTTAAGAATGAAAAAGATATCTGAAGGGAATTTGTTTACAATCTAGCGAGAGATTTTAAGAGGAATAAAATAATAGACAGAAGAAAGTGTCGGTGAGAAGTTGTTCCACGACATAAGCCCCCTTTTGAAAGTTCGGCCAACGGCCAACTAAGTTCGAGCCGAATCTTCTCTTATGTCAGACACTACATTCATGTATCGTGTCCTCCATTCCTTCAATCCAAATATATCCTTTTTTTTCCTCTGTCAAACGGTATGCCTGTAATCCACACATGGCTATCCGTTTCCTCTTCAATAAGTAGTTGAGGTGGGTTGAGCAAGAATGCTCGCAAAAATATCCCCCACTTTTTTCTCCCTTATGGATCCTCCATTGAAGCTTGCCTCCTGGCAAAGAGCTTGCCGTAAAGCCTACACTCTGCTTACAACTGGATCTATAGCAAATAGTTTTTCGTGATGAGGTTGCCAGCCTCATACACAACCTTATTTTAGTCATATTCCTTGACCTGCCTAAGGACACATACCTATCTCCCCAGGTATGAGAGCGTGTATGATTCTCTATCGCTGTTTCTCCAGTGACAGAGAAAGATAAGTCTGCCAGTTGTTCCTGCCCACCAGGTACCAAAGAAATTTGGACCCGCTTCACTTTCTGATCCCAGAGAGTGGGTGAGGTTATCGGAACTGACTGAAGACTAAGTGCTCGAGGGTCATGTTCCTCTACAGCCATTTCTTCTGTGTTAACGGAAGATATTTCTGAAACATGTTTCATCCCACCAGGTACCAAGAAACTCTGGCCATGCTTCACTTTCTGTATGCAGATAGTGGGTGAGACTATCAAAACATGTTCAGAATTAAGTGCACTGGGGTGGTCATCCCCTTTGCGCTCTTCCAACGTTTCAGTGAAAATATTGGAAGATGAGTTAGGCATTGGAGTCTCCATAGCCTGTTCAGTCACGCCGTCTCTGGGTCGTGCTGAGTTTTCTAAGATGATATATTTCCTTCCTTGAGGTATGGGGTAAATTCGTTCATCCAATATTGCGGCCTTTACTTTGCCGTTTACAAAGTTCGACCTAACTTCTACATAAGCTAAAGGCAAAATCATCCTTCTGTTGTTTATCATGGGTGCTGTTACCTCAACATCCTCTTCTGTGACTTGATCAGGGTCGACGACAGAGGCTGAGACAAGGGCATCACACCCAAGACCTTGATAATACAAACAGGTGATTTGTTCTCCATTTACTGTGGCAGTCTCCACATTTTGAGAATCCCTGTATTCAATCCAGGTCTTCGTCAAGTTCCCATCCATGGTAGGGACCTTAGCTTTGTATGAAGTATGTGGGATTGGGTCTCGGCGCCTACAGTCTAACTGATGTAGGGTGGCCTTCAGGTGATGTTCAAGAACATCCCTTCCCTTCCCATAGGGTTGCGTAATCCTTTTCCGTTGAGTGATCCTATTTGGTTGAGCGATCCTATTTGGTTGAGCGATCCTATTTACCAGGTTTTTGGTGCGGTTGTTTTCAGTATGCCTGTTGTGAGTTTTTGCTGAGGATGAGGAAGGTCTCTTCAGATTATCAGCACTCTTGTGCTTAATCTTATTTTCAGGATAGTCTAGATGTCTCCGTTTAGATATCCTAGCCTCTGCTCTGTCTGAGCCGGAATTCTGAGACATAGGCTTGGCTTCATGTGGTGCAGTTATATTTACGGCTGAAGATGGTGATGCAACTGGCAAAGGAGTGGCATGATGAGTATTCCACGATTCCTCTTTATCACGTGATTCCATTTTTGTAGGTTGAAACTGAGTTTCCATTTCTTCCTTACACAGGAGGGATTTTTCTTGTCTTTGTCTCTCATGTTCCACATTCTCTTCCTTGCATTTTGCTCTCCCTTCCTTCCTTTTCGCTTCTCTCATCCTGCATTTTTCCACCCTTTGTGAAACAAAAGTATCCAGTTCTTCTCTGGAGAGTTCACACTCAATGGCTAACTCTGTCCAGAATGTTCTCCACTCATTCAACTCTACAGATTCTTCCATTTTATCCGTAGTGGTTCGTTGAGCGAGTATGAGATCTCTAACCCACAAACAATAATTAAGGCAAAAATACGTTCTATAGTCTTAACTATACTAAAGTATTACAAAACCATATATTATACCAAACCAGCATTAGATAACCATCAAATTAAAAATTAGTTAACAATAGGTAACTAATTACCAGCAGTACCACCAAGAAGAGTTCACATAACACAACTTAAAATCTGTGTTTCTTGCAAAAATTTATATGTATTTAAGTCTAGGGTAATTTATATGTCCCCTCTTTAATCTAATCCTAGACCTGGACACCAATAAGTGACAAGTACCTACAGCAGTAGTGATCTAGGAAAGATAAAGAGTTTTCAAATCTCAGACAAGTGTCTAAATATGAAATAAGAGTTTATCCCGGACACGAGCATCCCAATTGTCGCGAAATTGTTTATTTTTGAGGAAGAAAGGACAGCTTGGCTGGAATGGATGAATAAAGATAATAATGTCTTATCGTTAGTCTATGAGTTTGAAGAAACTGCCTCTCCTCGGGAAATAGTGTAATAGAAATCCTTAATGCAAAGAGAATTCTGGCAACTAAACAGGATATTTTCTGGACGATAAATTCTTCCTCAGGAATCCTACAAAAGGACTGTGTAAAGCACACAAGGTTGAGAAAAAGATTTGGTGTCCAGTCACAATTAAAATATCCCGACCCAACAGAAGTTAATTGAATTATGGCTGAGCCCCCAGGGTGTAGATTTATATGTAAGCAAAATACAACCCAATAAAGTTAACAAGAAAAATAACAACATACGCTTTTATGTTAAATTGGATATAGGGGTATAGATTCTCACATTTCTTATTATACATATAAATATGAAAAAAGAGTTTAGCTCTACTGTTAAGAAAACAAAACAACTAGTTTGGCATCCTATGGACAGTAGATCTCTTCTATGGTAGTTTTGCTAGTAGGTGTTAATACTCATATCCTCAAGGACTGTAGTAGCTGCGGAGATGATTTGTGTTCGGACTCTCTTGGTTTTGTATGCTCCAGCACTTTGGTCTCATAAACAGTTCTATGGGTTCAGAGGGTGTCAGAGTTTGTTTCCCTGGACTCAGTGCACATCACAGATAAGGATGGGGTAAGTCACATCTGCTGAATACCTCTTCTGCTTATGGAATGTGTGGTATGGTTACTAGGTGATAGGATATGGTTGGGTATGATAACCTATTTGATATGGTATGGTGGGTAAGGGTAATCTTTGGCACCTGTCGTGGTTGAGTTAAGTGTAAGAGTAATTGTCGCGGTAAAAATAGTAGTGAAGTCGACAATGATAGTGAACTGACAGAGTTATAGTTTACACATAGATAAGGTGTAAATAGGAGGTGGACTTGAGACAAACCTGGAAGAAGACTTATTAAAGTTATCTCTCTCTCTCCAAGCCTCAACACACTTTTATAGTCTAAGCACCTCCCACTCTCTCTCTTTTCTCTGATCCTAAAAAGAGACTATATTAAAGAGCTTGAAAATGTTAATTATGGATGAAAGGGTCGTGAACAGCTCATTAATAAATGAGTAAACTTTATTAAAGAAGAAATGTATGAAAATAATGCATATCAGCACAAACAACATAAATTTTACAGCAATAATCACAAATATGCAAAAACACACCAACGAACACACAGACCACCAACATAAAACCTGTAGAACACAGAGAGATAAATAAATAGAGTGTCAGTCTGTCCGCTTTCGTGGGACCAAATGTGCTAGCTCCAGAAAGTGTCTTACGTGTAGATATCCTTCAAGGTGATGGAATAACATACATAACTTTCCTGTAGGTGCTAATCGTTGGTGACCCCTAATTGCGCGAGGGGGACTGGAAGACTCTGTCTATCTCCGGCTGACCGCTCATAAGTGCGAGGTTTTACATAACCCAGAAATACACACAAGACGAAGTTACTTGAGGACAAAGGGTCCCATGCACTCTTATCCGGCGCTAGAATTTTTCTTGCGTACTTGGTAGTAAATCCGGTTTGGGCTGGCTTAAACTGTGTTTAAGCACACAAAGTCTGGTGATATTAAATTCTGCTATAGACGCTGGGCTGCTAGATATGCGGGAAGCCGCAATGCTCTGACTGGTAATCCAAAGGTGAGTAGGAAACTACTACTGCAATACTATTTTTCAGATCTTGCGTTGGCTCGTTGCACACTGCATGAGCTTTATTTCCCTTCAGAGAGAATGGCGTTGACAAAAAGGGTTTTGTTTCAGGTATTGGGGTTGACAACTCGTAGGGTAAATTGCGTTCGGGAGTCGTGAGAGCGATGAGAATGTTACGTTTGTCGCCTGACTGGACTCTTTCGATGGCAAAGGCAGTAAGTATGTCCTGAAAACCCGAGAAATGCCGAGAACATACGCAAATAACATTTAGTTCTGTGTTATCGTCTGCCTTATTCTCATTGTGGTCCTCTCGGGCAGGAAATATTTTACGAGTGTCTCTGCCTGATTAAACCCATTTACTCTTATAGTTTACAAATAACGCTACCCGGACACCTGGCCTGGCGTATAGCGTAATCAAGAGTAAGACAAAAAGTTATCTAGAGGCATACATCAGAAGCCACAAACCGCGAGAAGATTCCCCAGATAGACAATACATAATATTATGAGCTCTACCTGCTCGTCTAAGGGGCAAAACCCACAAAGACCAACCGCTGGTTTTATCTCCCCCTGAATCGGAGATCAAAACCTGTTTCCACAATCGCAAAAGTTACCTCCCGCTAGCGATCAAACACTTTGAGCGCAAGAGATATTCTTCTGGTCAGACACACCAGGTACGCTTAGGTAACATTATCGTTAGCTGACCGCTGCTGGCCAGTGGGGAATTTATACTGAAGGCCAGAACGTAAACAAACCGCGGGGTGGGGTATGAGAAGGGGAAGAATGTGGGCCACGCAAGTAGAATCCGAAGGAAAAGAAAATACAAAATGTCGAGGAAACCAGAACATTAAAAGAGTAATAAAGTTGGGACGTGATGGTAAAATAAATTATCAGTCAACGTGACAAGTAGCCCCCCTTTTTAAAGTTCGTGAACAACGGACTAAAGGACAGTAATTTATCTTTTTCATAGACGTCCGTTATATGTCCTTGAAACATCCTATACTCATAAGCCAAATTCGTATCTAACTCCTGTCTGTCTGTCCGTATGGCTACGAGTTCATCTCTTTTCTTCCCTCTGTCTAATAGACGTTCGGCAAATGGGATTTTGCGAGGCCACTCGGCATTGACGTAATTCCTTTCCATGTGAACCTGACCTTGCTTCCACAGTTCGCTCCGCCTGTTTATCATCCGGATAAAAATCCGTAATTGTTTTGAGTTTAGGCGCCGCCTGAACTCACTGACCACTGCATAGGTAATCCGCCTGTTACATACAGTGAAATCATTGCTGGACTCGGGGTGTTTACGTTTCCTTCTGGGTTTATGTGTCACGGGCGTGTACTTAAATGACCTGAGATAGCTGCATTCTATCGGAATTTTCCGCGCGCGTGTAACCCGAGTCGGAAAATGAAGCCGTTTGCTGGCCGAAGAAACGCTAGCATTTTTCTCCTGCCTCTCCACACCTACTCCCCTGTTTCGGTGGGAGCATTGATCAATCTTCAGACCAGTGCCGTCTAAAGGCGGGTCTGGAGCTTTCCTTGCCTTGCCACTCACAATTCTGTCTTGGTCAACGGAAATGATCAAGTTGCTCTGTAATGGCCTGGTGGAGGCGATTACTTTGCTGTCCATCAGTGGGTTTGAGACCACTGGAATAATGCGATTAGAATGAGAGAACTCTGCTGCCTGAAGCATACAGTCTTCGATCGCATTCGGGGGTTCTACTGAATCATACCGGATCTCAGTAGCTTCTATCTTTGAAGAAAGATAGGTATTATCTGCGAGTTGCAGAATTTGTTGAGTCGCTTTACCGTTACTAACATGAAGTGAGCCAAAGCTCTTAACAATAGCTCCTTGTAAAGTAGTAAGGCAGCTTTTCTCACTGTCTTCTGCCCTGAGAAGTATGAGAGACTCAGATGGAGTACCAGGAATCCCTTCGCCTGAAACCCTGTGTCCACCAGAAACGTCAACTTTGCCCTCCCCGGAGGAAGTTACTGGCGTCAGTTGCACTTTGTCCTGCAATGCCAGATCTACTTCCTGGATTCCAGGCTCCGTAGTCTGCATGCAAATTACTGGACGGTTTAAGATCCCGTTAGATCGCGAAGTGCACGAGATAAAACTCTTGGTGTGTTTTTCCAAAGTTCCTTGGAACGAATTGGAAACTTTTACCCTTTTAGCAGGCGCCTCATTCTTGCACCTTTTCCGCTCAAGGTGATGAGAGGGGCGGCACCTCCTTTCTCCGATCGTTGAGTTGGAGGGATACGCCTCTGCATATGGTTTTTCGCTGTCCGGCCGGGAAGCTTGCGAAATATGACGTGATAGGGTGTGGCTCCCTTTTCTCAACGTCGCGTGTCGGTTAGGTGGTGCTCGATCTGGGGCGTGAGAGGTTCGGGGTTCACCGCTTGCCAGACGGTAACAATCCGTATTAGAATGCTTGTTAGCACCTCTCTCACCTTTGTGCAGTTTCCATGCCTGGGAACGTTTCGTACTCTTTCCCGTGGTTTTAGGTCTGCTGTCCCGACATAAATTCTTTCCTTGTTCGGGCTTCGGATCCAAGTCCAAAGGAAAGTCAATTTTCTGGAGTTGGGACGCGGTTTTAGCAGGCAAGTTATCTGTCAGGGGCGCAAGGTTTACAGGGGCGTTGTCCGACAAGGGCGCAATAGCAGGGGAACTAAAGTGACTACATTTAGTATCTGTTTCCATCCTCTTGGTTTTGCTTTCCAGTTAATTCATTCTGATTTGGTGTAGCCTGTCCTTTTCTTGGCTTTGTCTGTCCCTTTCTTGTCGCTCCATTTCCAATTTCTGGTAGTGTTCTTGTAGCTGCTTTTCCCGTTCTTGTCGTTCTATTTCCCATTGCTTCTCCTCTTCTATCGCTTCATCTACATACTTTCGGATGGATGCTTCGCTCTCCCCATCTTTTTTACATGGCCATGCCAAGATTAAACGGCTGCTAAACCAGTCGTCTACTTCGTATTGATCCTGCATGCTCACTGCATATTCTAGAAAAGCTGAATTTCGCTATCCTCGTACTTCATGCACCTAGCTACCTCAAGGGCAATCCTATGCACTTTAGCTAGATCGGCCATTATCTCAGGGTAAGCAAACACTATGCAAGAATAAACCTAGAGATCTTAGTTACCTAGTCCACTAGGTGCTGATTAATTTCCTTATGAATTAACACTCACTAATCCATAAAATCTAGGCTAGCATGGGAAAACTTTAAAAATCGAGAAGTTTCTAGATACTCTGATTGCGACAAGCAAAAACCCCCAAAAAACCTAAGTGATGTAAACGTATTATCATCACTTCACCCCACTTCTGTCAGTAATTAGCTGTTGAGAGGATTGGTTACTATCATCCGAATGAACACCCTCCCTTGGTACAGATGCAAGCTAGTAACTGACTATCTGTAGCTTCTTATCTCAGATTAAAGAGCTACTCGTGAAAAACATATTTAACCCTTTAAAAAAAATTTCTGACTTTTCCAACAATAGTCGTCAGATTTACCAACCCAAAAACTCAGCAGTGATACCAGCAACCTTAACCAGCTGTGTCATGTGTAAAATGAACAATAAATGTAACTTAATATTTATGATTGCTGTGGAGAAAAAACGCTGTTCAGACTTCCTCCAAACGAAATAGTTCGATTTGTCTAGGGGATAGAAATTCCTATAATCTGCAGAATACTAAACTCAAAGAATCAAAATAGAATCTTGTGAGAGATTCATCCTCGGATCGAACCCGCATTTTGTCGTGGCTGAGTTAAGTGTAAGAGTAATTTTCGCGGTAGAAAATAGTAGTGAAGTCGACAATGATAGTGAACTGACAGAGTTATAGTTTACACATAGATAAGGTGTAAATAGGAGGTGGACTTGAGACAAACCTGGAAGAAGACTTATTAAAGTTATCTCTCTCTCCAAGCCTCAACACACTTTTATAGTCTAAGCACCTCTTGCTCTCTCTCTTTTCTCTGATCCTAAATAGAGACTATAGTAAAGAGCTTGAAAATGTTAATTATGGATGAAAGGGTCGTGAACAGCGCATTAATAAATGAGTAAACTTTATTAAAGAAGAAATGTATGAAAATAATGCATATCAGCACAAACAACATAAATTTTACAGCAATAATCACAAATATGCAAATACACACCAACAAACACACAGACCGCGCCACTAGGCGTGATGGCCACTGACTGCTTTGACGGTCGGTGGTTAAGGATCGAAGAAGAACACACAGACCACCAACATAAAACCTGTAGAACACAGAGAGATAAATAAATAGAGTGTCAGTCTGTCCGCTTTCGTGGGACCAAATGTGCTAGCTCCAGAAAGTGTCTTACGTGTAGATATCCTTCAAGGTGATGGAATAACATACATAACTTTCCTGTAGGTGCTAATCGTTGGTGACCCCTAATTGCGCGAGGGGGACTGGAAGACTCTGTCTATCTCCGGCTGACCGCTCATAAGTGCGAGGTTTTACATAACCCAGAAATACACACAAGACGAAGTTACTTGAGGACAAAGGGTCCCATGCACTCTTATCCGGCGCTAGAATTTTTCTTGCGTACTTGGTAGTAAATCCGGTTTGGGCTGGCTTAAACTGTGTTTAAGCACACAAAGTCTGGTGATATTAAATTCTGCTATAGACGCTGGGCTGCTAGATATGCGGGAAGCCGCAATGCTCTGACTGGTAATCCAAAGGCGAGTAGGAAACTACTACTGCAATACTATTTCAGATCTTGCGTTGGCTCGTTGCACACTGCATGAGCTTTATTTCCCTTCAGAGAGAATGGCGTTGACAAAAAGGGTTTTGTTTCAGGTATTGGGGTTGACAACTCGTAGGGTAAATTGCGTTCGGGAGTCGTGAGAGCGATGAGAATGTTACGTTTGTCGCCTGACTGGACTCTTTCGATGGCAAAGGCAGTAAGTATGTCCTGAAAACCCGAGAAATGCCGAGAACATACGCAAATAACATTTAGTTCTGTGTTATCGTCTGCCTTATTCTCATTGTGGTCCTCTCGGGCAGGAAATATTTTACGAGTGTCTCTGCCTGATTAAACCCATTTACTCTTATAGTTTACAAATAACGCTACCCGGACACCTGGCCTGGCGTATAGCGTAATCAAGAGTAAGACAAAAAGTTATCTAGAGGCATACATCAGAAGCCACAAACCGCGAGAAGATTCCCCAGATAGACAATACATAATATTATGAGCTCTACCTGCTCGTCTAAGGGGCAAAACCCACAAAGACCAACCGCTGGTTTTATCTTCCCCTGAATCGGAGATCAAAACCTGTTTCCCAAATCGCAAAAGTTACCTCCCGCTAGCGATCAAACACTTTGAGCGCAAGAGATATTCTTCTGGTCAGACACACCAGGTGCGCTTAGGTAACATTATCGTTAGTTGACCGCTGCTGGCCAGTGGGGAATTTATACTGAAGGCCAGAACGTAAACAAACCGCGGGGTGGGGTATGAGAAGGGGAAGAATGTGGGCCACGCAGGTAGAATCCGAAGGAAAAGAAATTACAAAATGTTGAGGAAACCAGAACATTAAAAGAGTAATAAAGTTGGGACGTGATGGTAAAATAAATTATCAGTCAATGTGAGAGTACCATGGACTCGTACCCTGGTTTGTACCCTGGACCTGGTTTAGGTATCTGGTAACCGCAACCTGGTTTAGTACTGTGTAACCACAACCTGGGTTTAGTACTGTGTATCCGCAACCTGGGTTTGTACTTTGTGACCGCAACTTGGTTTAGTATCTGGTAATCGCAACCTGGGTGGATTCGCTCAACTGAATTCACTACGGATTCTCGCAACAAGTACAAAGTAGCCTCGACCGAGGCCCATAAAATCACATCTGCTTCGAACGATGGTTACAAGAAGAATGCCTTATAATTCCCTCCAAATTCCAGGATGCTGTGGGCAGGGGTGGGTGGCTTCTTGGGAGGCATTGTAGTAAATTCTATTTTGGTCCCAGGGGTATTAAGTATCTTCATTTAAACTGGCCGTAGCATCCACTGTGTACGTTTTTGCAGCGGCAGGCAGGGTTTCTGCCCCTTTGCTGATTTACGTCCAGTTCGTGACATCCGGTCTGTTCGTAGCACAATGTTTTCCACCTTTCAAGTGGAATGACTTTCGCTGGCGAAGTGAATAATTTATTACCTTTGGTCGTGAGAATCAGCTAGCGAAGACTGTGAAAGAGAGAGACTTTTTCATTATAAGAATGAAAAAGATATCTAAAGGGAATTTGTTTACAATCTAGCGAGAGATTTTAAGAGGAATAAAATAATAGACAGAAGAAAATGACGGTGAGAAGTCGTTCCACGACATCTGTAAATATGCAAATAACAATTATTGTCACTGAAAATGGAAATACATTTAAAACTTTGCTTAACAAAAGGTACTGCAATAATAAGCTGTGGATAAACATAAGATTAAGCTTTCGCTGGCTAAGGGAATAATTTATTGCCCTTGGCTGTGAGAATCCTGAACTAGCGAATACTGTGTAATATAAGACTAGAGAGAGAGACTTTATTATTATAAGAATGAAAAAGATATCCGAAGAGAAATGGTTTTTTGTCTTGTGATAGGAGAAATTTGTAAGGAATAATATGATAGACAGAAGAAAAAGTCGGTGAGAAGTCGTTACATGACACGGTGTAACTACACACCATACTGGTCCAGCTCACTCCAAGAACGCCAGGAAGCTATGGACAAAGCTAGAAAGGACGCAGAGTCTCAGGCTTCACTTGAAACGCACAACAAGTGGAAAAAGGCTGTAGCAGAGTTTCAGAGAACAAAGCTAGAAGAAAACGGAAAAGCTGGAGAAATAAAACGGCAGCGCTGAACCTTGAGAAAGACGGCAAGAAACTTTGGAGATTAGTTAAATCTCTAAATGAAGAGTATTCTTCGCCTAGGCAGACTATCACATTGGATGAAGGTGGCTAAATTCTCAGAGGAAAACAAGCTGCAGACCTGATAACTAGAAGATACAGTTCAGAAAGCAACTTAAACCTTAACATAGACCAACAGAGAGAGATAAGAAAAGAAATACGGGTGACCATGGGACAGACAGATACTCCAGCCTCAATGAGGGAACCCATCACACTAGGAGAACTACAGAACGCTATTTCCAAGCTTACGGTCCAAAAGTCACCCGACCCAGACAAAATCCGAGCTCAGCAGCAAAAACACAACTGCTTGAGATATTCAATCACAGCTGGGTGAAAGGAACGGTACCCCAAGTATGGAGAGATCCATCCCAATACCCATACTAAAAAAAGGGAAATGTAAGACCAAGGCTGCAAGTTACCGGCCAATAAGTCATACTTGCACAACAGGAGAACTAGAGTCACCGTTGATGGTCTGCAGAGCAGAAGAGTGTTGCTCTATCAGGGGGTACCTCAAGGAGGAGTACTCGTAATTTCTCCAACACTGTAATAAGACCAAACTTAGTGTTCAGCTCAACAGCATGGTCATCAGCTGCTAACACACATCAGCAGTCTTTGGACAAGGTGCAAAATCAAGCCCTCAGGCTCATTACAGGAGCCATGAAAACTACGCCAATATCAGAGATGCAGAAAGCTGCTAAACTACAGACATTGTCCTATAGAAGAGACAACAAAAGCATGATCCAGATGGAATATCACAACAGTATGCCAACGCACCCAATGAAGGCAAGACTAGATGATCTGGCATTGGGACGTCTAAAACATAGCAGCTTTGTGCATCGGGGAAAAAGACTTAAAAGACAGCATCAAGAAGACCTATCCACGAAGACAACACCGCTGAAGCCCACCCTATACCCTGTACCATGGGAACAGACCAGCAGTACCCTCCAGATTAATACATCAATCGGTGGTCTCACAATTGGATATGAGTATAATGATCTGCAAAAACGAACTGCTACATTGAGAAAGAAACTATCCCGAACAATCATGGATACATGCCTACACAGATGGATCAGCAACAAGTGCTGTAAAGATTGGAGGCGCCGGTATCTTTATCTCATATCCTGACAACCACAATGAGACTAGGCATATTCCCACTGGTAAATTATGTTCCAACTATACAGCTGAGGTTCAAGCTCTAGAGCAAGCTGCAAATATGATTTGTAACACCAACTCTGACTGCCAGCAGTTAGTCATCCTCATAGATGCACTGTCTGTACTGCAAGCTCTCAAGAGTGGTTACACTGCCGCATCTAAGAAATTAACTAAGCAAGGTAGCTGCCAAAAAGTGAACCATGCTTCAGTGGGTACCATCCAATTGTAGTGTACCCGGAAATGAAAAGGCAGATAAACTTGCTAAAAAGGGAGGAGAATGTGAAAAAGAAGATAATGAAATCACATACTTTGAGAAAAAGAGAGCTATCAAGACTATCAGAAGAGAGAACAGAATCAACCCAACGACGACTACCACACTCTTGACCGGCAGGGACAGATCACCATTTTTCGCCTCAGGACAGGGCATAACAAACTGAATAAACACGTGTACAAGCTACGATTGTCTGCTTCACCACTGTGCACATGTGGATTAAATGAACAAACTGCTGAGCATGTTCTACAGGATTGTCCTCTGTACGACCAGTTAAGAAAGATATACTGGCCCAATGACTCAACACTAAACTCAAAGCTGTATGGAGCTAAAGAGGAACTCCAGACAACGGTCGAGTTCATCATGAGAACTCATCTGACGGTGTAAACATCAAAGATGCGATCGCAAGAAGAAGAAGAAGACTTATTGCTAATATTCGTTTTCTCTGTTGATATTCATCCAATGTTGACGGCAAGTGGTATTAAGAAGATTTGTAATATTTATTTGTTTATTGACGTGTACTGCATTTGATGGAACAATGATCTGGCCATAAGCAACGAGCGGTTGTTGTTGTTTATTTTTTTATTTTTTTTTTTGTTTAAAGATCCGGCAACGTTTAGGCTCCCGCCCTTCGACCCTGTGTTATTTAATGGATCAGAACGTGTCGTTGATAGGCATTGTAATACTGGGGTGTCTGTCGAGTTTTGTTACAAGACGAAGGGAAAACCCCAAACTGGCTAGAAGCCTGAAGGCTATGTGCTGGTTCTACTACTTGTCCATTTCATAATTCCATAATTTTGGTCAACATTTGTCCAACATGATTAAGATGCACATACTTAATACCTATTTTTTTTTAAATGAAATACTCGTATTTAAGTTTATTCCCTAAATTTGGTATTTTTCAAACAAAAAAAAGAGCCGGTGGGTCAATTTACACTTACACAAATATGCTACAAGTCATTTTTAAGAAGTCTTATTTCCCTTTCAAATGTTATGAGAACTGTTGAATGTCTTTTAGCTGATGTAGGAATCGTTACAATGTTTTTTTATTTGTTGGTTTTTTTTAAAAGGGGGATTCATTTATAAAGAGCTGCTGTGTCGACATCCAGTGTATCCTACCATTGCGGTTTAAAGTGAGGAGAGGGCTCTAACTAAATCCTACAGGTGTCGCCAGTATGGAAATAGAGAATGTCTGAGTTTAGACAGAATATGAATGGATAATGTGGAAATAGAGAAAATTAAAGTCACTAATGAAAATATGGAGAGAGGTAGGACTACTGGAGAGAAGAGAAAATAATCAAATATCTTGGGTCTACTTCCCAGCCATACTCGGACTCTGTTTAAGATGTCGTACACTCGTCCGTCCTCCAATCCTAAATAGAATAATGTACTACAATAAGGACTACAACAGCAAACATAAAGTGACAGTTAGAATAGAGTGAATTCTGACCGCTTAGTACATATAAATATATTTATTAAAGAAACCACATTGAACCACAAAAAAAGTAATGCCTTCACTAGCTCTGAAGGGATAGTGAATATATGAATACCACAAACACAGAAAAATAACACAAGACTTTACTCAATCTCTCAGGCAAAACGTCTCACTCCAAACTACCAACACCCGTACACTTTCTCACTACTCAGGTTGTCTATCTAACCCCAGTCTTTAGTGATGAAAACGGCTTCTCTGGTCTTGAGCAAAATATTCCTGGTATGTGCGTAATCCGCAACTAGGAAAAACCTAACACAGTTCCTCCGAAGTTTGGTCTTCAAATGACGGGGAAATAAGCTCCCTCTGGAACAGCTTCTACATAAATCCTAGCGTTCACAATTTCCTGTGGCTGGAGGACACACTAGCAGGTGAAGGAGATTAAAACGAGTGCAGAAATACTTTCCCCCATTGATCCAAATCTATCCAAACGATAAGGACAATTGATGGCGAGCGAGTATCCAGTAGGCGCGCTGGGGCACCTCTTATACTGGATAATGAAGACTTGAACTATAAAACAGGTGACGAGTACTGGCAACTGACTACTCCTCTCGGTCGTTATGTCAGTATACTCAGAGGTAGCCGGCTATCAAAGGGTCAGATGGCAAAGGCGACAGCCCGTATGTGTTCAGATGATGGTTAACTGCAACATGGTCGGCAATATGTGCTGCAGGAAAATAATCTAGGACGCAAGGCTACTGCTTACGTGTAGGTAACAGAAATCAATGTATTGTGGTATACTCCAAGTCAACTGACTGTTAATGTGTCGGACAATGTTGCCGAAAATGACTGGATGGCAAAGACGACAGCCCGTATGTGCTGGAGCAATAGACATTTTCACCAGTAGGCTGTGGTTACGTAATCCACACATCAGCCTTATAACTGAAACCTGGCAGTATGACATAGACTGCCTGGTAATATTTATTATGTGGAAAATTGTAATCCCCTGACAGCAGCAAATCACATCAGGAAGCACAGACAAATGTGCTGACCAAGGCTCTGAAAATATACAGCAATGCTATATCTCATTACTACCTGTAGCCTACTCTTCCTCAGTTAGTCTCTCCCCCATGCCAAATATAAACAAACTTCCACTTTCCACTCGCCGTTTCTCTCACTCACTGTCACGAAGTGGTTTTAATTTTATAAAGTGTGCCTGAATGAAAGCAAGACCCTAGTATGAGAAAGTCTGAGAAAATAGAATTTAGATGGAAAATGACATGCCTGTGGACAGACGCGACTATTGGCTCAAGGGATAGAACCAGGATTTGAATCTCCCCTTGCCGCTTCGTGACTTTAGACTGGCTATAGTCTCGCCCTCCTCTGACTTCCTTTAAATACAAGGAGATAAGGTGTATAAATACGACCACAAACACCACTATACAGACAACATAGAGTAAGTATAGTAAAGAATAGAAGCTGATCCAGTAAATAATATATGTATATATTTATTTACATACAAGAAAAACATAAAATGGCATATTACTTCATCAAGTCAGTCGATAGCGTGCACTGTTGCACGGCCTGGAAAAACCAAAGTAACAATTAAATTGAGAGACACGAGAGACAAAAAAAACCCCCAAATCACATTCACTCTTTCTGTCACCCTGCTGAGGAACAATAAAAAATGGTTAGTGATTTAAACCAAATCTAATTTGGTGGGGCTGTCAACTTTTAGCCTCCACTCTCTAACACTAATAAATTTCTACTGTCTTAGTCCTGGTGACTCTTCCTCAACGAACGGCTACACAGCTTTTTACTAGTTAGGTGATAGGCGCCGATAACTACACCACAAGAAATGCTAAAATAATAGACTTGGTTTTTCGAACGCAGACTCAGTGTCTATCCGTCCAATGGATACTGAACAGACCCTACTGGTCCTGTCTATTTTCTCCCTCCTTCTCTATCTTTCTCTCTTGATCTCAGTGTCTCTCTAACACTCGAGGGCTGATGATGCGGCGTCTCCGTTACGCTCTTCTCTTGATTTCTATCAGGACCTAGGTATGGTAACCCTGTCACCTGTTCCTGATTTTGGTGATGACGATGTTCGGATATCAAGCATGAGGGACTTGATTAACTGTAGACAAAACTTCTCTGCTGCTGAATAGCTTCCCTCTTTTAACCCGCTCCGGAGTTAGAGGAAAAAAAACGCAGCCTTGATTTCAGGCTGTACAAAATGAAACTAGTCTCCCGGCCACCTGCCGTTGCTAGAGACTATAATAGCGATGCTCTCGGCTGTATGATAAATAAACCTCGGTCCAGCTGAAGCATAGGGACTTCACTGCCAGAGACCATAGGGTAATTTTCTTTTGCTCCTGACGATACTCGAGTACACTGACCCTGAGATATGTCTTTTGCCGTGGATAAATTTATTTGACAAAATTATGCTCCCCACTGTTTCGCCGAGACTCGCTGAAATTAAAAGAAACAGCGTCTAATGTACACCCTTCTCTAAAATCGCTTATCTCTAACATATACGATACATAAAATAATTCTATACACGTGTCTCGTCAATCTCACTCCTTCTCCCCTTTCTCTCGTTCTTCACAACAATACATAATACTATCCCACGTGGCATTAAAATCACACTCCTTCTCTCGTTCTTCACACAATACATAAAATACCACTATCCCACGTGGCCTCTTCATCCCCCCCTCCTTCTACTAAAATCTGCCAGGTAAAATAAACAATAGCCCAGACCCGTCTGACATGTTACATGGCCGTTATGCATGGCCGATCACGTGTTCAAAACATTTCAAAAATAGGGAAATCCTTTTACCCATTAACACAGGAGTTTCCCCGGCTTACTCCTATTTAAATTAAACCTCGCTGTAGGGATGATTTATTTCCCCACGCCGTATAATTCACTGATAACATAAGCTCACTGCATTCCTCACATTTAAGGCTCAGAAAAATTAACGTACACACCAAGGATTTCCCCATAAAATTACATTAGAAAATATACAGGAATAAATGGTGGTTTTTACATAACATTCTACAAATCTGGGCACACGTGTAGCTTATAACTTCCCACGTTCCTATCTACTGCCAAAATCATAGAAAGAATAAGCACACTGTTGCATTTACGTCGTTCTTTTAAAAATGATAATGGATGGCACTATCGTTTATTTGAAAACTGAAAAGTTAAACTTTATCTACGGGCGAATTTCTGAAAAACCCACTAATAAGTAAAACGAATTAATAAAATGTTACATACCAATTATCGTTTTTTTCTTCCCACAAATGGAGAACGATAAATCGACGTCGACCGGCGGCAATTATTTCTTCAGAGACAATTGCCCGCAGTTTCCTCTCTCATTATATACAAGAGAAACCGCCCACGCGGATTTCCCTTCCTACGCAAATCGCGGACCAATGGCAGCGCTAGGAAAATCAAATACCGCGTGTCCGCAAAATTGCGTCACATTACGTGATAACCTCGTGCTACTGACGCGTCATACAGGAGTGCCCGAAAATATCGATTTTCGTAAACAATGAAATCTACGGGAATCGCGAAAAATTCAGAAGAGGGTAAAACTGGCCGAGTGAAAAATAAACCTACCGACATAAAACGAACCCATTAAAATTACTACTCAAAAATACCAAACACGATATATTCACATGGGAAGAACCAAGGCAAACCCCATATAATTACAAAGAGAAGAGAAATGGTGAAACTCAAAACAGAATCGGGCCTGATGAAAGTCAGAATTTCAGTGTAGCATCACACTCACAAAATCAAAACAAACCCCGTCTTTCATCCTCTTTGCTCAGTTATGCCTAGGAAAAGCTACCTCTGTAGTCCCCGCCCTAGGTTTCGCTGCGTCGCAAAGTGATCTTAGGCTAAAACTATTCACACACACACACCTACATAGTCCCACACACTCTGGCAAAGCGAGACCACTGTTAGGTATTCACACCGTTCCCCGCTGACTATATGGGACCATAGTGATAATCATCCAAGTAGGGACAACACTGAATGAGTTATCAAAAAATTTAGCATTGGGCTTACACTCAGTATATATTAGATAGCAAAAAACTCTTTACATCAATATTCTACACGCACAAACCAAGTAGAAAAAAACTTGGTACAAATTAACTTTACACCGACTCACTCTTTCTGACGTAAAAAAAAAACCCCACGCCTAGCTAAAACTTAATGATTATCGATGGTGGCTCACTTAATGAAATTCAGAGCATCCCGGTCACGAAAAAAACTTACTGTAGGAAAAAGGAATGTATATATAACATGAATTAAAGTAAGACGGGATCTCTATTCTATTAGATTAAGTTAACACCCCAATGAATTAAATAAGTAAATGAGCTTACAGAGGACATAATAATTCTTGTACTAACAACTGTTATAAGCTCTGGCGCAGAATATCACTTTGTTCAGTGGCAGAATTTTCTTGAGACAGTGGTACTGAGTGATAGAGACCTCTTGCTTAAATAGCAAGATAGAGTCTGCATGTGGCTTTTGCACGTGCACTAGATGAATTACATATAGACGTAAGACCTAGTGGAGAGATTCCCCGGGCGACTCAAGATGCAGGAAAATGACGTAATCTGCCGCAACGCTGGCGGGTCTACGAGCGACATGAGTTTGCGGGACGAGACGAGGGCGGCACAAATAAAGGGGTAGAAGTTTTCCCCGTGTCCGCGATTCTCTGTAAATCAAATAATACGGGGAACTAGCCATCATCTACTAGAAAGGCAGAATAAAAGGACCTTTAGCTAGATGCCGATGTCCACGTGTAAAGGGGTGTAATTAGCCTGTCCAACGTAAGATTGACATGACCAATGCCAGAAATAGTGCTATCAGGAGCTATAAAACAGAAAAGAGGGCGTAGACAACAATTAGAGAACAAGACAGGGCAGACCACACGTCGTACACGTGACAGAAATTTCTTCGAATCACGACAACAGGTAGTATAACTTTCTTACTTTCTGACGTCTGTTGCTTATAGCTCACTTGAATGAGCTTGCTGGTACTGAAAGACTCGTGCCGTTCCAGGGGGTCTCTGAAGAGACAAAGAAAGAATATAACTACTGCACCCTCAAGCACGTTGTGAACAGCGACTAATATAAGGTTGAGCATGAGGCTGGCAACCTCATCATGTAAAACAAACAGCCGCAGAAATCAACACTGCACGAGCATGTGAATGCTTGGTGCAGGCTTCATGTAAGGCGACCAGCTACAGTGGTGGCTCCATTCTCCGCGAGAGCGCAAAGGAAACTGATAAGAAAGAAAGAAAAATAGAGATGGAAGAAAGAAAGAAAGAAACGAAAGAAAGAAACGAAAGAAAGAAAGAAAGAAATGAAAGAAAGAAAGAAAGAAAGAAACGAAAGAAAGAAACGAAAGAAAGAAAGAAGAAAGAAAGAAACGAAAGAAAGAAAGAAAGAAAGAAAGAAACGAAAGAAAGAAAGAAACGAAAGAAACGAAAGAAAGAAAGAAAGAAACGAAAGAAAGAAAGAAAGAAAGAAAGAAAGAAAGAAAGAAAGAAAGAAAGAAAGAAAGAGAAAAACAGTTAATCAAGCAGACAGACAGAAGTACCAGTTAGATTAACCTTACTGACCCTCTAAGTTAAACTTTTAAAAGTACTAATATTATCAGCGCTTACATCACCTTTAAGGTAGGCCCAAGTACTACAGCTCAGACTAAAACACATCGCGAGATATTGGCAATTATTAAATTTGGACAACTGCTAGGCATTTTTTTATTTTTATAAAATTTTCCTCGTTTGGCGAGGCGCGCTCCGTTCAACCTAGACACAGGATCCGTTGGTTAGATTAGATCGGGTGTCCAAATATAAACGACCTTTACGGTCTGTTTCAATGTGCAACTGCTAGATATAACCTGAAGCATTGTATTAACAAATGGTAGGATAGAAGACATAAAAAACATTGCACGTTTTCAACTATTTCAGAACTATATGGATTAACAATCTACCCAGCTGTAAATGGGTACCTGACTCATCTCTTGAGTTAGGGAAGTCAACGGCAGTGAGGAAGAGAACTGGTCATCCCATCTCATAAAGCTGGACCTAGTATGAAGTCTCTTACACTTAACTCTCCTACGGCTGTTTCTGCTACGTGATTAATCCTTGCTGTGCGTCCGACATGGCTAAACGGTTAGGGCGCTTGACTTACGACGGCAAAGCTATCAGGTTCGGGTTCTAAACCTGGTAGGGTCAGTCTCTAGTCTACCCAGCTATAAATGGGTATCTGACTGCTCTTAAGTTAGAGAAGTCCACGGCTACGAGAAAGACAGCTGGTCACCCACATAAAACATCTGGACCTAGTAAAATGAGTTCTCTAACACATCACGGCCCTACGGCAGTATCTGATATGGGATTACCGTTGCCTGTTTTACACAAAATTAGAGCTTCTGACTTTTTCTTTATGTTTTTTTTTTATTTTTAGGATAAACGAACAAACAAACAAACAAACAAAACGGCACAAGAAATTAGAAACTATAAAATTGATGTCCTGATATTGTGTGAAGCAAGTTGGAAGGGAATAGACAAGAATAAACTTACCACGAGACAAACGATTCTGTCTGAGCGCGTAATAAATACAAAGACATTCGCACACAGTGGCGTAACTGCAATATAAGGGACCCCGGGCACAAATTAAACGGACTTTCCTTACATGATGGACTCTACAACTTTAATCCATACACGGCATATCTGTATAATAAACAATACACATATAAAGGTATGTTTCAGGCACTCGTAAGAAATAAAGGAGTAGAAAACTAGACAACAGAAAAACAACAGAAGTGATAGACTTACCGTTGAATCGAACCCAGGACTTTCCGAACAGCACCTTATTTCTGACGAGTGCCTGAAACATACAGATATGTGGTATTTTTTAGTTACTGTTTACAGGCCTCGAGTTCCCTCTTTAGTTATTTAAATATCTGTATAAGAATGTTACTGTATATATCTGTATAAGAATGTTACTGTACATATCTGTATAAGAATGTTACCGTATATATCTGTATAAGAATGTTACTGTATATATCTGTATAAGAATGTTACTGTATATATCTGTATAAGAATGTTACTGTATATATCTGTATAAGAATGTTACTGTATATATCTGTATAAGAATGTTACTGTTTATATCTGTATAATAATGTTACTGTATATATATCTGTATAAGAATGTTACTGTATATATCTGTATAAGAATGTTACTGTATATATCTGTATAAGAATGTTACTGTATATATCGGTATAAGAATGTTACTATTTACTTCATCATCAACAGTACCCTTCAGCTTCCCAAGAAGCAAAGGCTTTCAACACATTTACGCCACCTCCTCCTGTCATGTGCCGTCTGCTCAAGATTGTTCCGTGCCTTCTTTATTCCTGTCATTTCTGTCTTCGAAGATAGGAACTACCGATGAGTGTAACTGTGGCACCGATAAAATGACTGTTGAACATCTACTTCAGAGGTGTCAAACATGTGAGAAACAGAAAAAAATGTATATAGCCATCACCAGTACCATTCCTGGAAAAGCTCTATGGATATATCAACAGCGTCAAACTGGCCACTGTTTTCTGTGAACATATTCTAGTTGACGTCTGAGGTTGAACGAAGAAGAAGATTTCTGTCTTAGCAATCTGGACATGCTATGGTGTGTAACCACAGGAAGAAAGGACATTATAAGGATACATATACAGGAAAGGGTCCTTTCCTATCACTTTTTTTCCGGGATCTACTGGGTGTTGGGGCCTTCGGGAAGCTTCCGGTCCCTACCGGCGATAGTTACGCCACTGCGCGCACACTTCAGTGAGGGTGTGGCTCTAATGATGTTAAAGAAAGCACAATGGATGGGTTTGAAAAAAAATCGAAAAAAGGTGATTCGTCTTACGAGGACAAAAGACAAAGAAAATAGTCTACGTTACGGCCACAAGGCCTTCGTCAGGAAAGGAAAGAAAGTGAAGGCTAGATAGGACACATAAAAACTAAATAAAATAAAAACTGGGTACTTCCCTGAAGGCAAGAACCGAAATTCTATCAAAATCGCTGTCTGTTGATGAGCGCGTGGCTGAACAGAAAGTGACTTCCGCCGCCGGATGTACACAATACACAGAAGGCGCTTATATACTAGTCACAAAAAGTAGGGGATATTTTATGATGGTATGTATTATTTTACAAAAGAGTGGATTTCGTATTTTAATGGTTGTATGGACATATCGAGCACGCTCTTCTCCACTCTCACGTGCAATATCATGTTGGCCTGGTGACTCGTGATGAGTAAGCCAATCCCAAGAACAGAGGTGGGGCCCATCGGTAAAGTTCACACATTATTCTTTTTCACAAAAATGCGTGTATCTCGAGTTTGATGAACACTACTCACCATTGACAGGTATAACAAGACTCTGCAACAGATAAAATTTCTTTTCTTCGTCATCGAACGTTTGACAGAACAGCAGAGATGGATAGGCATAGGCATGTTGCAAACTGGAAGTCGGCAAGTGGATGTTGCTCGGAACCTCAATGTTTCACAGTCAGTTGTCAGCAGACTGTGGAACAGGTATCAAAATTTCCGCACAGTGGCTGATCTGCCTCGGACTGGCCGCCCAAGAGTCACTACACGCCGCCAAGATCAACTTCTTGTTACTCAGGCCCTCAGAACTCGGACTCTAAATGCTACTCAACTTCAGCAACACCTTCAACAGACCACTGGGATCCGGGTCTCAACTCAGACAGTACGAAACGCCATTTGCTCAACGGCACGGACCAGATTTCATCTTCCTGAATAGTCGCGTAAGATGCCAACGAAACGTCCAGTCCCCGCTCCATAGACTCTTCAGCAGTTAGCCCAAGCCCTTCAGCAGGAGTGGCAGAGAATTCCTCAAGACAACATCAGAAGGCTTATTTGCAGTATGAGACGTCGTCAGTGCATGTTTAGCGGCAAACGGGGGCCCTACACGCTTTTAGAAATATTGGAATATTTTTGTGTGAAAATGAAGTACCTACCCCGCCTTGGTTGCCAGTGCGACTAAAATCATGTGAGTAAAGCCATAACACTTCTTATACCGCAAATGTCTTGTTATGATGCTCAAGTTTACTTGTACGAAGGAATAAATGAACTAATTTGAAATATATTGTCTTGGGATAACTTTTAAATTCAATATCCCCTACTTTTTGTGACAGGTAATATAGAATGGCAAGCCATGGAGCCCAAACTATTCTCAGCAATATTAAAAACTGACAAATGGAAAAATAAAGACAACTATCAGCAACTATTATACACCATGGCTCAGTATAGTTCCCGGGGGTCTCTGAAGAGACAAAGAAAGAATAGGACTACCACACCTTGAATTATGTTGTATCATGTGACTAACATGAGATGTGCATTGGACTAGCAACCTCTTTGTATACAACAGATTACTGTACCAACGAAACCACTACTGAAGGAGCTTGTGCATGTTTGATGCAGGCTTCCTACAAGGGAACCAGTTACTGTGATGGCTCCTTGCGTCATAGGAAGCACAACGGAAAACAGTGATGATAATGATGATAATTACCAGATACAGACAAGATTTTCCCTGAAAATAGAATAGTACGTACACCTGGCCATAAAATATCAAGGATAAAATCAAAATTAATTAGTACAGAAATCTTTAAGTAATGAAAAATAAAAGGATAAAGATAAAGGATCCCGTTACACGCCCATTGAGGCATATTGGGAATACGGTGTTTGGCCCATATTTTCTTGACCATCGGCACACTAGGGGTGATGTAGAGCTGGAAACAGGCACGAAAAGTATGAGCAAACTGTTGGTGCGTGACAAGACTTGGCATAAGTTTGTTGAAGGTCTATTCTCCTTAATGAACTGAAAGGTAATGATGTTTATGAAAATACATTATGAGCAAAAACTAGGCCTACGGTATCAATATTAGCATGTCTCCTTGGGGAAAGGGGGGGGGGGGATGAGAAAAGACCATGCGACGATGATTACAATCTTTATCTACTGGTGTATCATGTGGGAAAATGATTACCTTGGCTGACACTTTTTTTAAAATGTAGGTCTGGATGATTTTTCAAAACACTCCAGTCTTGCCTGTTTGCATTACAACCACGTGGTATTGAGAGCCGTGTTGCTCTAATCTCCGCTAGAAG